>QRFI01000006.1:3000000-3429295 GCA_025389085.1 Sclerotinia subarctica
TAGGAGATTTGTCACAGACTTAGGCTCTTCTCAGATTAATGAAGAATAGGAGTACAATAATTATAATCTAGAAATCAAAGATATATAAGAAATCCTATTACAAACTGGATATTGTAGAATCTGATGTAGGATTGATTATTATTATAAATATTAATGGGCCAAGGATTATTGCCGAGACTTTCAGATAAAATCAATAAAATTATCGATAACTATACCTTATAGATTATTGAGTATAAGCAAATATTAATATAAATAATTGAATCTCTTTATTAAAGAATAGATCACCAAATTATTATTATTAAAACTCAATAATATAATTGGGATTGAGCAATTAATTATAGGAACCAATCTTGGAAAACAGAAAGTTAAAGCTTTGATCGATTTAGGAGTTATAGGAATATTTATAGATCTTAACTTTATAAAAGAAAACAGAATCCTTATTAAATTTAAGGAAAATCTATATCAATTAATATTATTAAAGGGAAAGAAGGTTAGAGTAGATGAATAGGTATAAAGATAAATTAATACTCTAAAAATGATTATATTAAGAGAGTATACCAAACAAGTCAAATTGGACTTAATATTATTGAGTAAATATACAATAGTTTTGAGAACCCTTTAGATTAGAAAATATAATCCAAATATTGATTAGGTAAAGGATACCCTTATATTCAATTATTGTTGATATAAGAACAAATAATTATATAATCCAAAGGAACAGACTTTTAGGGAGATCAAATATTGTATTATAGTAGTCACAAATTCTTTACTAATTGATGAGATCGATACAAAAGAAATTCCAGTGTAATACAGAAAATTCGCTAAATTATTCGAAGATCTATAAGATTTGAGAGCTTTGCCAGAATATAAGCTTTGGGATTATAAGATCAATTTCAAAGAAGGATTTATACCCTTAATTAAAAGATTAAGATTATATAATCTCAATATCTTAAGAATATAGGAAGAATATTGATCGAAAACCAAAAAAAAAGGATGGATTAGGAAATCCAAGTCCTTTTATATATTTAATATATTATTAATATTCAAAAAAGAAGATCTGAATAATTGATTTTATAGAGATTACTATCAAATAAACAATAGGATTATTAAGGATATATATCTTATACTCAAAGTTTAGGAGTTAAGGGATAAATTAAATAAGGTAATAATCTATATTAAACTAAATCAAAGAAATATCTTCAATTTTATACAAATCAAGGAAGGATATAAATGGAAGATTGCTTTCATATTATCTTCTGGATTATAAGAATATATTGTTATATCATTTGGGTTAATAAATATATCAATTATATATCAATAATAGAACAACGAAATATTTAAGGAGTTTAGCTTATTCGTAATCTGTTATTTGGATGATATCCTAATCTTTTCTTAGAAAAAAAAGAACATAAGGAACATATTCTTAAAGTATTTAAAGTATTTAGGAAGATTGATTTATAATTCAAATTATCAAAATATAAGTTTGGAGTCAAGAAAATAATCTTCCTGAGATATATGATCAAATTAAAACAAATAAATATTGATCTAAAGAAAACCAAGAAAATAAAAAATTAGGAACAATCTAGAAATATCAAAGATATATAAATTATATTAGGATTCGCTAACTTTTGTCAAGTATTTATTAAAGATTTTTCAAAAATGATAGAATTACTTATAAAAATAACAAAAAAGGGTATGGGATTTGTGTGAAGCGAAAAGGCGGAATAAGCCTTCCAGGAAATCAAGGATAAATTCATTAGGGAATCTATACTCTACAATTATTATAACAATCAAGAAAGCATTATTGAAACAAATGTTTCGAATATCTATATAACAAAAGTTCATCTTCAAAAAGATGACAATGGGAAACTATACCTAATTGCTTATTATTTCAGCAAAATAGATAAAATAGAGCAAAATTACAATATCTATAAAAAGGAACTTATAATTATAATCAAATCATTAAAATATTAAAGGATCTATCTTTAAGAAACTAAATTCCTAATAATTATTTATATTGATTATATAAATCTATAAATCTTTATTACAATTAAGATTCTGGATAATCAAAGATTAGTTTGATAAATTGAAGAAATAGTCAGTTTTGACTTGATAATTAAATATATCAAAGGCAAAGATAATATAAGGGCAGATATATTAAATAGACTATCAGAATATAAGGATAATAAGATCTATCAAAAGATAACAATTTTGAAATCTCTTCCTAATAAAGACCTTTTTCTAAACCTAACAGAAATTGTTGTTTTAGAAAATAAATCAATAGAAGTCTGGAAAAACAAACTTATAGATATATAATTGAATAAGGAAAATATCAAATAATCTAAGCTACTAATAATTGTAGATAGATTGATACAAGTCACAGGGAAAATTTGGTTACCAAATAGCATTGCCACCGAATTTATTGAAGAGCAATATATATTACTAGCTTATAATCATTAGGAAATACAAAGAATATATTTAAGAATTAAGAGATAATATTGGAGTCCAGGACTCTGAATTATGATCAAAAAAGTGGTTATCAAATGTGATATCTGTATCAGGAACAAGGCTTCTCATCATACCCTTTATGGACAAATATACATAACTGAAATACCACCAATATTATAGAAATCAATATTATAGGATTTCATAGGATCATTACCTAAATCCAAGGATCCAATAATAGGAGTAGAATATAATTATCTCTTAATCATTATAAATCAACTGATTAAGTACATAATACTAATATTATACAAGACCACCTTGACTATAGAAACCTTAGCAGCCATATTCCTAAAAGAAGTTATTGCAATATATAGATTATCAGAGGAAATATTATCTAATAAGGATAAACTCTTTATATCAAAATTCTGGATTGCTTTAATAGCATTACTAAATATAAAAAGGAAAATATTTATAATATTTCATTTATAAACAAATGAAGAGAACGAACAAATAAATCAGATTATTGAAGTATATCTCTATTATTATATGAATTATTAACAAAATAATTAAATAAAATTATTATTCCTAATACAATTTGTATATAACAACTTTGCTTTAGAAATTACCCAAATTTCTCTAAACTATACTAATTTTGGATACTAATTAATTATATATCGAAAATCAGATATTCCAGAAATAAAGAATCAATCTATTATTATACAAACAAAGAAACTTAAGGAAATTCACAAAGAAATAGCAACAAAACTCAAATTTATTATTGAAAAAAACATTTATTATTATAATAAAAAGTATAGTTAAGAATCAATACTAAAGAAAAGGAATAAAGTCTATTTACTCCAAAAAAATATCGAAATAAAAAGACTAAATACAAAATTGGATTATAAAAGATTAGGATTATTCAAAATCAAGAAGATTAAAGGACCCTTAAATTATAAATTAATGTTATCAAGAAATATAAATATCTATTCAGTATTCTATATATCTTTACTTAAATTAATATTATTAAAAACATTTAAAGTTTTTGAAACCGAAATTATATCTATTAATCAAAACGCCAAATATAAGATAAAGAAAATATTAGATTACAAATATATTAGAAACAAAATCAAATATTTAATAAAATAGGAAAATTATCTAGATTCCGAGAATATATAAGAATTAAAAAAAGACCTTAAATATTTTGAAAAGTTTAAGGATTTTCACTAATAGAATCCAGATTTATTTAAAAGAAAGAAGATGTAACGATACTGTACTGGAGGCAGCGGCTGCCTGAGGTTTCGTTGGTTGGTAGTTGTAGGTTAAGGCTTTATCAATTGGGTTCACTTGGAAGTGAAGTTGTTATTAGATCAAATAGAATATAGGTAAACTAATTGATAACTAAGTTGAGTACGAAGCTTCTAAACTACAAAACTATTCTGACTATATACTAATGAATATAATTTGGATAGTTTTGGATAGACTGGATAGACCAGTCTATCCAAACTATCCAGTCTATCCATTATATAATCTACTATTAACTTCAGAACATTAATCCTAGGACAATTCCAATCCTAGGATAATTAGTCTTAGGACGAATTATATCCTAGGACACTTGTCCTAGGATCCAATAGTTGCCTAGCCTATTCTTTTTAGGACACTATTTGTCCTAGGACAATATTTGTCCTAGGATTCCTTATCGATAAGGACCTCCCAAAGGAAGCGGCTCAAACATTGGTAACTAGATTTATTTTATAAAAATGAATATGATTCGTGACACTATCTCCTTCCTGGTTAAGCGTCGTCCTCGATCGCTTATAACTAATACGAGATCTACAATATCCGTCCCTCAAATCCCTTTCTTTCTTCCTGCAACATGCCACCTCAATATACTCGAAAACGAACGGAGCAATTGGAACTTGGTAATCGAATCGAACGAATAGGAAGCGAAATGGTTGCTTGTACTCGATGTGAAAAGGCCAATCGTCGTTGTGTCGCTTTGGAGTCGGGCTCTAATAGTGGTAGATATACTGAATATTGTTGTCAAGGAAAAACTTGCAATGTGAAGTCGAGGAACAAAATGCTAACTCTTTCCGATTGATCCTTTATTGATCGTCAAAGACAAAAGCTTCGTGAAGAGAAGGAAAAAGCTTTCGCGGTATCACAAGAGGCTATAACCAAGGCTTTCGCAGTATCTCAAAAAGCTATGGCCAAGATTTCTCGCCTTTATAAACAACAATGTTTACTGGATGAATGGGAGCAGAAATTGATAACAGCTGGTTTAAATTCTTTGGATGAGTTTGATGCTTTAGAGGAAAAGGAAAGACTCGAAAAGGAAAAAGAAAAAGAAATTGCTACAACTTTAATGTCTATTATTCCTCCCAATCTTTTTGGTCAATTTGGTCAATTTGATTCTGAACTTTTTACGATTGGTTTTGACTCCTTCGATCCCTCTTTTTTGTATTCGATAGATTCGTTGTTTATACAAGCTGTATTGAATTCTTTTTCCTTTTGGGCAAATCCGGATTCTGTTGACGAAAATCCTCAAACTTCTTAAAATGCTTGAGGTCTTTTTCTAATTCCTATATATTCTCGGAGTCCAGGTAATTTTCCTATTTCATCAGATATTTGACTTTATTTCTAATATATTTGCAATCTAGTATTCTCTCTATCTTATACTCAGCATTTTGATCAATGAATATAATTTCGGTTTCAGGAGCTTTAAATGCTTTTGATGATGCTAGTTCGAGCAAGGATATATAAAATACTGAATGGATATTTATACTTTTTGATAATATCAATTTATAATTCAAGGATCCTTTAACTTTCTTGATTTTGAATGATCCCAATTTCTTATAGTCCAATTTTATATTTAGTCTTTTTATCTCAATGTTTTTCTGGAGTAGATAGACTTTATCCCCCTCTTTTAATATTGACTTTTGATTATATTTCTTATTATAGTAATGAGCGTTTCTTTCAGTAATGAACTTGAGTTCTATTGCTATTTTTTTGTAAACTTCCTTGAGTTTCTCTGTTTGTATGATAGCAGATTGATTCTCTATTTCTGGAATGCCTGGTTCCTGGTATACAATTAATTCATATCCAAAGTTGATATAATTCGGTGAGACTTGGATAGTTTCCGAAGCAGAGCTGTTGTATATGAATTGTGTTAGGGGTAGTAGTCCTATCTAATCATTCTGTTGATAATTCATATAACAATAAAGGTATGCTTCAACAATCTGGTTTACTTATTCATTCCCTCTATTTGTTTATGGATAGAATGCTGTAGACATTTTCTTTTTTACACCTAGTAATGCTATTAAAGCGGTCCAGAATTTTGATGTAAAGAGTTTATCTCTATTGGATAATATCTTTTCTAGTAATCTATGTATTACAATGACTTCTTTTAGGAATATGGCTGCTAGGGTTTCTGTAGTCAAGGTGGTCTTATATGGTACTAGTATTATATACTTGATCAGTCGATCTATAATGATTAGGAGGTAATTGTATTCTACTCTTATAATTGAATCCTTGGATTTAGGTAGTGGTCCTATGAAATCCTATAATATTGATTTCCATAGTGTAGATGGTATTCCAGTTGTGTATATCTATCTATAAGGGGCATAATAAAAGGCCTTGTTCCTGATACAGGTATCATATTCAATAACCACTTTTTTGACCATAATTCAGAGTCCTGGACTCTAATATTGTCTCTTAATTCTTAAATATATTCTTCATACTCCCTGATGATTATGAGCTGGCAATGTATACTGCTCCTTAATGAATTCGATGGCAATGCTACTTGGTAGCCAAATTTTCCCTGCGATTTATATCAATCTGTCTATAGTTATTGGTGGCTCAGGCTATTTAATGTTTTCCTTATTCAATTATGTATTTGTAAGTTTGTTTTTCCAGACTTCCATTGGTTTATTTTCTAAAACAGCAATTTCTATTAGGTTCGGAATAAGGTCTCTATTAAAAAGAGATTTCAAAATCGCTGTTTCTTGATAGATCTTATCATCCTTATACCCTGGTGGCCTACTTAATGCATCTGCCCTTATATTATCTTTGTCTTTTATATATTTGATTATCAAGTCGAAACCAGCTAATTCTTTAATCCATCAAGTCAATCTTCGATTATCCAGAATCTTAATTGTTGTAAAGATTTGTAGATTCATATAATCAATATAAATGATTACTAGGAATTTAGCCTTTTGGAGATAGATTCTTTAATGTTTTAACGATTTGATTATAACTATAAGTTCCTTTTCATAGATGTTGTAATTTTGCTTTGTTTTATCCATTTTGCTGAAGTAATAAACAATTAGGTATAATTTCCCATTGTCATCTCTTTGAAGATAAATTCCTGCTATATAGGTATCGGAAATGTTTGTTTCAATGATGCTTTCTCGATCGTCATAATAATTGTAGAGTATAGGTTCCCTGGTAAATCTGTCCTTGATTTTCTGGAAGGCTTGCTCTGCCTTTTTGTTCTATGTAAATCCTATACCTTTTTTTGTTATCTCCGTAAATGATTCTATCATTTTGGAAAAATCTTTTATAAATACCCAACAAAAGTTGGTGAATCCAAGTATAGTCTGTACATCTTTGATGTTTCTAGATTGTTCCCAATTTTTAATTTTCTTTGTTTTCTTTGGGTTGATGTTTATCTGACCTAATTCGATTATATATCTCAGGAAGGTTACCTTCTTGATTCCAAACTTGTATTTTGATAGTTTGAGTCATAAGTTGATCTTCCTAAATGTTTCGAATACTTTGAGGATATGTTCCTTATATTCTTCTTCTTTCTGGGAGAAGACCAGGATGTCATTTAAATAACAGATTACAAATGAGCTAAACTCCTTGAGTATTTCGTTGTTCTGTTGTTGGTATGTAGCGGGTGCATTAGTTAATCTAAATGGCATAATTGTATATTCCTACAATCCAGAAGGTAATATGAAAGCGGTCTTTCATTTGTGTCCTTCCTTGATTCGTATGAGATTGAAGGCATTCCTTTGATCTAGTTTAGTATAGATCATTGCCTTACTTAGCTTATCCCTTAGCTCCTGGGTTTTGGGTATAGGGTACATATCCCTGATGATCCTATTGTTTACTCGGCAGTAATCTCCACAAGGTTGATTATTCAGATCTCCTTTTTTGAATGTTAATAGTATATTAGATGCACAAAAGGACTTGGATTTCCTAATCCATCTTTTCTTTTTAGTTTTAGATCAATATTCTTCCTATATTCTTAAAGTACTAAGGTTATATAGTTTTAACCTTTTAGTTAAGGGTATGAATCCTTTCTTAAAATTGATCTTATAATCCCAAAGCTTATATTCTAACAAAGCTTTCAAATCCTATAGATTTTCGAACAGCTTGGCGAATTTTCTGTACTGCACTGGAATTTCTTTTGCATCGGTCTTATCGATTAGTAAAGGATCTGTGGCTATTATAACATAATATCCAATCTTTCTGGAAATCTGTTCCTTTAGATCATATAGTTATTCGTTCTTGCAACTACAACGATCGAATATAAAGGTATCCTCTACCCAATCAATATTTGGATTATGCTTTCTAATCCAAAGGGTTCTCAAGACTACAGTATATCTGCCTAATAATACTAAATCCAATTTGACTTGTTTAGTATACCTTTTTGGCATAACTATTTTTAAAGTATTAATCTATCTTCATACCCATTTATTTATTTCAGCCTTCTTTCCTCCCAGCAATATTAACTGATATAAATGTTTTTTAAACTCAATAGGGATTCTGTTTTCTTTTGCAAAATTAGGATCTATAAACATTCCTATAGCTCCTAAATCGATCAAAGCTTTAACTTCTAGTTTTTCGAGACTGATTCTTATAATTAATTGTCTAATCCCAATTGTATTATTAAGTTCTAATAATAGTGATTTGGTGATCTGTTTTTTGGTAAAGAAGTTCAATTATTTATGCTGATATTCGCTTATACTCAATAATCTATAGGGTATAGCTATTGACAGTTCTATTGATCCTATCTGAAAATCTCGGCAATGGTCCTCGGCCCAATAGCGTTCATAATAATAATTAATCTTGCGCCAGATCCTGCGATATTTAGCTTGTAACAGGATTTCCTATATATCTCCAATTATTAGGTTATAATTATTATACTCCTATCCTTCATTAATCCAAGGAGATTCTAAGTCTGCAATAAATCTTTTAATGTTATCTTCTCTTATATTTTCCTTAAATATTATACAGTAAAGATTGTTATAAATGATGATATATAGGATTAATAGGATTGGATGATCATAAATCTGATGTTTTTCTACAAAATCAGGTTTTTGTTCTTTGTGATGATGTTATGTATATTTTTCATCGAGATAACTGGTCAGATATTATAGTTTGTTTTCTTAAGGTCTTAGGTAGACTTCGTTGATTTATGGATTATCTTCAGATTCTTCTTTTTCAAGTAATTCGATTGATTTATGGTTATCTGTAAACTCGACTTCCTTGTCGATATTTTCGGTTGATTCTACTTTTGTAAATAGGATGACCACATCTAACTCCCTGAATTATTCTGGATATAATTGGGGTAACTCTTTTTTTAGCAATTCAATCTTGTAAGAGTTATTTTTTAATATATCTACTTCTTAGGGTCCCTGTTTCTTATTTCCAAATCTTATTTGTTTTTTGCCTTTTATAACGAATAGCTTCTTTTGATTATAGTCTCAAGATATATACCCATTTTTCCTATAGGTGAAATATAGATTATTCTCTCTGTATCTTTTCTTTTCTTCAATATTAAGCCCATTTGATTTATAACAATGTTCGGCTTCATCCAATTCCATTAGGTCGTCGATATCATAATGTCTGTTTTGATACTAAGGTTTAGAAAATTTTCTGTTTTTCTGAGTAATTCCCTTTTTCTTTATTTGTCTTTTGTAAAAACAGTTGTCAATTAGAATAAAGGTTTCAATTAACTCAGAAAGGTTTGGTGGTTTTGGAGCTCTTGCTAGCTCATCCTTGATAATATCCTTAAGTCCCTTATAGAATTGGGATCTAAAGTAATCATTATTCTATATAATACATCTGATATATTATTGGAACTTAGCAGTATAGGCTGTGACTGACCCTGTTTGCTTAAATTGTTGTAATGCTCTCTCAACTATATAATCAAGATCAACTTCCCTGAATACCCTATCGAAACCTTATCGAAATAACTCATAAGTACCAAAAAGACGATGTATCTCAGATTTTATATTTTCATTAAGCTGACTGTTGGTGGTTTTGGTTATTAGATCATTAAAGAAGGGTTCGATCCAATTGAATGTAGTTCCTCGAAAGAACGAGATTAGCCACAAGATCCTCTGCATTGGTGTCAAGAAGAGATGTTCATTAAAGGTGTAGTAAAGATCAGCTTGTATAACAAAAGCTCGATGTTTGCTATAATCTCTATAAAATAGGTTAGGGATAGATATTTGGATTGCTTGTCGTAGCTTTATATTAGCGGCAGCCTGTTCTAAGACTCCAATAGAGGAGAAGGAAACTAGTTTGGTAGGTTGCTGAATGGAGTCTATTATAATTGATAAAACTTAACCAAAACAATACTCAAAGTATAACGATATTATACTAAAGGCAGCGGCTGCCTGAGGTTTTGTTGATTGGTAATTGTAGGTTAAGGCTTTATCAATTGGGTTCATTTGGAAGTGAAGTTGTTATTAGATCAAGTAGAATATAGGTAAACTAATTGATAACTAAGTTGAATATAAAGCTTTTAAACTACAAAACTATTCTGATTATATACTAATGAATATAATTTGGATAGCTTTGGATAAACTGGATAGACCAGTCTATCCAAGCTATCCAGTCTATCCATCACATGATCTACCATTAGCCTCAGAATACTAATCCTGGAACAATTCCAATCCTAGGATAATTAGTCCTAGAACGAATCATATCCTAGGACATTTGTCCTAGGATCCAATAGTTGCCTAGCCTATTCTTTCTGGGACACTATTTGTCCTAGGACAATATTTGTCCTAGGATTCCTTA
This sequence comes from Sclerotinia subarctica, assembly GCA_025389085.1. Classification (NCBI taxonomy): domain Eukaryota; kingdom Fungi; phylum Ascomycota; class Leotiomycetes; order Helotiales; family Sclerotiniaceae; genus Sclerotinia; species Sclerotinia subarctica. The sequence continues at coordinate 3,010,480 of QRFI01000006.1, forward strand.
TCGATAAGGACCCCCCAAAGGAAGCGGCTCAAACACCGGTAACTAGATTTATTTTATAAAAATGAACGTGATTCGTGACAGAAGAATTCAATATAATTTATATAAATAGCGAATCTATTAAATACAAAAAAGAAGAATTGAAAAAACTGGAACCAATTGTAGAAAGTTCAGAATCAAATTGACCAAATTGACCAAAAAGATTAGGAAGAATAATAAATGTTGAAGTTACAGCAATTTCTCTTTCTTTTTCTTTTTCGAATCTTTCCTTCTCCTTTAGAGCATTAAGCTTATTCAGAGAATTTAAACTAGTCACTATCAATTTCTGCTCTCACTCATTTAATAAACGTTATTGTTTATAAAGGCGAGAAATCTTAATTATAGCTTCTTGTAATACCGCGAAAGCCTTGGCTATAGCCTCTTGTAATATAATGAAAACTTTTTCCTCCTCTTCACAAAGCTTTTGTTGTTGACGATCAATAAAAGATCAATCGGAAAGAGTTGGCATTTTGTTCCTCGACTTCATATTACAAGTTTTCCCTTGACGATAGCATTCAGTATATCTACCACTATTAGAACCCGATTCCAAAGCGATACAACAACAATTGACCTTTTCATATCGAGTACAAACAACCATTTCATTTCCTGTTTGTTCGATTCGATTTCCAAGTTCCAATTGCTCCGTTTGTTTTCAAGTATATTGAAATAATATATTATAAAAAGAAAGAAAGGAATATAAAGGATAAATATTATAGATCTCATATTAATTATAAGCGATCGAGGACAACATTTAGTTAGGAAAGGGATAGTATCACGAATCACATTTATTTTTATAAAATAAAACTAGTTACTGATATTTGAACTATTCTCTTCAAAAGGATCCTTATCGATAAGGAATCCTAAAACAAATATTGTTTTAGGACAAATAATATTCTAAAAAGAATAGGTTAGACAATCATTAGATCTTAGAATAAATATTCTAGGATATAATTCGTTCTAGGACTATTATCTCAGGATAGTATTTGTCCTAGAACTATTATCTCAGGATAATATTTGTCCTAGGATTATTATCTTAGAACCTTCATAATCTCAGGATTAAAATCGTCTCAAAATTAATATCCTAAAGCTAATAGTAAATCATATAATAAATAGACTAGATAGCTTGAATAAACTAATCTATCCAATCTATTTAAAGCTATCCAAATTAAATTCATCAATATATAATCAAAGTAGTTTTATAATTTAGGAACTTTATACTTAATTTAATTATCAATTAGTTTACCTATATTCTACTTGATCTAATAACAACTTCACTTTCAAATGAATCCAATTAATAAAGCCTTAACCTACAACTACTAATCAACAAAACCTCAGGCAGTTGCTGTCTCCAATATAGTATCGTTACAGTATGTTGGTACAGTATGTATAATAGTATATATAGATATTAGTATATATATAATTATATATATATTAGTACTATATATATAGTAATATATGTAGGTATTAGTATATATATATTAGTAAGTATACATACAATATTATATGCATGTACTTATACACGGCTGTATGTATCCCTAATCTCATCGATATTCCGACACTTAGTCTTCAGGGTTGTCTCAATAAAGCTCAATCCTAAAAAGAGGGATATTATTATAAGGTTATTATATTATAATGAATAATGTTATTTAATGAATAATTAGGAAAAGGTTATATCGCTTAAAGATGAGGATTAAGTTTAAAAAGGATTAGTCTTTATATAAATTATATTTAGAAAAACTTTTTTGCTCCCAGAATTCATAATTCTTTAAGTGATGTTTTATTAATATAGAGAGACCTGTTTCCTGCCCTGAATCCCTCCTGTCGTACTATGACAGTAAACAGAATATAATATATCATTTACCCTTATACTATTGATTTAGTGTGCATACCTTTAAAGTCAACCCAACAATAACAATCGCTTTCTATTCTATTATAACTTATTGTCTTCTCTTGAGTGATATCCAATGGGATATCCCAATCAGAGAATTCTTGTTTAGTAATTTTTAGATTTTGTAAAGATTGATTATAGCAATTTCTTATATAAATATTTTATTAATAAAATCAAAGTTTTTTATCAAATTATTGAATATAAATTAATAATTTTTGTAGTAATCAAGTATAAAATAAAATATATTTAAATATTTCCAAAAGAAAATTATATTTTATTTTTAGTTATTTTTATTAAAAAATCTTATGAGATTTTCAAAATGTTTAAATTTATAAATGAAAATCATGATTTTTGATATAAAATAAAGAATTTGTAATATATAAATAATGTAATAATATAAAACTAAAAATAAAATAATCGATTTATAATTTTGAAAACAAATAAACTAATAAAAACAATAATTAATTATTATCAATAATAAAATCGTTAACAAAGATAATATTTGAACATTTCGAGAATATATTAGAATTAATAAATACAAAAATAATTAGTTTCTTTAATTAAATATAAATATAAATAAAATTTTTATCTTCTTTTCTCTTCTTTTCTCTTCTTATTCTTTATTCTTTATCTTTCAAATCCTCAGAAATATTAACATCAACATCAACATCAATATTAATTCCAATCTAAACACATAAAATATAAATGTTATAACATCTCTTTCTTTCATTTCTTTCATTTTTATTTCATTTCATCTCATGATATCTCCTCACACATCACATTCTATCTCCTTCCCTTCCTCCACTTCCCCCTCCTCCGCTTCCCCCTTCTTCAATCTATACATCAATCTAAACCATCAAATCATTATTAAAATAAAAACAAGAAGCAGAAGCAGAAGCAGAAACAGAAACACCTCCATGCCAAGTGCCTGAAGCATACATCAATCGAATTGAATCGAATCAAAACATATCATCATATCATAAAAAGCACCAAACCATCCCTCAACCAACCAAACCATCCAACCAACCATCCCTTTCCTAATCCGAGGTATATCCTTCCATGGTATAAGGGTATCGGTTTCCCGTGGTATCAAAACAATTCTTCTTTTCCCCTCCTCCTTCTCTTCATCACATCTACTTCCCATCTCCAGCACCTCCCCTTATATATTAAGTGTTCCCTTCTCTCCCTCCTTACACCAAATTTCCCATTCCTCATCCAAATCAATCAAAAGAAACAAAAATCCCACGCTATAACTAACCCCTCTTAACCGCACTTCCAACACTACTAATCCCATCACTAATCTTACTACTCCATCCACCCATCCACCTAGGAACCTTCATCGTTAATCTAATCCTTCCCTCCACAATTGCCTCTATACAATTAATAACTCCAAATGCACTACTACCAATTGCTCTAAAAAGTGCCAGAGCCGCCACCGCCCAAAGTAAAAACGTGAGATAATAATTCGTACCCAGATGATTCGCTCCATAAGCTTCACTAACACCCATTGCTAAAATTCCATTCGCAATCATCCAAACGAGAACCATGTACGTACGAACAGATTTGTAATAATCTTCCTGTTGTTGAGATTCCGAGATGGGAGGAATGGGAACTTCGAGTCGATCACGTAAGTTACGAAGGGCTTCATCATAACCGGAATCAATATCGAGTTGTTCCGATGGCATTTCGAGTTCGACCGTTTGACCTTTTCCAGAAGCGGCACCGAGGTCAGTGGACATGACGTTATCTCCTTTGGTTCCCCATGTAACGTCGTGAGTATTGCAAAAGGCATATACTTGGAGCGTACAGATGTAACTTGGGAGGAGAGCGAAATAAGAACCAGAGCTCGTGAACATATGCCAAGGGTCTAGATACAGGAATGACATGAGGAAGTAGAGACCAAGTGTTGAGCAAAGAGAAACGACAAGATTGGTGAAAAGATTATTGCCTAGTTTGAGACTACTGGCGTTATCATGAACTTCCCGGTACACGATATAAATGGTTGAGAAAAGCGTGTATACCATGATGACCGAATAAATAATCATGGACATGAAATATAATTTTCGTGCTCCTTGTGGTCGATTTCCCATAGATAGAATGAATTGTGTTGCGGTAAGTAGAACACAGACATATTTTAAAATGTAGAATATATATTTTCCGATATTATGACCGAATGGATCCATATCCGGGACAGATAGAGAACCAGCAATGAAGTAGAATGTGAGGTAGAAGTTGGCCAGCGAGAAGTAGGTGAAGAGAAGTTGAATGAATTGATAGATGAATTCGATATGAAGAAGAACCTTTCGTCCGAGGGTATGATCTGTGTGCCATACTTGTTTGAAATGAGCCAGAGAATAAACAGCTGCAAAGAAAGCTCCATTGAGCCATCTTCTTCTTTGAGATACGAATTCAGGAACGGTATCTGGAAGTGGTCAGTAAATTTTAGAGAAATCAAAGTAGTTAAACTTACCCGGCACATCAGTCTCTCCAGTACATCCCTTCACATACTTCAAAACCCATCTTTCATCTCTCTTAGCAACCAATTCCCAACATAAAATACGATCTTCAGCCAGATACATATTCGCAGTAAAGACATCTGCATTTTGACCATGTAAAGTTTCTCCCTTGAAATACTGACTTAAAGGACCATGACCCGTATGGTCATTCTGCAAAGCATGATATCTGTATGCACTCAATGCACCAGGTAAAACGGTAATATAACCAAACACACTCTCGATGGGTTTATCCAGAATATTCGACATTTTGTATTCGAAATTTTGAGAAGCCACCAAAGGATTAAGAAGTCCTAACCATCCCTTTCCTTTCATAGCTTTAATCTCTCCACAAGCACCGGCAACATTGGAGTCAGTATCGAAAGCTTTCCACAGATGGTATAATGAATTGCCTCCAGGTTTTGTACCCACATCCAACATGATACAAATATTTGGCGTGAGAGCTCTTCCAAAAGCATTAAAAAACCAACGATGAGAATTCAACTTCTTTGCATTCTTCTCCTTGAGACAGAATAACATCTGACAAGGAACAATTCCTTTTTCAGCACCTTTAAACTTAAGGTCTGAATCTAAGGAGACCTGAGTTGTATATTCATACACGTGAGCTTGTACTTCTCGGCCATTCACCAAATTTTTGGCAATTCCATCTTGATATACACCCATAGCAGCAAGAGCATCGAGTGTTCGTGGATGAATTTTTTGTCTGCCATCCGAAATGATGGCAACAACAATTTTTTGCCATCCATTTTCTCCCCAAGTTCTAGATTTAGATCTAGAACAAAAATGAGAGATATTCTTCATAACAGCATGCATGGTTCTCGTAAAATCAATCTCCGTCTCATTGTACATGGTTATGCATATAAAAAGTTCGGTTTCTCTTGCCGTTGCTCCCATATTCTGACGTAATTTGTATCCTCTCGAAACAAAATCATCCGGATCACATGTAACAGCTGTATATCGCATGTGTGTGAATTCGACTTCATCTCTTCGAGGTAAGAAACTGTAAAGAATGGTAGGAATTTTACATTCCAAAATAAGCTCTCCGTTAATGAGCTTAACCTCTCGTTTCGTCATTTGAGTCGTCCTATTAGCACCCCTTCGCTCTTGCTTTCCTGAAGGTGCTGGTCCATAATGTTCATAATCCTTTACACTTGCCATATCATCGGCAAGAGTGGAATACGATAACCTTGATCTCATAGTTCCTCCCCTAAATTTAAAGTCTGGATTTTCCGGCGCAAAAACATCATCGTCTAGATATTCTTCATCTTCATGCTCGAGTGGTATGTGAATCGTCGCGTCATCTCCGAATGGCGAACGAGCTCCATCAGGCGCAAACAGAGGAGCAGGAGGCAATGGTCTCCTTGGACTTCCACCATAAGATGTCGAAGGTGTACCAGGCCTTGGACTTCCATTTAGGTCAGATGGTTCGTAATGGTAACCCATTGGGGGCGGTGCGGTGAATTCGGAAGAATTCCTTTCTCTCATTGGAGACCAAGTCCGTGCTGGGGAGGCCCGACCTGATGGTGAATATTGTAGAGGGGAATATGGACGGTATGCGCTTCCGGGAGGAGGTAAATCTGGGGCGTTCTCTATAATTGAAGGAGCTCTTCGGTGATCGTCGTATGTAGTTGCTGTGGGAGGTCTTGTATGATCGTCGTATGTAGTTGCTGTGGGAGGTCTTCTATGGTCGTCGTATGTAGTTGCTGTGGGAGGTCTTCTATGATCGTCGTATGTAGTTGCTGTCGGCGGCCTTCTATGGTCATCATATGTGGTTGCAGTGGGAGGCCTCCTGTGATCATCATAAGTGTTTATCGACGGAGGTCTTCTATGATCCTCGTATGAATCCGTGGACATAACCGAAGCTTGGTAAGATCTGCGATCCGAGGACGTCCTAAGATTTTTAACAAGTGAGCCATTTATATTTTTATTTTTCAATTGAGATTCCAGAGGAGACAAAGGAGAGGAAGCCGGGAATCTGAGGGATCTTCTGCGCGAGGGGCCATCCGGAAGAACTGGCAACAGATGCGCGATATCGTTGGGGTCATTGGCATTCATCGTTGAACTATGCAGTATCTTCTTTTCCTTTTGCAACTTGCAAGATGAGATGGCATCCCCTTCTCCCTTGAGAGACGCTAGAAGGTCGGGAGTCGTCACAGTTACGGCTGTGAGGGGTTTCCTGGGAGATAAATTAAGAGCTCGCGGTGCGAGTGGTGCTACGTACGGACGGGTATCGGGATCATCGTAGGAAGTCAACAAACGAATTTCGGAGCCATGGCGATTGTGAGCTGCAGGTATGGGATCGTATTCATCTGGGTATGTTTCTTCTGGGTATGTTTCTGAATACATAGGAGGCATGGAGGGAGTATTTGACCGATCCATTTTTTAATTATGTTGATGGGTAAATTTGCGACCAAAATGCGCCAAATGCAATTCTCGGGGAATGCGAATGTTTACTCTTCCATAAATGGAAGTTGTTGATATTGGCAGGAGAAACGAATGTCTTGGGTGGAAGTAAATATTTGAATTGTCGTCTCAAAAATTACTTGATCATCCCTTTTGAAAGCGAGCGTACAATTATGAATTATTTCGTATGGGCATTCGTATCCTTTTTTTTTTTGGTCTACTCTAGTCAATCAATCAATTGATCACAGCTAGATAGATATATTTTCAAAAGGAAACCGACAAGTGGAGAGAGGGATGTAGGTATGTAGGTACAGGCGGCACGGAATTTCAGCAGCTACCTCACCTTAGTAATTTTCGACAGGGCAGCATGAAAATGGGTCACATCACTGGCCTCTCTCCACGAAATCGAATGGCGGGAGGATGAGTTGACAGGGCAACCAACGATCATCAATCTTTTCCCAGCCACGTTTCCCACTCTAGCTAGTGATCCAGGTACAGAGAACATAGCCATGAAAATGGAGACTTTGGGTGCAGAGGAGATGTCTAAAAATACTTTATGCTGGTTGTGTGTTTATGCAATTTATGTATTTCACTATTAGGAATCACTATGCATGCATATTTATGTTCACTGCTCTTCTCTTAAACACGAATAAAACCATCATCCTATAGCTAGATAGATACCCAGCAGTTACAAAGAATTAGACACTACACACTACACACTACACACTACACACTACACACTACACACTACACACTACACACTACCCACCACCCACCACACACTACCTCACACACCAAAACAAAAGCCGACAATCCCGCAAAATCGAACAGATAGATACCTATTAGGTGAGCCAAGACCCGAGCCTCGAGCCTAGAACCCCAGAACCCCAAGTAAAATCCAGCGCCTACCACCTACCGACCTACCTACCTACCTACCTAAGCACATCTGGAGTTCGTTCGTACAAACTCGGAGATCCATCCACAACTACCAACCAGAACCAGAACCAGAACCAGATAAAAAAAATACAGGGACACTGGTGCAGCAAGTATCCTTCTAGCCACTTGAGCACTGGAGCATCTGATCTGAGCACTTGTTAACCTAACCGACCAATACAATTAACCACCACCACCAAACCGAACCGAACCAAACCGAGCAATAAACCCATCTATACTCTACTCTAGTCTAGTCTCAATCACCACTCCCTCTGTTCCTCTTTTGCGTCAAATAATCTTTTTATTTTATCATTCACCCCTTACTCATCACTTGCTCCTTCCTGCTCAACTCCTCTCTACTTCACATATCACACATACCAAACAAAACACCAAAAATCTCAGGGGAATTCTCTTATTCATATTCATATTTATATTTACATCTACAAAGTACACACACCAGGAGTTCCCTTCCCTACCCTACTCATCCATCCATCCATCCATCCATTCGTATATCCATCCATCCATCAACCCCTACAGCCACTCATCTTCATCCCCATTCCCATCCCATACCCAACCCCTCCCCCCATAAATTATCACACAAACTACCTTCCTAGTAAGATTACCTACTATATCCCCATCCCCATCCCCATCCCTAACAACACATATAACATATAACATATATACATATAAACAACATATACGTATGTATAAACAATTAATAATAAAAAAATCAATAAAAAATTATAAAAAAAAGATAACATCACCAATCAAAAAATACAAAACATACCAAGTAAGTAAGTAATCTCATCTTGCGTGCAACGACACAGACTCACAGACTCGAGTTAACATACATCTGTCAAAAAAGAAAAAAACAAAAATTAATAAGAAATATCCGCGTTCGTAGGGTTCGTAAATATACACAAAAGCTTTAATCCCCTCATCCCTCCCTACGTCTCGCCCACGTCCACACCCAATCTTATGTCTTTCTTTCTTTCTTTCTTTCTTCCATCTTCCATCTTCCTTTACCTATCCTATTCAAAAAACCCCTCCGCCCACCCTAATTTTATTCTTCTCTCCACCTAAACTAAACAAAAAACCTTCTGTATCAAAAATCTAAACCCGAAAATTTGGAGATAGATTTTATATTTGATGCAGAAAGGGGGTATGAAGACGATACCCAACGCCCAAGGATTTATGATTGGTAAAAAAGAAAAGGAAAAGATGAGCGCGATGCTCGGATTCAGACATGGCTGAGATTTTTTGATAGAGTGCATATGATACAGTGAGATAAGGTAAGATTGATTGCCTTGATGTACTTTAGGGTACATGTTGTGAAAAAGATATTAAAATAACCATCTTCAATTCCATCCCAATGAATTTTCAGCCATCATTGGTGCCGAGATTTGTTGCGTTCGAGCAGAATTTCCTGCACTTCTTCCACTTCCTCCACTATTTCTATCATGTCCTGCAGCACCAGGAGTCAGACGACCACCAGACATGAAAGCACCACCAGTAAAAGCGCTAGATTGTCTCATCTCCGCTGGATTCATGATAGAGTTTGATCGACGATGGCTAAGCTTGCGCTTCTTGTATCTCCGAGCGATAAAGAACATGGCAGCACCATAGGCAGCAGCTGCTCCAGCTGCTCCGACAACAATACCAGCAGTAGTGCTCTTAACCTTTGGAGATGTGTTTTGAGCATCGGTATTGAATACACCACTATTTCCACTAGAGGCACTAGTAGTTGCTGCAGATCCAGAACTATCAGTTCCAGTTCCAGATCCACCTTCAAGAGTTGAACCAGGTGTTAATGGAATGGAAGGATTGATGTAGTTAACAAGTGTGTTGATAGATGGATCAGGATTGTTGTAGATGGCTGCTGTTGGAGTATGTAAATCAAGTTGAAGAGTGCTGACCAAATTGGTTGGAATATAAGCGAGAGCCAAAGTTGTGATGAACTTCAATTGGGATTGTGTATTGTAAGGAATGAGACTGTGCATGATAACTTGTTCTGGCTTAATTCCTAATCCATCTGCGATACCAATGGGAAGATATTGAAAGATTTGTGCCGATGAAAGTGGATTGGCAACAACAAAAGCGTAGTTAAGTTGGAAGAGGAAACCAAGTTGAATTAATGTGGCATTTTCTGGACTTGATGGAATAGAACCACTAGGTGTGATAACCTTTGGTAGGGTTGTGGCAAGTGCAGTATTGGTAGGAGTAGCTTGATTTGTGGATGACGATTGAACAATAATGGTTTGTGGAAGCCACATTGATGTAGCATTATTTGTGGCTGTTGGATAGATTGTGAGAGGGGGAGTGGTCTCAGTAGGTGCTTCGGTTTTTACGATCGCTGTAGTACTTTCGTGAGTTGGAGAGGCAATTATTGTTGGGGTAGCCGAGGAGGATGTAGATGTAATTCGAGCTGTACTAGCTGAACTTCCAGATGTAACAGTTGCCGATGAAGCTGCTGTTGAAGAAATATCAGATACCGTCGTCTTTGGGGTCGTTGTCGCAGAAACAGATGTTCCAATACTTGATAGACTTGAAGCTGAACCGGAAGAAGCTGAGATCGAGGTATCTGTGGCATTGCTTAATCTACTTGTTGCAGAAGTTAGGGATGGAGTTGGTAAAGTAACAACTCCTGTTCCTGAGCTGGATTTGATTGTAGAAGATCCAGTCTCAACGCTGGTGGAGAAAGTAGTTGCAGATAATGGAATAGCGGTCCCATTGCCACTCGCACTTGTTGGAAGAACAGTTCCTGAGATTGTTGACGAAGATCCAAGGCTTATTGAAGTGCTTGATGTGATATCTGTTCCAGAAATGATAGCGGTAGCATTTGAAGCACCGGTAGCACTGGAGATATGGCTTGTAACCGTGGCTGATGTACCATTGCTAGTACTGGATCCAAGAATACTCGATATTAAACTGACCAATGGGGTCGAACTAGAAGCAGAAGGTGTGGTAGAACTAGCTGCAGCGGACGAAAGACCTGTGGGAGAGCCAATGACAGAAGTGATACCAGAAATAACAGTTGTCAACAATCCTGTAGCTGATGCACCTTCAGAAGTTATTGTAGCCGAGGCAGATATACCAGTTCCGCTCAAAATTGTCGAGGTAGCTGATCCGATATCTGATGTGACCGATCCAAGAAGAGAACTTACACCAGGGAGAAGGCCGGTCGATGTTGCGGCAGATGACCCGGTAGCAGTAGAACTGATTCCTGTGACTGGGCCTGTAATTCCTGCGGCAGATGACTCGGTAGCAGTAGAACTAATTCCTGTAACTGGGCCTATAATTCCTGCTGAGGATGCTGAAGCACTCAAATCCGTAGCAGTAGTGGTTGGTAATAAAGCAGATGTGACCGATCCAAGGTCGGAAGTGATCCCAGATAAAAGACCTGTAGCAGAAGCAGTACCTGAGGCACTAGCACTGCTCAAAGTGCCTGTAGCGGATGTTGAACCACTAACATCTGTCCCAGAAACTGAGGCAGTACTGGCTGGAAGTAAATCAGATGTAACCCCAGATACAAGAGATGGAAGTAAACCAGCTGGAGTTGTAGTTGATGCAGATGCACTAGAAACACCTGTAGTAGCTCCAATAATACCTGCCGAGGATAATGAAGCCGAGACACTAGCATCTGTGAGGGAAGTTGCAGAAGTTGCAGAAGTTGGAAGAAGATCAGATGTGGCAGTAGATACCAAAGACGACACGCCACCAATCAAAGATGAAAGTAAGTCACCAGAAGATGATGAAGTGGCAGCCGAGCCTGACTTTGTAGATACACCTGTAGGAGCTCCACTGATTCCAGAAATTGTGCTGGAAGGTGAAGAGATACCAGTTGAGGCACCAGTAATTCCAGCCACACTAGAAGGTGCTGAACTGCCTGTAGAAGCAGTGTTTGATGCTGAAATATCTGATGCGCTAGTAGATGATCTGGTAACTTTGGCAGTTGAGCTTGAGGCTGAAGAATCCGATGGTAAAATGGCACTTGTGACTTGAGATACTACCGTTCCTACATCTGAGGTAACATCACCAACCAAACTGCTTGCTGCGGTAGCAACAACTCCCAAAAGACCAGCCGAGCTAGTAGTATCAGAAGCAGGGGCAGTGGTAGCTGCTGAGCCTGAGAATGATACTCCAGAAGATGAAGCAGTTGGGACAGACACAGGCGATGCATTTGTATCTGTAGAACTTGCAGAGACGGAGCTTGATCCAGATAAAACTCCACCTGGTCCAAATGTAATTCCACTAGTAGACGAAGCAGCAGCTGAAGTTTTTGATGCGCTTTGAGAGCTAGATTCAGAAGTTATAGTAGGAAGAATGACAATAGATGGAATCAAGCCTGTGGAAGCGACAATTGGTTCCAAAAGGTTAGGGCTTGAAGAACTAGCTGCCGATGAGCTAGATGATGGGGATACAATTGTACTTGGGGCTGATCTAGTTCCGGTGGAAGTTGAAGATGATTCAGTTGTGGCTACAGAGGTTGTTGAAGATTCCGTGGATTGAGAAGTACTGGAGATAATGGTCGGGGCTTTACCAGTAGGTGCACCGGAAATGCCTGCAGTGCTTGAACTTTGGATTGGAGTTTCCGTGGAAGTTGGAATCGAGACTGGAACAGTTGCTGATGATCCAGATCCAGTAGGTACTCCGGTGATACCTGCAACTGAGCCTGAATTTGAAATCGAAGTTTCCGAGGCAATAGATGCTACTGAACTCGAGCTCGATTTGGTGGTTGAAGTTTCAGCAGCTTTAGCTTCACTAGATTTTGCCGATGTGCTTGTCGATGGTTCAGGGATGGATGCACCTGAGGAACTCGGAGCACTAGTTGCGCTCGAGGTCGTAGATACACCAGTAGAAGCTCCAAATAACCCTAATCCAAGAGATAAATCGATTCCACCGCTAGAACTGCTGGGTTCGGCGACTGACTTTGTGGTGGCTGATGAGAGCCCAACAAGGACGTAAGAACTGGACGATGGTTTGGAAGCGATCGAGGAACTAGATGCCCCAGTTGGGACGCCGGTAATTCCTTCTGGGGTCGAAGAAGTACTAGTCGTTGTAGGAACAGATACAGTAGTTTGGGCTGTTCCTGTCGATGCGCCGGAAACTCCAGTTAGTTCAGCAGTAGAACTTGATGCAGCGCTCAAAGCTGAAGTGCTTGTGATAGATGGACTTGAGACGCTCGGGGAAGAAGAAGCTGGCAAGGGAGTTGATTCAACAGATGAAGTTGAAGTCGAGGTTGAGGTCGAAGTTGAAGTCGAACTCGAACTGGAAGTAAAACTAGAGCTAGAGCTGGAACTCGTAGATGGTAAAATTGTAGGGGCCTCACTGGATCCAGTTCCTAAACTCGCCGAACTAGTAATCAAAACAGACGTTGCATCATTTGAAGATACTGCATCGGTTGGGACTGGTGTACTCGAGGATGTAGTGCTAAAAGTAAAGCTCGTAGATGAACTTGATGAACTCGATGTAGTTGCCGATGTCGTAGTTGTTGGTCCTAAATTGAACATGGATGAAAGCGAATCCAAGAAAGTATTACTTGAAGAAGCCCTTTTATTTGTCGTAGTATCCTGAACGCCATCATCCGATTGTGAACTTGTGGTTGAAGAGAATGAAGATGTAATTGTGGAGTCATCATTTGTGTTTGAAGTTTGAGCTGGAACATTGCTTGTAATCGTATTGTTTGAATAAATTTGTCTTTTGATTTCCCGTGGAAAGTAATATTTTGGTCGATCCCCCTCTGCGGAAGCAAATGAGGAAAGAATGACCACGGAGGCCAAGAATAACGAAGGTGTATGCATAATTGGAAGTTATCTCAATTTAATTCGGGTTTATTATTGAGATATTAGTATTTGAAAGTATGGGACGTAAGTTTTAGTTCGATCTGAACATAAATTAGTTGAAGCTCAAGGGAGAGAACGACAATGTTGACGGCGTTGGTTAATGAAGAATGGCCGCGGCCATCAAGCTTGAAGATTGAAGGTTTGAAGATTGAAGACTAACTGTCAGGGCGAATAAGTAATAACGAGTGTACTTGACAATAAATGTCAAAGAGTGTATCTATTGATGATTGCCATTAGTATGTCAACATAGTGAATATCGCATGAATGACCAGCATAAATCTTAATGGGACGAGACTTTGCGAACGAGTTGATATCGAATTGATATCGCAAACCCCATTTTGGGGAAAAAGACGGTCATCATTCAAGTCAGTCAAACCAAAACCAACATTTCCCCTCAAACAAACAATTCACTTTTTTGGTGTGAACGAAGATCGACTCACTTCTTAAATTAGATTGTACCAGATCGTGCGTGTATGTATGAGTAAAGAGCGAGTCTTAAATGAGTGTCGTGACGAAAAGTCGTCAATTGTTTTTTGGTTGGGTATATCCTCCTTGCACAACTTCGAATCGAAACCAAATCATCTACGAGCGACCATTATCCATAAGCCTCCGGAGGCTATCACAAATTCCAGGCGTTGACAATCTTCGTTGAGAGAAATTCGTATCGGCAACTTGTACGTTGAATTCGATTTGTTGGTTGATCTTCCTGATGAGGAGTCGGGGTGGGAGATATAGAGAGAGAGAGAGGGTGGTGAGGTCGGAGGAGGAGGGTGATGGTGGAGAAGGAGGAGGTTTGATGGAATGAATGGAAATGAATGAATGGATGAATTGAAGTGGCCTCGAATTCGTGAGAACCTTTTGCCTTGGGGCCTTGTGAAGCTTTCAGGGCGAGGATGAGAGGTTTCAGTGGGTACTTTTCACGTTGTGGAACGTAGGCGTAGGGACCAGGGAGTAAATTTACTAGAATTATAAAGGTTAGGTAGGGGAACGTCCGTTGTATAGACCAGGAACCAGAAAATGAATAATAATAAGCCAGGGGGGCCGTGAGATGAAAAGAAACGGGAGAAAGTACGGAGTGAGAGATGGTGGATGGGTGGATGTGGATGGTGTAATTGTAAAATGCAAGTAGAGAGTAGATTGAGCACGAGCACATTTAAAATGGTATTGTCTAACCAACGGTAGAGTTGATTTGAGTACAGAATACTAAGTACTTGTGGAGGAGGCTATGATAAAGGTATACAATATATCAAAAGGATGCGATGAGATGACTTGGGGTGAGATTCTTATTGTAACTGGAGTTACCTACCATCACACAGCTTCCTTTACAATATGAGATGGCAGGCAAACAAAAGGAAACACAATAATAAGAATATACCGAGTATAGAGTAGATGAAACTAAATCCATAAAATCAATCAAATATCAAATGTCAATTTTATACATTTACTTATTCGATCGTTCATATTTTGATCTTTGGTCTTCTCTTGGTATTTACTATTCACAATTTCCTTTCCTTTCCTCTCTTCTCTCTCTCTGTCTTTCCTACCAAGCCACAAGAAAATCATCACCTTTTCAGCCTTTTTTCCCTACCCCGTGTTACTCTCGCCTAAATCAAAGTCCAGTAAATTGACTCTTTTAGACTCAGATCATCCAATAGTATCTAACAATACACAGCTAGCGTGTTTTGAATAAGCCTTTGATCACACTTTAATATCCGGAATTCATGAATTGGGCTTACTCTGTACTCTGAAAACAAGGGGCCGGGATAAAATGTATATAGAAGAGGCTTTTTTGTTATTACTATTTCTTCCCGATCTGAACAATCCATGAATTTAAGCAAAATGAAGTCAATGAATGCTGGGAGAGGGGTAGGGAGAATGTTCGGCAATTGTTTTGAATACATATACTGTAGTACTGTATTACTATACGGAGTAGCATTGTAGTGCTGTAGGACTGTAGCATCAATCAAATAATTTGAATCATTTACAAGGCTGGATGATGGATGACCCAGTAATTGTTTCCTTGCGCAAAATGGTTCATGGCATGACATGACATGGCAATTAAGGAATTGATCACTGATAGGACAGAAACAAATTGTTTGAGATGAGAATGTACATTGTCATTGCCATTGTACAATTGCAAAAAGGGCTACGAGTTCATCGGAAGAATGATATGCGCAGCTGAGCCACCACTTTCCCAATGAATTGAAATGTGATGAGGACGCGCCAATAATCCAACATTTGGTGAAAATCTCCTGCTTTGTGCATGGACAGCGGCTTTGCGTTATCTGCCGAATTTCTCCCTTGGTTCTAATGAGAACGAACTTCAATATCTTCACTTACCTCGAGCTCCTCAAGCTCCTCAACCAATATGTCGGTAGCGGTACATGACAATAAACATATTTTGCAACAGACACACTTGCTTAGCCATCAGCCCATCGTTACAAATTCACGAATAAACATCTGAACGACACCAGTTAACAAAAGTTGATAAGGTCTAGCTGCAACAAACTACGGAGTAAGCACAATCTTAGACAAATGAACGCTCAGGTCCCTGAAAGAAAGATTATATCGTAGATCGTTTTAGTCCAAGACCCTTCCCAAATGAGAAGTTGTCTCCCCACACACATCATCACACACCCACGAGAATCCACTCTCTCATCCACTCTTCCCACTCTTCCCACTCCTCCCACTACTTTGCTGCAGTGCTTCACTCCTGCAGTTGGTCATGTTCCCCATCTTATTACTCTCGTTCCTGTGTCTAACCGCTAGATCTAACGCCATTTTCGATATCGTGCCTCGTGGGTTCGGCACCTCGTGGTTTGTTCATCTGTCATAGACTAATAGTTGTTCCTATTAATACACTCCCAACGGGTCTATACTCCGTCGTTATACATTCCGCCCAACCAATTGTAGAAAGTGTCCGTGAGAGTGAACGATGGATAATTAACAATACCCAAATGGAAATATTGACATCTGAGCAATCCGAGCCACGCACATAGATATCGATAAATTGTATATAATAGCGAGCCCAGAACGTCTGAGGCTCGTATCATTTAATCACGCAGAATTGGAAAAGAGGTTACCATGATTACGGAAATGAAGTCTCTCCAGGTTTTCTCACTCGAGAAACTCTATTGAGCCAGCTAAAACAAACATTTCACAAGCGACAATAATAATAATAATATAGCAATACAGCTTATTAACCTTATAAGATAGCTGCCAAAGGAAACGAATCAAATTGTCCAGGCTCCAACTGATCAGGGACCGCCCGAGCCCACGCCTAGATCATACATCGCAAAGCTAGAAATTTAACCAGCAAAGAGCTGCCAAGGCTCACTCGGCGCTACCAACAGTTTAAAATTACCACGAACCTTTACCCTTCATGCATGCATGCGAGAGAAACCATTGGAAATGTCAATTATCTGCTGGGGAGGTTAGCTGACAACCTATTACTACGTACTCTTGGAGGATGGATAATTCAAAGCTTCACAATATTATACATATACAGTCCAGTAACTTACATCCGGGAGCCGCGAGGCATGCGAAGCGCACATGTTGTCTCATTTTATTTTATTTTATTTTATTTTATTTTATTTCTTAATCATACATACAGAGCAGCTTACTCATAGCCGATGATAATACAATGCAATGAATGCAATCTATTGGAAACTTGTCTAGAGCTATAGTGAACAAAATTGTTTAAGTCTGAGCACTGTTACAGAAAAAGAGGAAAGGAAAGAAAAAAAAAGGAAAGAATAAAAGAATAAATAAATCTCCTTTCTTATTTTCCATATTCCCACTTGGCCATTTCTGAAAATGTACTACGTTGCGCTTTTTTGACACAATACGGAGTAGAGAGTACCTAATATCTTTCTTTTCGTAAAGAATACCTAATTAGCATACCTCTTACTTTGCATTCTCCTCTTCTTTTTTGGTCCATTCTTCGTCACTCTTTCCTCTTTCCGAGTCCATACTCCATTCTTCCTTCCTACCTCCAGCGTTTCAATCTTCAGGAGAAAGTTCAAGAGCGGAATGAATGGCGTCATACATTGCGTTTCATATTCGTACACTAGACGTAACTATACATTCCATCCTTATTCCATATTCCATTCATTGATACCGTGTCATTGCTAGATACCTACATACCTACGTAGCTAGCTAGCTACGGTTACAGTAGTATTTGGATTCTATTCTGCAATGTGATACAAATATACAAAGTAACACAAAGCGAATATTCTCCCATCCTTCCTTCGATCTACCCGCTCCCATCCTATCCAATCCAATCTGATACCAAACATGTCTTTCCCGTCTTCCCATTCTCTACCTACCTAATACACTACCTAGTAACCACCCCCTTCCTCCTCCCATTCTTCCCGTTTTATTTTCAGCTCTTCCCCCTCTCCCTCTTCCTCTCCCTCCCCTCCCCTCCCCGTCCCGTCCTCAGTCCAAGCACCCCTCCCTCTCCAATTTCCCAACCGAGAAAGTAGGAATCTCCTTGTACGTGTGTGTTCCTAGGTACTCTTCAAGAATTTGTTTCTTCATGCAAGACGGCATGATAGATAGATAGATAAGTTTCCATCCGGACATTTCGGGCCATTCGGACAATTGGATCATTTAGTCTTGGAGATTAATATAATTACTAGGTAGGTAGGTATATGAATGATCTTCTGATCTTTACATGGTTCTTTCTCTATTCTATTCTATTTGGATTTGGGTTTTGATTTCATTCTTTATAGTTTCTTTTTCTTTTTCTTATTCTTTTTCTTTTCCTGATTTCCATTTCTCTCAGATCAACCCAACCCAACCCAACCCAACCCATCAACCCCCTCCCATCCAAGATCTACCACCAAATAACACTATCCAAATCCAAATCCATTCTCAAATCCATTCTCAAACCCAAACTCAACCCAAATACCACAAACCTTCTCCCCTTCTTCCCTCTGGTGCTCCCCTCCTCACTTAAAAACAAGTCACAACCCACAGACTCCCATCCACCCCCCTACAACCCATTGTTTCACCAGACAAAAAACAAAAAAAGCAAAAGAAAAAGAAAAACTACTAAAAATCTTCAGATGAAACAAGTTCATCCAATCCATGATCCATAATCCATAATACTATAACGCTCTAATATATATTAAATTTATATCCATATCCATATCCATATCCATATCCATATCCATATCCATATCCATATCCATATCCATATCCATATCCATATCCATATCCATATCCATATCCATATCCATATCCATATCCATATCCATATCCATCTGTTTTAAGTTTTAAGTTTTAATATACATTTTATATTTATTTCATCCATTGTAGTGGTTGTGAAGTATCTATCTATCTATTTATCTACTATATCTAATATTTATATATAGCTAGATAGATACCCATAATGAGCTTCCACTCTCATCTGTGAGATAGTCTATAAATAGATATAAAATATGATTTTAAAGGTGAAAAGAATAAAGAGTTTGAGAAGAGTTGAAAATAATATATATCTTGCTGGAGCTTTTGGTGGTGAATTGTCGGTATAAATGTAAATGGATATAGTGTTCGACATGCTGATGTATAAGAGTTGTGGTTATTGATAATGAGTATGTTTCAGGAAAAGGGGAAGAGTGAAGATTGTAGTTTTACATCATAGCCTCTCTGTTTAATACACCCATACACTCACAACATTCCTCATACCACCCACCATGCCTCTCCCATTTCCCACATGCTCTTCACATAATTTATGGTATCCCATAATTGACATCTCCGCTCACAACTTACAACTCGGAACTCACAAACCCCCCCTCCCCCTAAAATCTGCATCCATCCATCCATCCATCCATACACCACCCAACGAGCTGAACTCAACTCCCTCCCCCCTCTCAACTAACTGAATCCCCTTCGAATTCCTCAATCGCAAATTCACAATACCATGGATCAAAAACATCAACACATAAAAAACACACACCGTATCCATATCCATATCCATACCATCCATAGAATTTGCTTTTGCAGATAACCAGTTATATTATTAAAGCACTTGCTTTTTTACTTACTGGGTTGCTACGTGCCAGGAATTCAGATAAGCTATCTCTGAGTTTGTGTTATATTGTCGGGTTACTTGGGATATGATATAGAAAGCATAGTATGTATATATCCAGCACTCTTCTTATAGCGACTTTATTGATAAGAATGTGATATGGAGTGAAGTAAATCTTCAAGTACGGTGCGTAATAAGTTTATATCCTCATCTGTGTATTGAGATGGATGTTGTAGAGAGTACCGATAATAAATACAAAATCGGTAAAGAAAGCAACCTATAGCACTGCCACATCTTGGTGTAGCTTCAATCTTCTTCTTTCCTTACCTATTTGCCCTAACATCTTTACCCGAGAAAATGATCACTTCTATCTCCTAAATCGTAACAACGATCTACAGCGGACCGTTCTGTGATCGTCGATCATTTGCCTACAGAGTCGGCCGCTTCTCATGCCGCTCGGCTTTTCATCTTAGATAGATAGATACACCGAGCCCTGATTCGACCGGCCGGAATTACATCGATTTGCCATCCAATCACTCCCGGATGATATAGTTGTAATCCAGAAATGTCATAAGGAATGGTAGATTAGAGAGAGTTATTGTAACCATAACATGACTGCATCATGTGATGGTCATGACTAGGTCTTGTGCCAGTAATGATATATGAAAATTTCTAGGCATGCATGCACGTTTGGTGTCGGAATATGTACGAGGATGCATGGGTTAAGGATGTAAAGCGTGTAGAATCGGCTTGAACACAGAAAGAAATTGAGTGTGAAGTGGTTATGAGATAGGCTGGGATTGGTAATTTGCGCGCAGGGAACAGTGATACGTCCTGATGTGTTTCGATGCTGCAATAACAGCAGAATCGACTAGGTAAATGGAAGGAATATGGGTATTTAAATGTAGGGATGCATTAGGTAGGCGATAGGATTTGGAATCCGCAAAGATTAAAGGGGGTTTGGGGTCAATCTGGTTCAATGTGACCCTTAAATGTAATTCGACAGTCTTGGAGATTGTATTGCTTAACCATAATAAATTTTGACGTCAATATTGGCTGGGGGACACCGGAAAAATTACAGATCACTTGGTAAGAACATCATGCTGGCGCGGAACAAGAATGATGCAGTTATATCTCCGCTTGACATAGTAGCATAGCCAAGCTATCATATCTCAGAAACATAGATCATTCCAGGTGTTAGTCTACTAGGATACTTTCCTCGAGATGGTTGGGTAAAATCAACAGTACGCTTGTTCAATAAAAGTCTAGATTTCTGCGTCAACTTTTACAAAGGGCTGACTACCCACAACAGCAAGGAATCATCACAGCATCCATGCACAATGAAAATGAGATTTGAGTTTGCCGTGTATCACAACATAATGCACTTTGGTGGATCCAATGCAGGACTTTCTCAAAATGGTATTCTCCATATCAAGAGAATCACATGATTCCGTCGTCATGCAAGCGGCAATTAGGCGTGTACTGTTACTAGTAGAGAACATACTAAAATGGAGATCCGCATTGCCAGCAGTTACTAACCTGCGAGAATCATATCATATTTGATATAATTTTATACAAAGACAATAACACTGAATAGAAAGACACACGGCGCTAATGCTTGGAATTTGTCTATCCGGGCCGACTTGACTGCCGATGGGAATCTTCCTGTACCCGATATTTCAGCCAAAAATTCTTGCTCGTTCCTTATATCATTATATATCACCCTTACTTAGGCTCAGTGAATACTTGTGCTCGTTGGGACAGCCTTTCCTCTAGATCGGTCATTTTCTCCAATCTGACATGTCGTTACACTTAAAATATGCAGAATGTCAGATTGTATAGAATCAAAAGATAAACCGCTGACATGCCTACGAACACACAAACACCAACGCATCCGATTAGTAAATAGATATGCAGTCAGCATCAGAGTTTTAACAAGAAGGCAGGTGGCCTTTTGGCAAATAACCATAGCCTTGCTATGCGGAGAATGGAAAGTAGAATTTTTGGCTTTTCGTCTCCAGAGTTGAAGGGGGCTGTAGATCATAAAAAGTATACTATGACTTATATTGAGATTGTTGGAGAACCGCCACAAGCTAGACGTTATAATATCGTGGGGTCATTGTGAATAAGAGGCGTTGTATTTGAATATCGACTGGCTAACTTGACTTCAAGGTGGCACAAAAACGGGTGCTGGCCGCATTTAAAGGACCACAGAGGGTATACCGATACCCTGACCACAATCTCAAGTATCATGGACGTAAGGTAAATGATCAATCCTTTTCCTTTGACTAACTAGCTATCAAACAATTGCCACATTTGGTGGCAAACTAATCGTAGTAAATCGATGATTTCTTGCTTGTTTGTTGCCCTTTCCGTTTGATACGGTATGCGGTCGGTATACGGTATAAGCAACATCAATCAGTATTATCCAGAGATCCAATAACCGCCCGTTCCTGACAATACCTTCCCTTGCATATCCCGTGGGATGCCGAGTGTTTTCTGCTCTCAGGGGGGGAGCTTCAGACTTGTTTCCCCCCGCGTTTCCCGATGTAAAGTTGGACGTGTCGTGGGAGATTTGAGTTTGCAATCCGTGATAGAACAGCAAGCATGCATGCGCGGAGAAAGAAGCAATCATAAGTACTAGCTTAAGGCGGAGTTTACTTGATTATCGGCGGTAGAGGCGATAAACATAATGAATTACCCTTTAGGCCAGGCTTGGACAGATCGGTAGGGCCACCAGGGCCAAAACCGGAATACCGGATACAGATTCATAGGGTTTTATCATATCATCTCATATCAAGATCAGGGTTGTGTGGGTTTTATCTAGGGATGCGGCAAACCCTGGTAAAAAGCAAAGAAAATAAGTAGACCTGTTGGACGTACAATATGCCCACTAATATACAATATACCTAGCATGCATTGATACATGCTGGACTGTCAGAGGAATCATCTAGAAGAAATCGGGGGTCGGAGGCGAGGTACGAAAAGCTCAAGGCGGAAAGCTACAAAGTGCAGTAAGAAGTAAGAATAAGAAGAAGAAGAAATACGGATTATACCCTACGAGGCTCAGACGCTGTCATGCTTTATAAGCCCCACCTACCATCGTTCGAAATTTACCAAAACCGGAACCTTCCTAGAATTCCCCCGCGACGCCATTGACTCTAAAAACTTGCATAAAGCATTCACTCTTCCCCCCCTTTCCAACCTTCTGATTCCTTCTCTTCGATTTCTTCCACATGTCATATTTGATCTCACGTCTGAGAATATCTACTCGAAAAATTCCAATTCATACCAAATTTCAATACAGAAACTTCTCTCGCACAAACATCATCATGGGTGTCACAAAGACTATCTTGAAGGAGGGTTTTGGTGATACTCCTAAGCCTGGAGATACCGTCACCATTCAATACACTGGATGGTTGAAGAACACCAATGCAAGCACTCCCGAGACGCAAAAGGGTAACCAGTAAGTCCATCCAAAAGCCCCAATCCCCTTTCCATGGTACTGCCATACTCTTCTCGATTCTGTGACTAACAAACTTCTTCGCAGATTCGATTCATCTGTCGGCCGTGGTGCTTTCGTTGTTCAAATCGGTGTTGGTCAAGTCATCAAGGGTATTTTATCCCGCCATCTAATAAAAGTGACGTTGGATTCTTATTAACTGGTTGTTAGGCTGGGACGAGGGCGTCACCACCATGAAGGTCGGTGAGAAGGCTACCTTGGAAATTACTCCGTAAGTGACATCTGCCAATGCATTGTTAAATGGCCAAGCTAATAATATCTTCATAGTGACTACGCCTATGGTGCCCGGTAAGACCTTTCTAATCCCCAACCCCTCCGTTTGTCTTCCATATGTCGACTCGATGAGTTGGACCCTCGGGAAAAAACGGCTACAATACAATGGATGGACGGAATTGCTGATCTTTCATTTTATAGCGGTTTCCCCCCTGTCATCCCAGCTAACTCAACTCTCCTCTTGTAAGTCTCAGATTTAGCAGACTAGATCCACAAAGTTCTCCACTAACAACATATGCAGTGACGTTGAGCTTCAGAAGGTCAACTAAATGCGCGATATTCAAAAGTGTTCAACCATAGATCGTCAAATGGCGAGGAAGCTCAGGCTCACGATGAATGAATGAATGAATGATTACATAGTGGCGGAAGCATATAAGCATGCATGAACCGCCCGTTGAGTTTGAGAATGGATACTACATTGTTTCTCTGAAATTTACCACGCATTTGACTTTTGTGATGGACCTTGAATCTATAAATATTACTCAAGTATACGGAACTGAAAACGAGATACATGACCAATGAAATCTCCAAGACGCCCTAGAGCTAGGATTAAGATACCGCATCTCATGTACAGCACGTAAAAGGTTGATTCAGGATAAAGAGGGCCTTTGTATTGAACGATGATACTGCCGGTCTCTATTTCATATAAGTGACATCAAGGAGACAGACACAGTGCAAGTGAAGTTCCCTGTCAAGTTGCTGCAAATGTCCATATCAACCGCCCCGAAAGCATTATTAGCACTGGCCTGAGATGACATAATTTCCATCACAAACTCCGCACATGCACCATCATTGTTTTAGATCAATCCTCAATTGTGTGGTACCAAGTCTACAAGTTAGTGGCCGGGTTATGAGCTACTCACTAGTAGAACGACATGGCATATTCATGTCTACTATATCGTTGCTCCATTACTGATAGTTGAAGACGATAGATTTTTCCACGCCGAGTTATGCTGCGCTGTAGAAGTAAAATAGCACACTCTGTAGTTATGTCATTTTGGCTTGGCTACTCTAGATGTTTCCATGTGTCAATCTTAAAGCCTCAGTGGCTGGGGAGCTGCGAGGCGAAAGGTATCAAAAGCATTTTGATACTGTAAGCAACCTAGTAGCTTCCAATTCTTCTGGTGTTTCCATCAATCACTTCTGATAAATATCAACTTTACATTTCATCCACGCATTCATTTTTAAATCAAAAGATCCAATAAAAAGATAAATCCTAACAAATCTGGAATCACGCAATCCAACTACTTCTTGAGAACCTCATCAGCTCAGTGATTTTACTGTACCAACCATTACCCCAACTCACAAGGCGGTAAACCCCACAATATCCAGCTACTCACGATCGAGCCTTCAAGTTGGTACAATTCAGTGAACCAGAAAATCACCCTTTTCTGGAACACTTATCAAACGTCAACATTTCATCAACAATAGATTTAGACGGTGCCGGCAACCTGGGAAAGCGTAAACTCTCCGACGCGGATTCTCAGAGGCCAGATAAAAAGATCATGACGGTAGGTAAAAGCTACCCCTCCAAGGCGACAGCTACACCAAAAGCTTCACCAAGAGCTTCAAGCTTCGATCTCCACCAAACCATAACATTTATCCTAGCATTGCATAGACTAATACAAATCTGCTC
Organism: Sclerotinia subarctica; assembly: GCA_025389085.1. Taxonomy (NCBI): domain Eukaryota; kingdom Fungi; phylum Ascomycota; class Leotiomycetes; order Helotiales; family Sclerotiniaceae; genus Sclerotinia; species Sclerotinia subarctica. The sequence continues at coordinate 3,035,565 of QRFI01000006.1, forward strand.
TCTCTTTAGGCTATACATACAAAAAATACAGACATGGAGACTAAGATGCAGGTGGATGAGCCGGTGGCTGGCCACACCGAAATCGATGAATCCCTCTACAGTAGACAACTTTATGTTTTAGGACATGAGGCCATGAAGCGCATGGGTGCTTCAAATGTGCTCATTGTAGGACTTAAGGGCCTTGGTGTGGAAATCGCAAAGAATATTGCTTTGGCAGGTGTCAAAAGCCTTACCCTTTACGACCCTGCGCCCGCAGCCATCGCCGACCTCTCATCTCAATTCTTCTTACATCCTGAAGATGTTGGGAAGCCAAGAGCGGAAGTGACCGCACCCCGCGTTGCTGAACTAAACGCATATACCCCGGTTTCCGTTCACAAGTCTTCAAGGTTAGTAGTTCATTTTGGCGCGGGGTCATACCTTTGCTAACATTAGCTCCCGCAGCTTGACAGATGACCTCACTCAATTCGATCGATACCAAGTCGTGGTCCTAACCAATACCCCTCTCAGAGATCAAATCATCATTGGCGATTATTTACATAAGAAAGGAATTTATCTGGTAGTTGCGGATACTTTTGGTCTCTTTGGATCAATATTTTGCGACTTTGGGGAAAAGTTCACTGTTCTTGACCCCACAGGCGAAGCTCCGGTAAGCGGCATCGTTGCTGGAATCGATGAGGAAGGTTTGGTTTCCGCCTTGGACGAAACTAGGCATGGCCTTGAAGATGGCGATTACGTTACTTTCACCGAGTTGGAAGGATTAGAAGCTCTGAACAGCGCGGACCCTCGAAAAGTAACAGTAAAGGGACCATACACTTTCTCTATTGGGGATGTCACAGGACTTGGTCAATACCAGAGGGGTGGAATGTATCATCAGGTTAAGATGCCAAAATTCATCGACTTCAAGCCATTGTCAGTTGCTTTGAAAGATCCAGAACACCTTATTTCCGATTATGCGAAATTTGATCGCCCTCAACAACTCCATGTCGGTTTCCAGGCTCTTCATGGGTTCCAAGAATCTCAAGGCCGTCTTCCCAGATCGATGAATAAAGAAGACTCTATCGTCATTATTGAGTCTGCTAAGACTTTCATCAAACACCAAAAGTTGGATATCGAAGTCGATGAGAAATTGATTGCCGAATTAAGTTACCAAGCTCAAGGTGATTTGAACCCAATGGCAGCTTTTTTCGGTGGTCTTGCAGCTCAAGAGGTTTTGAAGGCTGTTTCCGGAAAATTCCACCCCATCTGCCAATGGATGTACTTTGATTCTTTAGAGTCCCTCCCCGCCAACTTTCAACGAACCGAGGAAACATGCAAACCCCTCAATACTCGATATGATGGTCAGATTGCTGTATTTGGTAAAGAATACCAAGATAAGCTGGCCAATATCAACCAATTTTTGGTGGGTGCCGGTGCCATTGGTTGCGAGATGTTAAAGAATTGGGCTATGATTGGTTTGGCCACTGGTCCCAAGGGTAAGATCTTCGTCACTGATATGGATTCGATCGAGAAGAGTAATCTCAACCGTCAATTCCTCTTCAGACCTAAGGATGTTGGGAAATTGAAGAGTGATTGTGCTGCCGAGGCAGTTCAGGCAATGAACCCTGATCTCAAGGGTCATATTGTTACTATGCGTGATCGAGTTGGTCCAGATACTGAACACATTTTCGATGAGAAATTTTGGCATCAGCTTGATGGTGTGACTAATGCCCTTGACAATGTTGATGCTCGAACCTACGTTGATCGTCGTTGTGTCTTTTTCCGAAAGCCTTTGCTGGAGAGTGGAACTCTAGGCACCAAGTGTAACACACAAGTTGTTCTCCCTCACTTGACCGAGTCATATTCCAGCTCTCAGGATCCTCCTGAGCAATCTTTCCCAATGTGTACGCTCCGAAGTTTCCCCAACAAGATTGAGCATACCATTGCCTGGTCTCGAGAGCTGTTTGAGTCATACTTCGTTAAGCCTGCGGAAACAGTCAATCTATACCTTACCCAGCCAAATTATCTTGAAAGTACCTTGAAACAAGGTGGTCAAGAAAAAGCAACTCTAGAGACGATTCTAGATTTCTTAGTTGAGGATAAGCCATTGACTGTCGAGGATTGTATCAAATGGGCTCGTCTGCAGTTCGAAAAGCAATACAACAATAACATTCAGCAATTACTGTACAACTTCCCGAAAGATTCCACCACATCAAGTGGTACACAATTTTGGTCTGGACCAAAACGTGCTCCAGATCCATTGAAGTTTGATCCAAAGAACCAATATCACTGGGACTTCATTGTCGCTGGCGCTAGTCTCCACGCTTTCAACTATGGCATCAACACTAGCGAACTTGGCTCAAGCACAATTCAAAAAGTCCTTGATAACATGATCATTCCCGATTTTTCTCCGAGTTCCTCCGTCAAGATTCAAGCTGATGACAGTGAGCCTGTAAGTTTAATTTCCGTTCCGTTGCCCTACGAAGTATTTCTAACATTTTTAGGATCCAAATGCTGCAAATAACTCATCCTTCGATGACAGTGCAGAGCTTCAAAACCTCACAAACAAGCTCCCATCACCGAAATCAATGGCTGGATTGAGACTATCGCCAGTTGAGTTTGAAAAGGATGATGATTCAAATCACCACATTGATTTCATCACGGCTGCCAGTAACTTGCGTGCCGAAAATTACAAAATTGAGCTTGCCGACAGACATAAGACAAAGTTCATTGCCGGCAAGATTATTCCTGCTATTGCAACAACAACTGCTCTTGCCACTGGGTTGGTAATTCTGGAGTTCTACAAGATCGTTGATGGCAAGGATGACATCGAACAGTACAAGAATGGCTTCGTCAACCTGGCCTTACCTTTCTTTGGATTCAGCGAGCCTATCGCAAGTCCAAAAGCTACATACAAGGGTCACACAGGAGATGTCTCTATTGACAAACTTTGGGATAGATTTGAGGTTGAAAACATTACACTCAAAGAACTTGTCGATGATTTCTCACAGAACAAGGGTCTCGAGATCAGTATGTTAAGTTCAGGTGTCAGTCTCTTGTATGCCAGCTTCTTTTCCAAGGCAAAGTTGGCGGATCGCATGAATTTGAAGCTTAGCGAACTTGTTGAGCTCATCTCTAAGAAGCCTATTCCAAGTCACCAAAAGACGGTAATCTTTGAGATTTGTGTTGAAGATCAGAACGAAGAAGATGTAGAAGTTCCTTACATTATGATGAAGTTGGGCAATTAACGATACAATGAAGCGGGAGTAGCGTCAGTTTTTATGGGACTATGAAAATTAGAACAGCACGTGGATTATCGATACAGCGAAATATAGATATTTTACCAAGCAACGCGCGTTTTTAATTCTGTGAAAGTATCCATGATGTTAGTATGATATTTGAGATCATCTAGTAATCAGCTTCGGCCTTCAAAAGGCTCAATTTTCCGTGGGTTATGTAAACTTAGTAAGTGCTTTGCGGGAGAAATGTAAGCAACTAGCCGGGATATCAAAGCAATTGGCAAGGATCTCAAAGCACACCTTAGCCGCAATCGATGACCAATCTCAATTCTACCCCGCCATCGGTGGCGCCTCCAACTCGAGCTCCATATTCTTCCTTTGTAAAGATTACCTCGTTTTATATAAAGAATAGTAACGTCGCCCCTTTTCTTCATTGCCATAAGTTCATGCTTTCTCGACTTCCTCAATTATCTGCGCAGCTTCCAACTCTTTCAAAATTACCAATACGAGCTTTCAGTTCTATTAAATCTACAAATATGGTTCGTTAGCCTAAGCTCCTTGATGTCATAAGCAATTGAAACAATAGCTGACATTCGAAACATACAGTCCGAGCAAAAAATCACCCACTGGGTAGCACTTAATGATAAATCTGGAGAATTCAAGCGAGGCCAATCCCAATTTCGAAATTTCATTAAGAAAGGAGGGGAATTCCCACCGGAGAAAGGAAGATACCATCTCTATGTAACTACACCTTCCCTACCTCAAGCTTCTCTCCCGACTAACCAGGACCACCATTAGGTATCTTATGCTTGTCCATGGGCGCATCGCACATTGATCGTACGCAAACTCAAGGGCCTCGAAGACATCATTCCATATACTAGTGTACATTGGCATATGCAAGAAAAAGGATGGAAATTTGCGACTGCTGAAGATGATATCACTGGTGATAACGTTACTGCATCTCCAGTTGAAGCTCATAAAGCTTTTACGCATTTGAGAGAGATATTCTTTCAGGTTGATCCGGAATACACTGGCAGATTCACAGTTCCGACTCTTTATGATGTGAAGCAGGGAAAGATTGTTAGTAATGAGAGCAGTGAGATTATTAGGATGTTTTATACCGAGGTTAGTTTGAATTTACTTGTTCCTGTCATTCTTTCGAAATTTGGGATTAGGTGCTGATATTGAAATAAGTTTGATGATATCATTGCTCCGGAATACAAGAATGTCGATCTCTTTCCTGCAAATTTACAGAAAGAGATTGAAACTACGAATGAATGGACATATAATGATATCAACAATGGTGTCTATAAATCTGGTTTCGCTACTACGCAGGAAGCTTATGACAAAGCTGTTGCTGAACTCTTCACGTCCTTGGATCGTGTCGAGAAACATTTGAGTGAGAATGAGGGACCGTATTATCATGGAAAGAATATTACCGAAGCGGATATCAGGTTATACGTCACTATCATCAGATTCGATGTCGTCTATGTGCAGCATTTCAAGGTATGTGTCTACTCAAGCCAGTGCCCCAGATAATGTGACGATAGCTAATGAGTTGAAGACAAATATTCGGGACATTCGATCAGGGTATCCGTATATCCACAAATGGTTGAGAAACTTGTATTGGAATGTTCCAGCATTTGGAGAGACAACCGAATTCACTCATATTAAGAACCATTATACAAAGAGTCACACTCAGGTATGTAACCCTTTTTCATTCACGCCTCGTTGTATACTAATTCCAATCCAGATCAATCCATACAGTATCGCTCCTCTGGGACCTGAATCACCTATCTTGAGGGTGGACGAAGAAGTTCCGGCTGTGAAATATGCTTTGAGTTTAAGGAAGTGAGTTGGATGAGATGTAGTACGATGTGGTTTTTTGGGGGGTGGGGGGAATGGCTATTGATGAAGAGTGTAAGGTTGTAATAATATGGTGATGAATCTATATACAGTCCGAGTCCAGTTTGAGCATCGAATCCTTTTATACATCATACTTTAGTACACGAATGCTTTCCCCTTCTCCAATTATCCACGGACTCTTCTATCCATCCTTATTGTATTAGGTTATGTTCCTTTCTATCTGTATTCTGAGCCTCAGAGCACTCTGTAGAATTTCCTCATGCCGGTAAGATTCGAGTATACATACTACATACGTTTAATCTCAATGGACCAGCCCAATCAACCAATCAAGCATCTATCTAATCAGCTTTATCGCAATGTAATCTTAGCTCATACATATCTCCATCTCTATAGCCTGCACGGTGTCGTCTTTCCCTTCCTCTTTCTCTTCCTTTCTTCCTCTTCCTTTCTTCTTTCTTCCTTCCCCGTGGTGCTGCGCAGGTTGAGAGGGGGGGAGAAGGGGGTTGGAATTCTATTTCTCTCCCCGGCACGGCAGACTGGGATACCAGATTTTTTTTAAAGCGGTTTTATTATAGGTTAGGAGTTGTAGTGAGATAATGAAATGATGAAATAATGAAATATGTTGTTTTGTTGGGAACTTTTCGGAGGGGATGGAGGGGATTTCTGGCATTAGAGGCGCTTGGTTTTGATAGGTGCTGGGTATGAAGATGTAATGGTGTATATAATGGTGTAATGGGAATTACTTGGTTGGATCTGGAGATTTCTTGGGGGGGTGTGTTGCTAGATTTGGGTAATTTTGTTAATGGGCTAGGTTGAAAAGGGGGAGGGAGGTTTCTATCTTTTCTTGGTGTAGTGTGATCAGTTGCAACACTAGGGAAAACTATTCACATGAATGTCACGGGAAGCTTTCATTTAGCAGAAATATTCGATCTGAGGAGAATACCCGCCTAATCTTCCATGATAAATTTCAAGAAAGCTTGAGATACTTTCACACCATCATGGTCCTTATCAACCCTACTCATTGCATCCTCAAAAGTCGCATCGTCAAAAATACCTGAAGCATGTCTTGCCTCCAACACTTCCCTCACAATTTCCTTGGTAAACTCCGGGTGTCCTTGCACCGTCATTAATCTCCCTTTAATATACATTCCCTGTGTTGCACATTTATCCGTATATGCTAATTGTTCCACCTCTTTAGGATATTCATACACCATATCTTTATGCATTTGAAATATATTCTGTCAAAAAATTAGTCCCAACTCCTTATCTCTTACTCATCTCAAGCAAGAATAGGAAGACAAACCAAACTCTCCAAACCAAATATCTCCTTCCCCCTTCCCGTCAACTCAATAGGCGTCACACTAACTTCCCATCCCTTCTCATTCCTCTGAACTCTCGCCCCCATCGCCCTTCCCACAATCTGATGTCCAAAACAAATCCCTACCACTCTCACCCTTCCCTGCTCCAAAATTCCCTTCACAAACTCTACTAATTTCACAATCCATGGCTCTGAATCAAATGCCGTGAATCGTGATCCACTGATTAATATCGCGTCAATGGATGAGGGGGCGGGATATTCCTGAAGCGTTACAACGTCGTAGGAACTTATTTGGAGGGAGGACACCGGGAGCGGTGGTGTGAGGATGCTAGCTCCACGCTCGAGGAGCGTGGTGAATACGCCGCCGTATCCATTGTATTTGGCGTCGGTGTTTGGGAGGGGGGTATCGCATTCGAGGATTGCGATGCGGAGAGGTAATTGGGGCATTGTGGGTTAGGTTTCGACGAGTGAGGAAAGATGGTGGATGGGATGATTTGGATAGAAAGACTAGATTTGAGAAATGAGAGGAAAGGTTAGAATGAGAGATGAGAGATAGAGATGGGAACGAGAAGATGTGTTTTCAACTTTATGAATATGAATATGTACAAAAAATTGTTGAATTATTATTTGGTAAATAGATGAATAGATTAGATTGTTGATATGAGTGAGGTCCGATAATCCTCCGTGATATGATCTTCTTATCTTGACTTGTGTACATGCTGTATCTGTACTTGTCTCGGCTGGCCATTCCTTATCAATGCATGGTGCTTTATGTAAGATTTCATACCTATGTAAGGGCTCAACTGACGCATTAGCCATCTAGACGTCCAACCCAATTGGATCCCCGTCTCAATACACCCGAAGCTCAATAATCTACTCTCTACCCCAACAGCTAATATGTCGGTCGCCTAATTAGGCTTGGAGATTCAGGTGTCCGGTGCATGGAGTTGGCGGGTGAACCCTTTTATAACCGAGTACACAGCATGCTATCTGTCTGCTGTCTGATGTCTGATGTCTGATGTCTGCATGTTTGTATTTATTATTTCAGTATACGGACGGAGTACCTTGATGATAATGGCATGTCAAAGAACTTTATGTTACGAGTTCTAGAATCCGGTCTAGGAAGTGGTATATATAGTGTCTGCAAAAGAATGATTGATCGATTCGGCGCCGGCTTCGAGTTCGCGTGTGGAGTTTAAACTATTGGGTTTTATCTTTATATCTTTATCCATATTGATTATTCCTATTTCTTTTGATTGATTTGTTTGTTGAGCAACGTCATCGATAGTTTCATCCAGATAAATCATGGAAAGTCATCACCAAGCTGGCGGGCAGAATACCACAAACACCGCAGCAGAGAGTACACCGCTCCTATTTTCCGCCGGAAACGATACACTAATAATCGAAGAAGTATTGGTAGACAATGATGATGATTCAACAGGAATTGATATCGATCCTAATGAATTCGACCTCTTGTTATCAAGAACAACATCATTTACAGCTAGAGATATCGAAGCCACACCCTCAAGAATCATCTATGCTTTGAAATTCTCAAATCCATCATCATCCCAACCGAGGATCTAGAGATTCTAGTCGCGTGAGCACGAGAAGAAAATCAACTCTTGGCTCTATCAAGAGTATTCGAGAAACCATCGAAGACGGTGAAGAATCTAAATCTCCTTTTCTAGGCGGTGTAGGTGTAAAGAGATTTTAGCTCATTTTCAGCAGTGTTCTTTTAATTTATCCATTATCTTCATTTGATTCTACAATTATGGTTCCGAGTCATCCAGTTATTACTTCATATTTTCTTTCATCTAGTAGTGCATCATGGCTATCGACGGCATTTCTCCTCACATCCACAAGTTTCCAACCGGTCTTCGGTCGTTTGTCCGTTGCCATGGGGAGAAAACCTCTTTAATTATCTCTTTTCTCTGCTTTTGTTTTTCCTCTCAACTATTTGGTGTGCTCTTGCTCAGGGTATATCGAGTTTCGTTATTGCGAGAGTAGTTTGTGGATTGGGTGCTGGAGTTGTTACGTCTTTAGGCTCTATTATTACAAGTGATCTTATACCACTCGAAATTCGAGGTTCCTATGAATCAGATCTGAATATTGTTTTTGGATTAGGAGCTGCTTCGGGTGCGGCACAAGGTGGTGTTATTGCGGATCATCTTGGATGAAGATGGGAAGTTGGTATTCAGGTTCCATGATTGATTCTTTGTCCATTGTTTCCTGTTTGGTTATTCCTCATGATTTGGGGTGCAATAGGGGGAAGAAAACTTTGAGGGGAGCTTTGAGTGTTTTTGATTATAAGGGGCCGTTGCTGCTTATGGCTACTATTACATTTTTCAATCTCGCGATAGTAAGTTACCTCTCGTAAGTACCTCAAATTATATAACATAAATCTACCAACTAATAGAATCTCGATGGAAATATTTATCCCTAGACACATCCTCTAATCCTCAGCTGTATGACTCTCACCACAATCCTTCTCCCCCTATTCATCCTAACCGAATACCACGTCCCCCAACCCATCATGCCCTTCTCCCTCATAACCCACAACCCACGCTCCTCCTTCATCATAAGCAACCCCCTCAGCGGCATCGTAAGCAACAAAATGCTCTTCAACACCCCCCTCTACATCCAAACCGTGCTCCTCGAATTCCCCCACAGACTCCGGTCTCCGCCTCCTCATCCCCGTCCACATCACCAGCACCATCGGCACCCTCACCGGCATCCTCATCACCTAAACCCGCAATCTCATACTCTCCCTCCTTCTCGGGAGTCGGAACCTCCCTCACCATCATCGGAACCATCGTTCTCATACTCATGAATTCGAATCGCCACTTACAAAATCGCGCATAATTGCGTTCTAGTGCTCACATTGCTTCCAACGAGTAGTATGGGACAAGGATTCCAAACGCGGGGGAGTTTTATGAGTGTATTGGCTGTTGGTGAACGGGGGGAGCAGACGGTTGCTACGACGACGTCGACTTTTATGTTGTAGGGGGGGTAAGGGATAGGTTTTGGGGACGGCGCTTAGTTTGTTGATTGTGCAGAATTTGTTGGTGAGGTTTTTGAATGAATGGGAATGTTGGGGGTGCGGATGAGGAGGTGGTAGGGGGTGTGTGTTTTTTTTTGTGTATTTTCTTTTCTCCCTGTCTCTTTCTTTCCTCCTGCCTCCCTCAATACCCTCTACGCATATCTACAACCTCAAATCCTTACCCACAAACACAAAATAACAGATAACCAAAAAATAAAGGTCATAGAAACAGTACGTTCCTCGGTGCAAGCACTAGCAGGACTAGAAAAACATTATAGTGATCAAGTGATAGATTCTTTTGCGGAAGTATTGAGAGCGGTGTATGGTTTTTGCGTTGTGCGTTAGTGTGTTGGCCCCCGTCACGACGGCGGGGACTAAATTGACTGGGTTGGGATTTGGGAGATGAAAGATGGAGGAGGAGGAGGAGGAGAAGGTTGGAGGAACAGGTAGGGGGTATGTAGACGGTAGATGAGATGGATGAAAAGAAAGTAAGATTATGATGAGATCTATAGATCGAGAAAAGGTATGAATAAATTATTTTGGCGAGATATAGATAATTAAGTATAGATGGAATTGTGTTGGGGATGTAGATATAGATATAAATATCAATGTTAGATAGATAAATAATCTTATTCCTTAAGTAGATTTTGAGGCCGGTATATGAGCGATGGAAAAAAAAGGTAAATGATGAATCGTCAGGATGAATTAGTGGTATTTACGAAGTATTTGGGATATGGGATTATAAGTTTGTGGGTTTTTACTACACAGTAGAGTTGAGGAGTTGGGGTCATGAGGAGATGGATGATGAAAGAGTATCCATCTGAATAATTGGATATGATACTGATATTAATAATATTGTGAATATGCGATGAAGCGGTTGAAGATTGAGGGCCTGTGTGAAGGGATGAAAAACCAAATGTTAAAGGGAAAATTAGATTGATTTTATAATGTCCTTGAGTGCGACGCCTGACATTGAACATAGAAATAGATCGAGTTGAGATCATGCATTGTGTGGAGATTCTGATTGAAATTGGCATATCTACCTAATCCTAAATCCTAATCCTTTTTCCTGAGTATTGAATTTTGCAATTTTGAAACCAATCGATATCCAAACCTTTCTCTTCCTTCGCCACATCACCCTATTAAAAAACCCACCAAACAACCACTTCCACCTCAACAAGCACCGCCTACAACCACAACACCCTTAGGCTTCTCTCTCAAAATCTTATCCTCTTCAAAATCCGCTCTTACATCCTTCGCAACCTCATCATCAGTAAGTACATTCCAGCCGACGATCGCCATAGCTTTAGCCGTCACAATAGTAATATCATGAGCTTCTTTGGTAGCGGCTACTTGTGTGAATTCAGGCGTGTGGTTAACAGCTGTATCGGAAATTCCGTAAAAGCCGTGAAAGCCCGGACATTCGTAGCTTACATTGCCTGTGGATTGTTAGAGGCGGAGTGGAAATATTGAGTATCTGGAGCTTACCCATATCAGTTGAGCCAGGTGCGTTGTAAATGTGTTTTAAGTCACATGTAACAGGGTATTGAAGATTAGACATGGCTTCTGCGTATTGACTGCTGATTGTTTTGTTGGATCGTAGGTCGGCGTATGTGTTTATTCTGGGTAAGGTTAGTATATACTTAGAAGTGGAAAATGAAAAGTGCAGACGTACTCTTCAATCTCAACTGTACAGCCTGTTGCGATAGCAGCTCCTTCAAAACATTTGATAGCTCTGGCTTTGAGTTCATTGACTTCTTTGAGAGTCGCACTTCGGACGTTATAGGCTAATCCTGCACTGGCCGTAATAATATTTGGCTTCGTACCACCAGATTCAATCACTCCCTTTTCAAAAGATTAGTAACTATGTGACTTAAAATGTATGACGTACTTACATTGATTCTTTCATAAGGTTTGATCTGCTGTCTCAAGACACTGATAGCATTGTAAGCAAGAACAACAGCATCAAGCGCATTAATACCCTCCCAAGGTGCCATAGCAGCGTGTGAAGACTTTCCCATATAATGGATCTTAAAGTTGTGACATGCCAACGTGGTGATGTATGCGGAACCAACATTGCCTTGACTTGGATCCCTAATAGACGGATGAACCATCATGCAAGCATCAACATCTTTGTAAGCTCCTGCATCAATGAGCTTCAATTTACCTCCACCACCTTCTTCAGCTGGTGTTCCCAAAAGTCTGACTCGACCTGGGACATTTTGTTTCTTCAATGCTGATGCAAGGCCCAAGAACGAGGCAATTGAGGCGGTAGCAATTAGATTATGACCACAAGCGTGTCCAATGCCAGGTAGAGCATCATATTCCGCATTGTATACTACAAGGCGACCTCCGCTACCATACTCGGCCGAGAAAGCAGTTGAAACACCATAAGCGCCAGTTGTGACAGAGTAGCCGAGCTCCTTGAGCATAGATGTGATGTTTTCGTGTGCTTTTACTTCATTGAATCCGAGTTCCGGATTTTCATGGATCTAAGATTTGTGAGATACGGATAAGTATATATGAGCCTGCGTAATAGTCCTGAATGCAGTCCAGCAATAAGGGATTTTTGGATATTGAAATCATTTTGACTAATTATTGAATGTTTAAAAACAATTCGAACATTCGATAAAAGTATCGATCAAAAATTCATTCATTCAAGTTGAAGATTTCAGAGCGGGCTGCAGTTCAGAAGATTGAGTAAAAGGGTGTATATGGAAGAAGGGTCACCTTTTGATTGATTGCCTTCAAATTATCTTCGTAGCCGTCTATGGCTTTTTGGATAGTTTTAGAAACTGTGCTCTCCATTTTCCGTGACAATTCTTGTGTGTCTGGTAGACTGCTTGATTGTTGATTGTGATGTGTGAATGGGAGAAAAGGGAGGAGCAAAGGGTCGTTTATTAGGTAGTGAAGGAATGAAATTAATCGGAAAAGATATCGGGAGAATGAAGGTGGTTTCTATGGGCAACAGGTTGGAATTTTGACAAGTCCAGCAATTAAATGTCAATGTACGCGTAAGTTATCAGAAAATAAACTGTCACTGGTGTTTTGACTTCTATCCAAAAAGATTGATATCGCGGGGTAAAATCAAGATTGACGAGCTCTTGTTTTGATTGGTTCATCGGGACGACCAGCCGTCTGTGATACACTTTTGACTTGTGATACCTATAATATCCAATCAATTCAGCCATCGTCTGAACTTCACTCTATCAGCCCAACTCAGCCCTCAGCAATCATGGCCTTGATTTTGCCTCGAAAATGTCCTAAATATAAGCATAAATATCCCACAGTTGCAATGATGTTTAAGGAAAACATCCAAGAATGATTTGGAACTCTCCTAGAACTTTGGACCACCTCGAGACACAGACTCGACAATGACACAAACTCGACAATGACACAAACTCGACAATGACACAACGTAAGAGAGGCCTCCGGTCTAGATCAGGTGGATTGCCTTTTATTGTTGGGAGCAATAGTGTAACCGGCTATAGGATAGGATGTATGACTTGTAGACGTGCTAGAGTGAGATGCGATGAAAAACATCCGATATGTGAAAGATGCCGTTGTTTAGAATTAAATTGCTCTTATCAGCCATTTATTTGTAGAAGAGAAAAGGAGAGGCAACATGGAGAAGCGAGAGAGCGAGTACTCCTTTTCAGATAGTTCCAAAGACCGTTGAATCGTTACGGCTCTCAATTCCAATTGATCTCGACGAATTGCTCCATGCTGTTGGCGATGAAGGATTTCCCGACATGCGGAGTATGCATGATTGGTCGCCCACTACGGGACAAGGATTCATCTTACCCGAAGGCTTTAACCTCGAGATATTCGACGATGTAGCTTCAAGCAATGAGCGTACTGACACCATTAGCCATCATTCGCCCTTCCAACCCCTGAGAGCTCTTGAACTTGTAGGGCGAGATAATGTTGTGTTCCGGGATAATTTTTACATAAAGGGTTGCTTTACACTTCATCTATTGAAGCTCTCACCATCAGAGAAACGGGCTGTAGAACACTATCATTAAAATCCACCACCAAAAATCCAACATGGTCAACTCAACAAATATACCTTTGTCTCGGCGCGCAAGATCCTCTAATCATGCATTTATTACTCGCAATATCCTTCCGTGATCTTTTCTTCCACAAGAGAGATAATAATGAACTTCACGGCCTAGCGCAGAAGCATTTTCGAGCTGGAATTGTCCGTTTACTTGACAGCTATCTCCGAGGAAGAATCACCACATCATTTGAGTGTCAAGGCGGCTTTCTGGTTTTTATATATGCTTGGATCAAGTCAGCTTCATTGACATTGAGATTGATGCATGGCTTTCTTGACACATACACCAAGTATATCCAAAACCACTTGATTCTCTTCATGTTTCGATTGACCCGAGGGAGTTCTTTTTTTAGTGCATTTTATTCCATTCATTTCATCATTTAATAATACATGTATCATCTAAATATCATCTGAATATAACCTCATTACATCGTATCGTGGATATCATAAACAAAAAGAAAAAAGAAACACAGACCCTTCCCTCATCACCAAATATTATACACATGAGCGCCAAGCGCCCAACATTTCCCAATTTTATGAACCGCGATCAACAGTCATTTCCGACGAAAAAGTACCAAACACTAGTTCCCCTCAAAAGGAAATCTATCCGTTCTATCAATCTCCTCCTCCATCTTCTCTCTCTGCTCAATAAGTGTATCGTCTCCACTTGTTCTTCCACTGTGTTCACCATGAACATGATGATGCAGATGTCCTGAATCCGCAAAAATGTCCTCATTTCTGCTTTCTCTTCTGAGCTTTTCCTCGTCCCCAATATCTGTGCCGCTGGCAGTACCTTCTTCTGCGTGCTTTCCACCATTTAGTAATGTTTGTGCATTTTTTCTAATTCTTCTTTCGGTCCAAACTGGATTTTCTCCTCTTTCATATGCCTCCTCGAAAATCTCGTCGAGCTTTTCAAGTGGGTATCCTTTTGTCTCGACGAAGGTGTACCAAATAATTGGTACGAATGCAAGATTGATACACATGAATACGAAGTATGTCTTCCAGCTGATGCTGTAAATCATAATCGGAGCCAATTGAACAACAATATAATTGCCAATCCAGTTAAACGAAGTCGAGAGACCGTTTGCTTCAGCTCTGATACGGAGTGGTGTCACCTCCGCTGGGTAGAGCCAAGTTATTCCTAACCATCCTAATGCGAAGAAGGCAATGAAGATGAAGATAAAGGCGGTGGCAACGTAGCCAGGAGCTTTGTAATCTTCTGTTGTTTGCGAAAGACAGACTCCGATGACCATGGATGAAAGACCCATTCCTAGAGCACCGATGATCATCATTTTGCGACGGCCAAAACGATCGACGATGAACAGGGCGAGAATGGCGGCAGCGAGGTAGAGAGTTCCGTAGCAGGCAGTGAGGAGACGCGCGAGGGAAGGAGAGAAACCGAGGGAATCTTCGAAGACAGTTCTGCAATACGGCATTAGTACATTCATGGATGTTTGGGAACAATGTGGACGTTAGAACTTACGTTGCATAGTATGTAACAAGATTGGTACCTCCAATCTGTTGGAAAAGTTGGGAAGTATATGCAATAGTAACTCTCCATCTATTCATCTCAGGACCATTTCCATAAAATTCCTTAAGTGTGAGCTTTTGTCCTTTGGTAATAGCCGTAACTCTCTTGAGTTCTCTGACTTCTTCCATGATACGTGGGTCATCCCTCTCGCATTTTTGTAGACGGCAAAGAATTTCGATAGCGTGCTCATCTTTATCTTTTTTGAGAAGCCATTTAGGTGATTCCGGTAATGCGAGGATACCGACAAGGAGGACAGCTCCGAAGAATGCCTGGAAAGCGATCGGAAAGCGCCATTGAAAGGAACCATATTGGGTGATGAAGAAGAATCCATAGTTAAGCCAGTACGATAACATAACTATGATTGGTTAGAGTAAGTTTGTGAGAACAGGGATGGTTAATACTTACTGCCTCCAGCGATCAAAGCACCTTCGAACAAAACCAAGAATCCTCGAATCTTAGGTGGAGCCATCTCACTCTGCCAAACGGGAATTGATGAAGTATTCATTCCGTTACCCACACCCGTAACAATTCTTCCGACTATCAATTGAGCCATCCCGAAACTCGAAGCTTGAATCGCAGTACCAATCAACATGATAACAGTTCCCAATAACACAGCTCTTCTCCTTCCAAGTTTATCACCAAATCCAATAATAAAAAATGATCCGAGTAAACAACCGATTTCGTAGATGGCAACAACCAAAGCTTGAATTGCTCCCGATTTGTTGTGTGGTTCCATTTGGGGAAAGTATGCGAGGAAATTATCTTCTGTGATAATTCCGGACATGATACCCTCTGAACACAACGATTAGTTTGACTCTCTGGTATGGACTAGGACATACATACGATCATATCCGAAGAGTAAGAAACCACTTGCAGCAGTTGCGCAGACAAGACTCTCAAGAGCCTTACCTCGCACTGTGTTCCCGAGGAAACCCGTATGACTTAGTAAGCCCATATTTGCGTAGAGAGAAGGAAACACTTTTGTATGGGATTGTCAAGTTGTTCTGATTAGAATTTAATTTATGAGATGGAAGAGAGGGACTATATGGGGTCCGGGGAGCACATTTCCTCCTCGAGTCGGTACGTGGAGAGGTCCATAAAAGACCAAAAAAAAACATTGATAGGTATGATGAAATTCCTCCTAGGTGGACCCTTAGTTGTCCAAGAAAAATGGGTAGATTCATACATGAACAAATGGAAGTAGTTGTTAAAACTGGAAGTATGATATCAGACCTCGAAAAGGTGCCGCACTTCTTCAACTTATGATATTGTGGTTCCTGCTGCAGGATAGTGTATGTACCGTCTCCGGGTAGTTCGGTGGCATTGCGGTCCCTCCCCCCTTTAGAAGTTTTGAACGCCGATCCCTATGAAGAATCAGATCTACCGTGGTCATGTGACTACACATCAAGATCAGAGTCATGTTAGCGGTTTGTGAAATAACTCGGGAACAAAGACACCGCAATTATAATGAATTCAAGTAAAACTGTATTCTATCAATCTTCAGGGTCCGACATTTCGCCTTTGAGTTTCTTCCGGAGCCTCAGAGTCACCCCTGACTCGAAAGCAACTTGGACAAGTCCAAGACAATTAAGCTTATCGAAGACCCACAATGATTTATCAAAGATTTTCAATCATCAAAGACTCTGATATCATCCTGCAGATGTTCCCGAAAGCAAGCAATACTGCCAAGTAAGACCCACACGATCGAAGAGAAATGGTAATGTCAGCGAAGGTGCTGTGAGAGCGTGCTTTGATTCGTCAGAACCACAAAAATTACTGACTTAATTCCTGCAGAACGAACCCTTTAATCGAGAATCAGCTATATCATCTGCTTTGTTGACCGCAGAGCGTCAGGATGCTGTGAAGCGGAGAACGACACGCATTATCACCTACTTCCGCTGTGGATAATAGGTGACACGGTCTTCACGAATCTGTGGACACATGTCGTAGAGGACCCGTTCGAAAACCTCCCATGTATCCTTTCCAATGAACTGCTATTTCACAGCATGTTAGCTTGGCACGAATCACGACCCGGGCATTAAATGTTGTTGCAAAATCAAGCGAATACATCATTCGACTTACCATGAAAACCTTTGCAAACCTCGCGCCCACGTTGAATGGAACAATGTCTCTTCATACTTAGAGTAAAATCAATATAATAAGTAATTCTCATCCAATACATCCAACTCGTAGAATTTTGTTGTAGGGAGGCTAGTTCCAGTATCAGATCATTACCATATCAAACCAATACTCCATTAACGTACAAGCACAAACTTTGGCATTCTTAAACATGGGATTATTCATTGTAGACATTGAACATGAGGATGCAAGGAAGTACAAATACCTGAAAAGTGCCTGACATGATGCATAGTAACGTCCGCTGATCTGTGGGCTATCTAGCTGTCGTGATAAATTAGCATGATCAATATGGTCCATTACTTTGAATTGATGAGGTTATAGTTGCCGTATTCCGCCTGGTTGTAGAATATATGTAAAATATGGAAACAACATGGATAAAAGTCGTCGAGCTTCACAGAAAGATGATATATTGAGCCTGGTACCCGAAAATATTATATTGAAGACTCCGCCGCAATGCTATATGCTGTTCCGTTCCCCGCTCTCTCACTTCGCTTTGCGTTGCCTTCTAGATTTTCCTTTAGAATTCTCGGGCGCTGTTCCTGTAGTGCCGGAGTTGTCGGAGGGTTTCTCACTTGCTCCATTTGCCTTTTCGGCGGCCTCTTTCTCTTTCTTCTCTAAAGCTCTTCTAACGGCTTCTTCTCTTTCAACTCTCTCGATCAACTTCTCACTACCTTCCCATAACTTCTTTGCAATAGTTTCGTCTTTGATATCAGAAGTAGCGAAATCTATTTCTCTGCACTCTTTAATGAGTTTTCCACCAGGCCCTCTTCCTAATGCTGCTTCCATAGCTGAGTAGCAAATACTCTGGGCACCTCCTTGAGAGCTCTTCAATAGAAGCCAAACATTTTGCCATAACATGACATATAATGCCAATCCCCACAATGTACCCCGGGAGAACCATCTTCTGAAACCTGGTGTGCGACAATATCCGGGGTCCACAAATATAACTCGTGCGTTCATAACGGCTTCATCGGGTCGTTTGTATGACTCCAGGTGCTTCTGAAAGGCTTGTCCAAATATCATCAATGCCATTTTACTCCTGGCATATGCTGCTGAAGGGTTCCAATCTTTCTTCTTTATCGCATCACTACCATCTCCAACAGTGGGACTTTTATTATAAGACGAGCAGGTTGTAAATATAATTCGCACATCCCGATCTGGTGGTTGAGCGCGAATTGCGGGACTGAGAATACTCAGAAGATGAAAATTTGCCAAGTAATTAATCATCCAGTTTTCTTCAATACCCTCTTTTGTTGCAACACGAGGTTTGCCCGGAGGAGTAAGTGTGGCAGCGCATAGTACGATCATGTCCAGTCGTCGTGGTGGTGCATTGTTGATCCATTTCGTAGCAAATTTCCGAATGCTATACAAAGATGAGAGATCGACTTGTTCAGCGTAAATCAATTCGTTCCCGGTTCTTTCCCGCAAATCTTCGATATAGTCGACAAGGAACATATCCGATGGAGATTGACGTGTGAGGAGAACTATCTGCGCTCCTCGTGATGCTAGTTCTAGAACTGCTGCAGCGCCTATACCAGACGTCCCTCCTGTCACCATAACCACTTTCCCATGCATCTTCCTCTCCGATGTATTTTTCGCTCCCGCAGAGAAAAGCTTCACCAAGACGATGACACAAACAACTGGCACTATCTTGGCCACAGTCCAAAAACTAGGAAGCCAGGTAACCTTCCCCCATATTACATTTGCGACAAAATCTACAGGCATAGCTGTGGACTTAAGGATTTGAGCTGTTCGTGAAATTGTTACGAGTAAATCAGTATTGCATGATGATCAACAGGAAAAAAATAGACTTAAGGAAAAAAATGTACAAGTAAATCGTCCAAGGGCGAATGAATGGTGGTAAACTGGAAGAAGAAGACAACAAGATACAAAATTCCATATTTGTTCAGATTGACAAAAATTGGGGCTGACGAAGCTTTGTGGCGCTTGTGGCGTAAGCTACATTAGCTTTATGGTGGCCATCAGCCCTACCCGACACTCGCAATTATCGATGACATGAAACTTTGCTACAACTAACACAAAACCCCAATCTACCACTCTTATATGGACAATATGTCAGATGAAGATACTTATGAAATCCCATTGCAAGATCAGAGAGTCTTCGGAGCTGGTATTAAGAGGAAACGCGTTAAATTTGTTCCATCATCGTCATCATCCACAATTCAATCTACGCCATCTGCGAGCTCTGCGAAAAGTATCAGCGATTTATATCTAAGCCTAGTCCTTCCGAAAGACTCACCTGCCCCTGAAATTGCTCCAACGGGGAATTATATACATCCAGGAGATTCGGAAGTATGCGAAGTCTGTAAGCTACCACTATTCACAGATTCGGAGGCTATCAAAGATGCAGTCGACTCAACAGATATATCAAATCCCACATCTTCTACCAGACCTCGACCTCATGAGGCCTCTTTAGCACATCAAGTGTGTCTAAACCATTCACATCCCCCTTCACATGTCGACCGAAATAGAAAAGGCTTCACTTATCTCTCGTCATATGGTTGGGATCCCGATTCTCGCCTTGGACTTGGTGCATCGGGTCAAGGTATCCAATTTCCAATCAAGACCAAACCAAAAGATGATAAGCTGGGTATCGGTGTAGTGCTGCCAAAGGAGGGGGAGATCAGGAAGAAGGTCAAAATACAAAAGCTTGATGCTGGGAAGGTTAGAAAAATGCACGAAAACGATAGAAGGAAGGGGGAGAAGTTGAGGGAAATGTTTTATAGGAGTGATGATGTGGAGCGATATCTGGGAGGTGGTTGAAAGGACGTGGCCCTAGTATAATCGACACCATCTTTTTGATCCCCGGCTCCTCAAAGTCGAACGGTTCACAGGGACCATTTTCTACTCAACACACCTCTCAACTCCAAGAGGTGGAAGTGAAAAGCTCTGTCGACTTGTAGAATAGAGCAAACATGAATGTTTAAGCGTTCCCGGTGGTAAAACTCACGAGTCGCTTGGATATAAGGTTTGTGGCTCTTAATTGGAATCTTGTATAATCAGCTGACAGGACAGCGGAAGACGCTCTGCATGCAACAGCTTTTTCTACCCCACTAAAGCTGTCGAATATGTGTCGCAGATTTGCCCTAGATACCCAAAATTTTGCTTTATTTCGATCTGACTGCATAGTATACCCCCTCGATGGCTGAAGTAGCCAAGCGGGTGTGCATTCATGTCTGAACAATTTATAGTGTGATTCCATCAAGTGGTCAAGAACTCTCCAATGGGCATTCTTCAAAGTTTGCCTCAAAAATGCTATGCCCAACCCCTACCTAGGTATATAAGCATCCAATAGAAGTGCTTACCTGAGGTACGGGGGCCTTGTAGATTAGAAACCTTGCAGATCCCGAAACGAACGAATGTTTGTAAGGCAGACTCCATCTCAGCCTTGCCTTGCATCCAACAAGTACGCCCTATTTTAGGGTCGTATTTGTTGGTTCACATGCCACTTATAAAACTCGCATTGTTTTCTTTTTCATAAGTTATAAATTCTTTTGGTTATAATTTTGATTTATAAACTCCATTCCGTCCGAGTCGCTCTTCCATGTGATCATTCACTTTTGTTTGGTTCACTTTCTTCACGTGTAGATTGATTGCGACGACTTCACCTTCTTCCCTCTCCCCTCTTCCCTCTTCCTTCTTCCTCTTCACCATAACATAGTCCACCTCGACTTCCACTCCTTACCTTCTCTTCAACTAGCACATTCCATGAACCGTTGAATAACCTCTTATCGTAACGACGTCCAGGATGGATATTCCTCCGGAATTCGACTTGCCACAGGTTCAGACAATATTGAACGCGCTCAAGAATATATGTCGCGATTACCCTGCCGGTGGTTCTGTTCTTAGAGAGCTTTTGCAAAATGCTGATGATGCCCAGGCATCAGAAGTGGTATGTATATCTATCTTCCTTTCCCATCCGAGAACCTTTGAATAGTTTCCTCTAATCCAAGTCGCAGAAGTTCTTTCTTGATGAGAATGCCTACGAAACTGAAAATCTTCATCCTAAGCTCGCTCAGTACCAGGGTCCAGCGCTGCTTGCCTACAATAATGCTGAATTCAAGAAAGAACATTTCCAAAGCTTATCACAAGTGGGTAACTCGCTCAAGATGAACGATGGTTCTACCACAGGAAAGTTTGGGCGAGGTTTTAATTCTGTATGTATGATGGCACATTTGGGGCTCCCAGCCACTAACAACAAGCAGGTTTACAACTGGACAGACTCTCCATCTATAGTATCAGGACATCGCGTGCAAATCCTGGACCCTCATCATTCTTGGTCAAGCGGCGGGAACGGTTATAATTTCGTGGAACACTCTGAAAACCCAAGTTTGAAAGCCCATATGACCGTTTATCAATCACTTATGAAGAGCGTAAAGCAACCTTTTCCTGGCACTATCATTCGGCTGCCTTTACGCACGGCCGAGCAAGCAAAAGAAAGTGGGATCTCCGATCGCAAGATCACGGTTCAAGAGATGGCTCATGTGTTGAATAAATTCACCGAAGATTTTGGAAAAGAGGGGCTCCTGTTCATGAAGCATGTACTCAAACTCAGTGTGATTTCGACTATCACGGGACTCATTGAGATCGAAGTAGTGAATACAGAAGCCGTTCGGGTGTAAGTCTTATCCTATAATTCACATGGTTTCTTGCTCATAGTCCATTTTATAGAAACAAATCTCGAGTTAATGATGCAATCATCAACACATTGAAGAATCCGTTTCAAGACTTCGATTGTTCCTTTGAGATGGAGCTAAGGTATAAGACACGGACTACCACTGCCGAAATGCGCTTCCTACTTCACCATAGCATCCAAGGTAACTCAATGAGCGAGGAGATTCGTAAATGGAGTATAGCTCAGAAATCCTTGCCCTGGGTTGCGGTAGCTGTGCCCTTGTTTGTAAGTTCACCCTCCCGAAACCCCGCAATTTGCTGCGGCAAAGGAACGGAAAATCATATCTCCCTCCCACAAGCCATAGATATTGCACTTTTCCGTTTTCATTATCAAGCTATTATACGCAGCATTGCTGACAAGCCTTCAGGTACAAAATCTGCCAGCCACAAACGGCTCCTTGTTTTTGGTTATGCCATTGCACATTCCCATAAACCAGCCGGCACTGATTCATGGCTTGTTCAGTATCTCACCAGATCGAGCACGATTGTATAAATCTCAGGACCATAGCTCACAGGACCAACTGCCGGCGAAATGGAATCAGTACCTATTCAGCAGCCCAATTCCACGTGCTTGGACTATGCTGTTGAGACACCTTGCTTTATCTCCTCCACCAGACCCAGCGTTTAAGTATTGGCCTCGTAAATCAGATGATCCTGACAATTTATCCAAGGATGTACTCACTCAAGTGCTGTCCTTGATTGGAAATCAGCCAGTTTGGCACACTGTCAATGGCTACGTCGGCGCTGACTCTGGGCTGTTAGCGATCGGCAACGAGCCACAATCACTAAAGTTGACATTAGCAAACGCGAAAATTCCAGTTGTCTATCTACCAGATAAGTTAAGAGTGGAAGCCAAGGAGATTTTTTTGAATCTCACCCTTGAACCTCGGACTCTGTGCACTTACCTTCGCGACAAGAAAGATTTGGTGGCGTCCTGGCCACAAGCGACGAGGCAAGAGATTCTGGAATATATTCTCCCCATTCTTGGCTCATCCGATCTTATAAAAGGTTTAGCGTTATTTCCATTCGAAGATGGCACATGCCGCTCGATCGATGATCATCTTGCATTTGTGCATCGCGATGATTTTGAAGCAGAACTATTTCGAGACGACCCCAGACACAATCTCGACGTGCAACAATTTTCTCGGCCGATCTTGAACACTCTAAAAGACCGCCTGAAGAACTCGAAGTTGCATTCTCACATCCGCCATCGTTCTGCCAGTGATCTCACAAAGTATGCTATGACATATTTCTTCAATAAGCTTCATGTTGATGCTGATGTGATAGCTTTGAATCCCGATCAAATATCATTTGTCACTAAGACCTGGAAGTGGATACGAAGAAATTCGAGTGTTCAAAACGACAGCATCGCCAGTCTATGGTTGCTTCCTCTCGCAAACGGCAAATACCGGAAAGTTAAACCTAACAACTGCTGGGCCATCATACCACCGCATGGACAACTTGGTGATACTATTCAAAAGCTTGGAAAAGTTGTTGCAGCCCAGCATACGCCAGTGATCCTCTCAGGTCGTGCGGGCCTAGACACAGTTCTTGTGGAATCGTTGAAAATCACAAAGGCTGGTTCAACTTTGCAGGTTCATAATGGGGAGATGTTTCATGTCGTATTGGAATGGCTTGCTAAGTCTCATGTTGCTATTGAGAATGCATCCGATGGAGACAAAACTGTCATCATTGAACATATCGCGAGAGCTATTAAGGGAAAGCTTGATCCGAAATACACAAATAGTAACTCGCTAAACCTGCAACACCTGCAGCAACTTCCAATTTTCCAAGAATTGACGTGCGGAAATGATGGAGAATGTCAGTATGTATATACTCACCATTATTGCTTGAAGGTAACTAACAGCATTTGAAGGTACCCGTGGGTACGTATCGAGACTTTTAAATCTCAAATTGGGGTCATCGACAAAATGTTCCCTCTTCCTAAATTCAAAGACTACCAATTTTTGGATGCACAGACCATTCCTATCCAAGAGATCCTTAGCTACCAGAATCTCTGTGTGTGCAAATCGAAGATTGGAGTGTTGGAAGATCATATCATCCCAGCTTGGAGGAAACCTCAAAAGTGCACTTGGTCACCATCATTGAAGGAGCAAACTGCGGAATTGATGCTTCAATGCTATGCTGATTTGTCTGCCCAAGCACAAGCAGGTATGATCAGCCTACCAATTGTACCTACCCAATGTATCGACGGAACTTTGACCGGCAGATTTTCCACCGCTTCTGCTCTGGTGGATCCCGAAAACAAATGGCTGAAGAGCGTGTTCTTCAGTGGCGAGGAAGTATTACCTGCTGATAAGCCATTCGCGCGATATGGACATATTTTCAGAAAATTGAGGTTAAGGACGGAAGCCGACGAGTCGTTCATCTACGAGCGAGTCTGCAAATTCGTAAGTAGTTCTCAACTAGTCGACCGCGAAGAAATCCACAGCTGTGCCAAGAGCTTATTGAAAACCACTTGCTCCTGGTCCCCATCAGAAGCGACAGCGACAAAGTACAAGCAATTCCTTAATCGCAAATGGTTACCGGCTACTTTGCCTGACGGAACTATCAACATGGTAAGCCCAAATCAATGCCGCGGTATTGAAGATCGTTTGCGTGCAGGGTCTAGGCTCCCGATTGTCTCTTTTACCATAACTTACCGTTGGCAAAAGTTCCTTGGATGGGACACAATCCTACACGACGATATATTACTTGCTCAACTCAACCATGGCATTATCAACAATGACAGAGCCATTGTAAACGCCGTACTTACCTATTTTAAAGAGAAATTTCGAATCGATGCCGTCTCGGAATCTTTGAAACAACTCCGATCTGTTCTCACGGAGAATGGCACATTCGTTACTGCTTCCAATGCATTTTTCTCTGGTTGCGCGCTTCTTGGTCCATTCTTGGGAAATATCGACACGGGTTTCGCGAAAATGCACGAAGATATCTTGAAAGCCATGAACGTGGGATTGAGGCCAGGAGTGAAAGACATACTTGATGTTCAAGCTCAAATTGAGCGCTCCGGCTATCCTTATAAAGATTCCGATATTGAAGTTCTGTTGGAAACAATTAAGATGGCCAGTAGATTTTCCAGGAAATCTCTAGGAGGCTTGAAAGTGCTGGACCAAGATGGTGTTCTTTGCCCGGTGGAGGGTATAGCTTACAATGATGCAGCACTATTGTCTGACAGGATCGTCGATAAAGTCAGATTTACCAATTCGCGAATCTCTCAACAGACAGCACAAAACTTGTCGATAGAGAAAATCAGTGAGCGATTGAAGAAAGGAGAACTGCAATTGGCCGATGATGATGACGATGACGAGGACTTCCAACAGTGTGAGTCTATCACTACAAGCATTTCAACTACTCTGGATCGATATCCTATTGAAAGTACATTTAAGGAATATCTAGCAAATGCGGATGATGCCAAAGCATCAGTAGTTAGCTGGATGTTGGATCCCAGGCAACATCCTACTGATAATCTCCTCACTGAAGAAATGAAAGATCTTCAAGGGCCAGCGTTGCTAGTTCACAACGATGCAGTATTTCGGGATATCGACTTCAACGGATTTAAGAATGTCGGCCTCGGTAGCAAGCGAGAAGATAAATCAGCTATCGGAATGTTTGGTCGAGGAAGTCAGACCATGTTTCATTTTACAGACAATCCGACTTTGCTGTCTGGAGATTACTTGTTGATTTTGGATCCTTTACAGACGTGTCTACCTCTCAATAGTAATTGGCAGGCACGAAAGCCGGGAGTGAAAATATTGCTATCTAAACTCAAGCAATTGCATCCAAATCAACTTGTTCCGTTCCACGATTTATGGGGCTATGATACTGAGTCTGATCATTATGACGGGACAATTTTCCGTTTTCCATTAAGAAAACATACATCACCTCTAAGAGCAAAGCAGGAGCCTCTAGGCATTAGCTCAGTCCGGTTGCTCTTGAATCAATATTTTACACAAGCTCGAATTTCTCTACTGTTTTTAAAAGGGGTCAAAATGGTCAATTTCAAGGGACCCGGAGCAAAAGAACTCTTTTGGTCGGTGAAGATGAAGAGAAATTCCGCATCTGACTACACAATTTTTTTCGTCAAACAGATGGTTGGTACGGAGATTCTTGTGACCAAAGATGAATGGTGGGTTTATTCGCAGATTGAGGAGACACCTAGTGGTGAATTTCAATCCAGAATTATGAAAAATTTAGAGTATGGCGTTGCAGCATTGGTAGTGTCGGAAAGTAAACAGGACACAAAAACTTTGGATCTTCCTACGCCAATGTTGTTTAGTACTCTCCCTTTGCCTGAAGAATCGACGTTGCCAGTCCACATACACGCTACATTTTCTCTTTCCGGAGATAGGAAAACCCTCATTACTGGAGGTGAATCATCTGAGGCCGGTGGATCAACCTGGAATTCGTGGCTGCTGGAAGAAAAGTTACCAAATGCTTACCTCAGCTTTCTGGAAGGCTTGACTGAAAAGATTGGCTTGGATGCATTCAGATTCTGGCCACCAAAAGAGAGCCGTCGTTTGGAATTGTTGTGCAAATCCTTTTGGGAGAAGCTTCCAAACAGTTCAGCTAGACTATTTCCTCGACGCGCTGAGAATCCTGATGCAGCTAATATGACCATGTCTCAGACGGTCTTTGACTTTCTGCAGCCAAAGTTTTCGAGGCAAATTTCTCCAGTTTTGCAAGTCCTGGAACCAAATATATCCGAATATCTCCCTGCTCGCATGTTGGCCAATATCAAATCGACTGCTGTTGCTAAGTCTATGGATCGCCCTGGTTTACGTAAACTCTTGAAGTCAAAGAGAGCTGGTGAGCTTCTCCAAAAGGCGATGGTCGGTGATGATCTTTTGATCCGCAATGTCCTGAATGAAGTAATACCTGTCGGTGATGTTTCTTCAGGTGAATTGAAGGAATTAGAAGGATGCAAATTGCTCCCTCTCGCGGACGGAACACTGGGACAGCTAACGCCAATTCAATCACCAATGCCCCAGAATACCCGATGTTACTACGTGGTCACAAAGTCAGAACTGAAACTTTTTGACTTCGCAAAAAGCATTCTCATACTGAAGCCCGAGATGGATGCATACGACCGCATAGGTGAAATTGTCAAAACAGAAATGTTTAATGTCATGAACCTGACAATTACCCATATCCCGGAACTGCTTTCCATGAAATCTCAAGGATCTAGAGTCGTGAATGATGAAACAGACAAATGGTTGAAATCCTTCTGGGATTACTGGAACAAGTTCCCCTCATTTGCCACTGATAGTTTGTCTAAGAGCCCCAAAAGCTTTTGCTCCCTACCGTTGTTCAAAGCAATCTGTAATGGTGCTTGGGGATATTATACCATGTCGGAATTGGAAACCCTGCCAGCTATCATTGAGCCATCTGAGTTGTCGCATCGACAGCTATGTAGTTGTATCCCTGGTCTCTATAGGTTCAGACCGGAGTTTATGCCCAAGTCCACTGCCCACGATGAGAAGTCTTTTGTCCATTATAAAGCTTTGGGCAGATTCATCAATGCTTTAAAAATTCTGGAGTCGAACGAAAGCTGGACCAATAAGGGGCTGTTCACTTTACTGGTGACTCAAAAACAAGATCTAATCAAGGTAATTTCTATTACCTGAATTTTGGCTAAACCTCCGTTGCTAACTCAATCTATAGACTTTTCAAGAACTTGTCATACGGTATGTAATAACTGGTCACAAAGAAGAACGCGATTATCTTCCGTCCTTGCCTATATGGCCTGCATATATGCCGTTGAGCCCAAGCGAGAAATACATCCCAGCATTAGGTGCAAAGTATACCAAGCAACCAGAGCTCTTGGCACCCTGGAGCAAAAGACTTCCAGACTTCATTGATATTAAGGCTATAGATAATTACAGTTCTGAAGCATGTCTCGAGGCACTGAAAGTCACCCCCATCGCCGCCATAGAGTTGATTCGGATGTTTGACAAAAAGGATTTTCCATCCACTCTACAAAATATAGGCGCAGATATCTATGTACAGTTTCTGAAAGCCTTGACTTCAATTTTAGGCATGGAGGAACAAAATTCCCCGCTGTTCAAAACACTGACTTCTTTTCCCCTTGCTGCGGATACGACTGGCAAAATGCACAGAGCTCTTGAACTTTTCGATCATAATGATGAGATATTTAAAGCTGCGTTCCAGCACGACCAATCTAAGTTCTTGCACGATCGCGGCAGGGAAGTTACATGGTTATGGAACAAGATTGGTTTGCGCCGACGGGAAAGTAATGGCTGCCTCAAAATTGACGATTACCAAGAATGTCTTCTGTCATTGATAAAGCTGATGAAATTTAAAAACTACTGCACATTAGTCGACCGAAGTTCAAGTATTCATAAAACAATGCAGACAATTTTATCGCCATTGATAACTCCAAGTTCTGCTACACAACAGTTAAGGGATACGGATTGGGATAGAATTGCAGCCATGTCGGTCTTCTTAGTTCGGAAGGACAATTCTCGCGAACCATCATATCGACGGGAAAATATGGATAGAATCTCAGAATGTGACACAACAATCTCGCTATCTGATCTTGTTCTTCATGAACATGCAGCAATCTGCTGGAGCAGCACACCCTTTGTAGTTCTAGAGCCGACTTCAGAGATCTTGAGCAAGGTACCGAGACGTGGAGAGCCATCGACTGGGGAGGTTTGGAATCACCTTCTGCACATGGTAGAGATTTCAAGGAATATCTTGCGTGCAGATATTCCCGACTACTTATCAGATCTCTGGGAGATATATGATCACCTTCAAAAACATCTCACTCGTAGCAAGGAATACTTTCAAAACTATGGTCCCGCCCTGAATCGAGCAAATTTGTGGCTGAATCCGGAGGGTGTGGATGCCAATACTATCACCCTTGAGGATTTGCGGTCTTCGTGGAAACCAATCAATCATCTCTTACTCATCAGCTCTACTGATGCACCCCCATTCGAGTGTATTCGACCATGCCTCAGCCCATACGAAAAGTTGCTGAAAGAACTTGGGTGCGAGTCAATTCATCATCCCACCATCGAACGTTCTGCCCCTCAATTAGCACCACCACTTATCAGCACGCTTCGCGCCTTCCGCAGAAACAACGAGATGATAGATATCGTTCTCATCTCAGAAAACACTCGTTTCTCCGCACACAAGGTTGTCTTGGCATGTGCTTCTGACTACATGAAAGCCGCCCTATCCGGAAGATGGACACATAACGGGGAGATCACTATTGAGGAAATGAAGCCTGACGTGCTCAAAATTCTCATTGATACCGCCTATGAGGAACCGATCAACTGGAATAAAATGGAAGTAGACCAGAAGCAGTCACACCCAACTCACAACGCCAATGACAAGAAACTTGACCTACTACTCGATCTTCACAAAGGTGCAGATTATTGGCTCATGCCATCATTAGCCAACGAGGTAGAAGGCAGGATACTAGATCAATCACGATTCTTCATCAGGTTGGACAACGTGGTCGAATACCAGGAGAAGGCTAAAGATTCCAATGCGAGGCGTCTTGAGGAGTGGTGCAAAGTATTTTGTGAGCGGAATGCTAAGGCTTTGAAGGCTTTGGAGGATGCTGTTGCTTTGGAGATGTAGAGTGCGTGGTATTTATGGGCTGAATGATGTGGTTTATAGGAAACAGTGACTTGCGGGATTACTTCCGAGGTATTTTCTGAGGATAATAATAATTTTGACATCGATCTGGGCTTTTAAGGGGGGCGAGAGCTTGGCATAGATAGTGCAACATCCTCTCCTTTCAGCTCTTCAGTATGATGTGGGTATGAATGACACTACAAAAAAGTCACAAGATTACAAAAATGTACATACATACAAACACATAAATTACAGTTTCAAAAATCTAGCTAGACCAGAATACAAAATGTAAGATTACAAATTTGATAACCTTATCACATTCAAATGAATCAACAAGATCCTAAATAAATAACATATATGCAGTTAATAGGTCTCTGTGATGATTTCTAATTTATGTTATATAGGTACGTATAGAAAATTTCCTGTAAATCTTACATTTTCGATAAGGGGAGTAGTGAAGGGAGGTAAAAGAGACGGAGTATGGGTAAAGGAATAAATGAATGAAGGACTACTTCGGCTCAAGTTTCAACAAACACTACTTACTCGGAAATTTCGAAGATATTTCCAATTATTCAAATCACTAAGAAGACTATTGAAGATTTGTAGTTCTGCCCCGTAAATCGAGTAACTCTCAGTGAGTCTTTTTTTTCTATAGGATCTCATGGTGTATGGTGAGCTTTTCAGATGTTGCCATCATGAAATCTCCAAATCAAATCTAGAAATGGAAATCACATCAAACCAAACAGATCATATCAAATAATTTTTTTCAAATTCATATTACACGTTCATGCTACTATTATTATTTGCCCAGCCCAATTTCACCACTCTTGTACATCCTGTATACTTCAACTCTCGACTATTAATAATGCCTTCAATATCTCCAGCATATTCCTTTCCGCAAATATGGTTTAATATCCTTCGATTTCTTCATCTGTTCTCAACCGACACAGAACATTATCTGTAATTCACATATTTACTCCATGCGCGCTTACTGTGCCTCAACTCTCACATATGATACACAAACTCTTTAACCCCTATCCTAATAATTTCCTATTTCGCATCTCCTTTCATCAACAAGACACCGGGGCCGAAGCAATTACCCCTTTTTATTTTTTACTCCTGAAGAAGTGCATTTTCTTTTTCTTCTCTTTCCCGTCCTCACCCTTCTTCTTCTCTAATTTTCCAGAAGAATTTCCTGCTCCGTCGCCTGTCCCGTTTAGAGACATCTGCTGCATTCCCGCAGTCAAATGCCCACCATCTGGACTCTTCATTGGCGGAGCCGGGGCTTCTGGGCTTCTTGGAGGTCTCACGCCTCCAGGAGCATGATTTGGTCCAGGTAATCCGAGTCCTCCTTGCGCAGCGGGTGGAGCCGGAGGAGGATCGTTGGCTATGAAAAGATAGGCTGGAGCTTTAGGTTTCGGTCTGTCGATTGGTAAATCTAGTTGCTTCCTGCTGGCGGTTAAATCACCGACTTGTTTTAGGAACAAGTTTGGATTGAGCATGTGAGAGGTTGCTAGAAATACATCTTTGTTGCAATCTTTCGAAATTCCATAGCAAGCCCTTGCTTCTGAGTAAGTAGCTCCACCAGCTATGAAAACAATGATTCTTTGCATGTTATCTGGTGTGGTACTACGTCCACGAGCCCATGTAGGCTTCGCACTGCGAAGTGAAGCTTGTGATTGAAAAGCCATGTCTTCGGATGGATCAGTGGGGGGTTTTGTGTAAGGGAAGATGGACGGATCCAGGGTTCCTTTGGTGATTTCTTCGAGACTACGTTGGAGATTGGTTTCATATCGGGACAGAGCAAGTTCTTCGTTGATGATGGTGGGTATAGGTTTCGGTGGGAATAATGGGACTGGTGAAGCTTTGCTTTTATCTGTAAGTTTCTTGCTGGTGTGTACCCCTAGTAATTCTAGGTTAAGAATTTCGTTCATTTCTGAGAGAGGAATTCCTGAGTGATGTAGAAGACGTTCTATATCTTCCACAATTAATCCATCTCGGAAGATGACGTAAAGTATAATAAGCCTTAACCTCTCCTTGGGAGCAACAGCAGGGTTATCTAATAAACGAATGACTTGTGCACCCATCTCCTTAGGCTTCCGGTAATCTTCGTCGAGTCCGGTGGCTAGTGTTTGTTCCGCCAATGCAATATCGGGAAGCTCGTGGTGTTGAAAGATATTCATACATTCTTGTGCCATGTTCAAATGTAAAGAGTATGCTTCCTTCATCTCCTGAAATTGGGGCAATCCTGCTAACATATCCTTGATCTGATTTATACTGACATTTTCCGCATCTTGGTTGGCAAAATGTGGATTGTCTGCGATAAACTTTTTGAAATCGCTCATTAATTTTTCGATAGTTTTACTCATATGCTGATGCCTGTTTTCCACCCATATCTTGTCCTTCTCACCAATTTCCATTTCTTTCTGTTCTTCTTGTGCAGTTCCTTCATTCAATATAGTTGTGTATGTAACTTTTTCGTGGTCTTTGATTGGAAGGAGGTCGTGTGCCATGGCTTGATATGTAAATTCGTGTAATAATGGTGCTAATAAATCCATTGACCTATCCGTTATGAGGAGAACACCTTGAGGTCGATTAGATGGCGTTGGGAAACTGGGGTTATATTGCTGGTATGCATCGAGCTCCTCCTGAACAAATCGAGCTAAATGAGAACATAAGACTGCTGCTTCATGTGTAGGATTTTTAGGTCTGTAATATCGTATTTTCGGGGATTCCCCTAGGGATACGCAAATTCCAGTAATCTATTTATCAAATCAGTCCCAAACCTGTAGTTCATGCCATTCAATGAATCCTACCTTTTGCGCTAGAAGTTGCATATGATCGCGCACCAAAGGGGCACATGCTGGGTGAAATAAAATAGGAAAACTCCAAGGATCTCTGAAGGTAATTAAATGCGACTCGCGGGGGTAATAATCTATGGACAAAGTTTCCCAGCCGGCCAATTGTTCTTGTGCTTGTCTAGAGGAATCGATACGCCGGCGCATCGCTGGATCGAGAAGGGCAACCCATACTAGGAATGATTTTCGATATCTTCGACGTTCGAAGTCTGCCAGCAAACAGTCGACAACATGTGGCTCTGGCGATAGGAGATATATAGCATCCATGCCAGGGTTCATTTCCCTCCTGCTTTCCAGTATTTCCACATCTGCGGTATCTTTAGCAAAGCTCAATCAACCCGCATAAATCGACATACTGGCGATATTCTCGTTGAGAATGTCATCTTCCTTGAGGACATTATACACTATCTTCTTAGTCGCCTCGTCTATAACCAGTACTTTCCACTACTAATGTTTCAGCATATATTCGGTCCCAGAGTAAGAAAACATACGTCGCCTCGAGTGATAGATTTTATGGCATCCAAAATAGCTATAACTCATGGTCAGCTTTACACATTCCCTGAGATTCGCAAAGTCGAGCTTACCCTGGCGCTGTTCATCAATGGCCGACACCCCCATGATGGGCGGTGTATGACAGTTGGCGTAAACCTTTTCGTAGTATTGTTGAGCAGTTCAAGTATTGAAAATAACAAATGTTTACCTTCAGTATAGAATAAGTAGCACAAAGTGGTTTATTGTGTATTCTTGTGGTTATTTGGTTGAAAGGGAGTTTGATTATTGGCGGGGTTATGTTCAGATTGGAAACGGAAACATGATGGCTGTTTCGTGAGCGGCCGCTTATGCGCTAGCTCCTGAGTGAAGACAGCAATAGTATGGGAAGACCCAAGCTCAGTCCAAGCTACGACGACATGTTGTTTGATATAGATTCAAAATGTCTCAATGTGATTATCACAATTACAGTCCAAAATGAATGTTTCGAGCTCCTCCATCTATGTCTATTATTGATGAGTCGGTTCTATGATTAAGTGCTCATAGTATTGCTACATTAAACTTCGTTCGCCCCTATATATGTATATATATGACCGCTCGTCCAGGGCAAAAGGTGGATCATACTACTCTTCCATTCTTCTAAATACCTGGGAATTGCTGAAATTTCAAGATTTCATCATGTAAATTTCTGCATGTTTCTTCTCGAAGAAGACGCGGATCTTCGATATCAATGCACGGTATCCACAGGCTGTGCCAGGAACATCCAGGAGACATTGAAAGGAACCAATGCAGCCTGGGTTTTACAAGTTTGCGAGTTTGCGGGTGTACAAATTAAACTATAAAATCTTTTATAAGCTATTGTGCATTTAACGGCCGATTCACCATAGTGCTAGCTTGTTTGGAGCTGGGAATGGCGAGGGCACTCATCTTTGTTTGCCA
Source organism: Sclerotinia subarctica (assembly GCA_025389085.1). Taxonomy (NCBI): domain Eukaryota; kingdom Fungi; phylum Ascomycota; class Leotiomycetes; order Helotiales; family Sclerotiniaceae; genus Sclerotinia; species Sclerotinia subarctica. The sequence goes on from QRFI01000006.1 coordinate 3,069,341, forward strand.
GATATAGTTACCTCTATCTATTAGGAATAATAACTCTGGTGGAAATCATGATAGTTAGTGATCTATTTGAAATGTTAAACCTATTCAGGACATTGATCTCATCTGAATCACTCAGTCTATTGCATGATCAATCGTATTGGAAAGCAATACAGCTTTCTCAAACAGTGATAATTCCCGATCTAGACTGCAATCTGGAATACTGGATACAGCAAGTAAAGAAGAATTCGATAGATGTAGATTAACAACTATTTCCCATAAACTACACCTAACTTACGCCTTTACTAGCTCATGAAGTCATATACCCCTAACACTTTCTCGAGCCTAATTTCAACATCCAAACCAGTGATCTCAATGAAGTCCTCCAATAACATCATATCATCATACCAAATCACAAACCAGACTCCTTCCACCCATTCCATCAAACCTCCCTCCTCGATATCATGCTCTCAGTCCAACCCGTGAATTAAGCACCACCAATAAACATGACTCCTCCCAGCCACTCTCCAAATCCGACATTTCCACATATATACACTACCAAATCTACAACAACTCGCCAATCCCCCTCTATCCTGGCCTTCGCCAGGAAAGAAACTAAACACCCAAATCACAGAAGGGCTACGCTACGCTACGATACCTTCATTCTACCACACTCAATTCAATACCTTTGATGAACACAAATGATATAGTTCACAATGATTCAAATATTTGGCTCGAGGCCTGTGGATTCGAGATATCATTCTTCAGTTCATTCATTGCTGCATTGCTCGGTGTATATATTCGTGCTTTGTATACTATGTGGATAAAGTGATTATACCCTGCTTAGATGAGATCGGTCTTGCACGAAGACACCGCATGCTATCACACATTATCACAATAAGTTCAGAGTTTGAACAAGACTGTATACAGCTCGTCGTGGTTCAACGTGTTTGAAATTGTCACTCACGCGAGAGTAAATCCTCTCCACAAAGATCGCTAGCTAATATGAGGGGACCTTGGTATCGAGCAATAAACCAGAGCACACGATCGACGCCAACCATTCGCCCTGTTTGCACTGCTCTTCTCAACGCATAAACGCATCCAACTAACACAATTACCAATGCTATCCCTCCATTGATTGTCCAGGTGGTCAATACTCAAGGTCAAGAGATACACTAGAAACATACTTTTACGGCCACCATCGACAATCATTCGTTCTTATCCCTTCGTATCCGTCCATTTCCAGTGCCGCTCATCACCCCCAAGACCTATGCTTTATGGGACTTTAATTTTACCAAACGTGTCTTAATTACTGGCGTCTGTAGGCACCTTGTGGAGGAGGTGGCCCACGAGCATCGAAAGGGAATGCCGGCATACCTTCCGTAGAGAATGGAGACATGACAGGCGGCAGGAAGCCTGGCGGTGGGCCATTGAAGTAGGCAGGGTTAAATGGCATATTTCGAGGTCCCGCTAATGCCTCTGGAGGCGGAAAATTGTTCATTGAGCCAGCCATCTGAAAACCCGGCGGGAGTATTTGTTGGGGCATTTGCATAGGACGCGGGACGTTTCCGGCTAGACCTGGGGGAGCCGTTGGACGGAATTGCTGAGGGGGAGGGTGTTGAGAGGAAGGTTGTCCCGGCCAACCTTGTTGTAATTGCTCCAGACCCGGAGGTGGTCGGGGAAGAATGTGTGTAGGTTGAGGTCGAGGGTTGTCATGCTGAGGAGGGGGTCCACCTCGATAGATAGGTTCATCAAAAAATCCAGGTGGGCGACGCTGGGGATTTCCTCGCTCGCGCTGAGCTTGCAATTCTTGCTCTCGCTCCAATTGTTGTTGTTGATGTTGTAATTGACGACTAGGCTGCTGTCTAGGAGGATGACCAAGAATAATCTGTTCCGTTCTTTGAGGCTCTGGGGCTGCCTGTGCATCTCTCATCAGGCTCATGAGAAATGCAGTTTGTTCAGACCGAGGCTGTTCACCTCTGAAAGAGGATTGGCTGATAGCATGTTGGCGCTGATTGACCAAATGATGTAGCATTTCTTCAGGGCGCACAGTCGGTTGGCTACCTGCCTGTTCACGTTGGGCGCTTAGATCATGTAGGTTATGGGAGTATGAGTGAGCATTCGATCTCAACTCATCATGACGATCTGGTAGGGGGTGGAGCGTTGGATCGCGACCTTCGAAAGGTGTCCCTGGTTGCTTTTCTTGTGAGGGAGGTTTGGACTGCATCATGGGATTCGCGGGGGGAGTTCCGCTGGATTGTAGCATTGCAAGTATCATTGGCATTGCTTCCTTGTCAGCCGGAGATTGACCATTGTTGTTCAAACTTTCAAGTCTGTAAGATGCTTTTGGTATAGCTGTCTGTGGTTCGACTTTGCGCGAAGGCTCCTCTTGTTGAAAAAATTTGTTGAACCTAGAAGTTTTACCTCCAGGTGCTGCAGACACAGCAGATTTCGCCATGTGTTCCGTACCCACCTCAAACTGCGAAGGAAGTCCGGTATCATTCTTTGGCGTAGCCCACAGACGGAAGAATTCATCTCGATTAGTACCGGTATCAAGTGGTGCAAGGATTTTAGGCTTCTGTATGTCAGGGAGAGGAGGATGCTCGTCAACTTTAGGCTGCGTGACTTCTTCCACCACTGTATCACTGACACCTGGTTTGTTCTTGGAATGCATTGCCTCTTTCCATTTCTGCATATCCTCTGCTGTATGTTTGCGACTATTGTTAGCAGTCGATGTTTGCGATTTCTGGTGGTCATCCCGTGGAGAGATTTGGCTAGTTTTGTCTTCTGCCGCCCACTCCGGAAGAGAGCGATTGTTATCGTCATGGTCTCTGTCCCTGTCTGCCCAGCGTCGTTCGCCCTTGTCTCTATCCCCGCGGTTATCAAAATCCTTCTCTCGCCAGCTTTTATGTCGATTATCGAACCTCTCTGCATTCGCAATGCGCTCCCGAGATGTCGGTGGCCCGTCGGTGTTTTCTCGAAGCCAGGAAGGTTCTGTTCTTCCCCTACCATTTGCAGTTCTGCGATTATTCTCCTGTTCATGGTTCTTATCCTTGTCACGGGTGAAATTTTCAAATCCTCTCGGTCTTTCCTTCGCATCCCGCTCGTCTCGATCCTTGAATCGTTTCTCGTCTCGATGTCTCTCCCCACCCATACGCCCCGTAAAACGCTCAGCTCCTTCGGCACCAAAGCTCTTTCGAGGCTTTACCTCCATCCAACCCTCAGGGTCAACACCATCACCAGGCTTGGGTCGCAGCATGTCACGGCGGGGACGATCGTCGCTATCATCGACTTTGGTACGATAGCTGAGTTTGCTTTGTGACTCGCTCTCGCGGAGGGCAGGTCTATCTGGAGAATCTATACCTTTAATTGCATTACGTGCAGGGTTGGCAGACGAAAAGGTAGTTCTGGTGGGCACAAGTTGAATATTCTCAGGGTCTGTCGCATGTCAGTACAAAAGAACAAGCATTGAAGCAAAGACGTTAGACTATTGGCACACATACTTGCGTTATTTCGTACTCTTCGGTTTGTGTGTTCTAGGAGCGGATTTGCATCACGATCTCTAGTTCTGTCAGATATCCTGGTAGAATTGTTTCGATTCGCATCAGGTGTTTGTCTGAAAATAGTCAATATACCGAGTATCATAGCTAGAGGTTCTTGTAACAAACCCCATCCATTCTGCGGTAGACAGTAGACCAGCAGGTTTCACAACCAATGGTGAATCTCGCAGAAATAACAACTCGTCCCTCGTGTACTGAGGACCTCCACCTGTATTGGGAGCCATTCTATTATGTTGTTCCAACCGTCTTGTGAACTATTCTGATGCTTGAGTTGTATGTAATGAGTGAATGGGATTGTTGACTCGATTGCGAATGTTTAGCTTCCGGCGATGTCGTAGAGTTTGTTGGTTGTGGGCAGGTGTGGACTTGTTGTATGTTTTATATTGGAGGCTGTAGGATGTAAGTATGAGCCAGAAGGTTGAACAGACGAGCTTAGCGCATCTACCCAGGTAGGCGCAAAGCCCTATGGTCGTGATTGTTTTAATTCTGTAGTTTGTGAGAGAAACGTTGAGGTACGGGTTGTGGTGATTTGTTTGGGACGGCGAGGAGGGGTTTGAAATGAGACTTTCCAGGAAGGTTTTGGCTCTTTCAATAAGTATGCGCAATAGATCTGCCTGAATTACTGTTCTTGTTCCCGGTTCTTTTGTGTGAGTAATTTAACTTTATGTCAGTTGTTTTGACTGTTTGAAGTTGAGATTTAAGGTCTTTCGTTTGCTCGTTGCAAGTCGTTAGAAGTGTTGATGTGCCACAAAGGCAGGTTCCGTTTGTCTTAGCGTTCTTCAGCCTCGGTGCGGCGCAGGCTCCCCTATATGTGGCGGTTCCTAACGATAGGTAACATGATGCTAGATATCAGCCTTACAACTTAATTGTACTGCGAAATTACCTTGGAAACAACCTGGATCATATAAATTTCGTGTTCTCGAGGTGTCAAGGTTGTAAGGTGATATGGAAACTTATGATATTTGAATTTATTGTTATATCCTAGCAGATATGTTGTACGACTAAGCAATGTCTGGCACGTTGGAAATGAAAAGCATCATAAGATTAGATTCAATATTTAGGGTATCTCCAGTCACATCCATCCTTACTAGCTATTTGCTAACTTGCATTGCTCTCGTGACTATTCAGCCCTTTGCGCCTTCTCCCCCTTCTTCCAGCCTTCAATTTTTTGCGTATCACTTGAGTCAATGATTCTTTGCATTAACACCTTCAAAGGTGTACCTCCCCCTAAGGCAGCCTGCACCTCTAACCAAGTCATGCTACTGAACCTGGTAATAAGTGTGGTACTTCCTCCTTCAATCGTGGTTGCACGAAACAATAGCTTGAGAATTTTTTCTTGTAGCCCTTGTGCGATATATGGATTGTTATATAACGAGAATAACTTCTCAAAAACTCTACGTTTTCGGAATATACCCATATCTATTGGCGTTCGAAGACCAACAAGCATAAAATCAAGAAGCCAAGAGACCTCGGAGTAGTGGTGATCATCGAGACTCGGCGACTCATCGAGAACCTTATACATCAAAGGTATCTTGTCAATTTGCCAGGTTGGCCCCTGAGCAAGAAACTTGTTGATTTTAGGGTAAAGACAGTGGAGAGGATCGCATAGTACAGCCACAGAATGTGATGCAAAAGATGAAATGATGGTGGGAAGTGGCTCTCCATTTATAACCTTCTTCGATGTCTCTACTAGCTCACAAAGGAGAAGCCAGACTTGCTCCTTTTCTTCGAATGAAGATTCCTTGAGTTTGGCCGCAATCTTTGATATATTGGTTAAACTCTCCTTACGAACACTGAAATGTTCCGACGATAAAAGCATAATTAGTGCCGCAGCATGACCACCTTCGATAACTTCCTCTACATCCTTCGTCACCCATTTCACTAAGGCGTTATGGTCTTCCTCTGGCGATAGCTCTAGCATCATGGCATCTACTTCATTCTTCTCTTTTACCGAAATTGCACCCTCAGTGTTTTCAGCACCGAGCTCTCCAGTGGCTGTTCGCGGTGGCTGCGGAATTTCTATTTCATCAACCAATTTTCGAGATTTATCCAAAATCTTTCGGGCTGATGATTTCTCTGGCGTCTCGTCGACCATAGCTTTTATGATTGATTTTATGGTCCTTTTATCCTCGCCAATCTTTATGGATGCTGCCAGAAATCGTGCGATGAAATCTGCTACATCTTTGAGAGCATCTGTCCCAGTTTTGACAAGAAATGGCCACTGTTCTGCAACAGAAAGTAGTAATAAACTTACAGCAGATTGCTCTTTTTCGGTGTCGCGGGGGTTTGAAGTGAGTTCTTCAAGAGAAAATATGTACTTGATTGGCTTCGCAGCACATCTTGAGACGCAGTCATCTAGGAATTCATGGATCGCTTTGTCGTTAGGTGTACCTTGAACATCCTTCAGTCTGGCGATAAATGTGTCAAGTGCCGAAACTGTGGTCTCAGTTTGAAAGATTTGATTTTCTTGGACAACTGAGCTAAGGACGGATCTTAACTTGAGCAAAGGCACTCCAGAAGGTGCTTCGGCGGACAACTTCAGCATGGCCATGAACGGAGAAACTGAGAGCCCTTCCGCTTTGACGAACCACCGCATTCCTGGTGAAAAATGGGAGAATTGAAACAAGTTTTCCAATTCCATAATTCGCAATGCACGATCTTCTTTAGATAACCCGGTCCTCTCGATAGCTTGCAATGCCTTCGTGAGAGTTTCTGATACGTCAAATTTGGCGTCCAAAGCAACACGTGGAACCACTTCATAATACAGAACTAACAATTTAGTAACTGCCTCTCTTTGCATCAACTCCGTATCTGACAACTTCCGAAACGTGTTGATTACATCCTTGATCGAAGGAACACGTTGGCAAAATTCATCCGTCAACCTCTCAGCGGCCTGAGTCCATATCGATGATGATGCGGCGGCCGCTTCTTCATACATTTTCAATATTCCGCGCATTTTGTTGAATGCAACTGAAAGAATTCGTATAGCAAAAAAGGCAATTAGATTATGTTGTTGATTTAGACAACGTGTGAATACCTTCTGTGTCAATGGCTGAGGCAATATACTCTCTAGAACAATAGAAGAAGGTGGCGGCAGTCTCGCATACCGCTCTTGGTGCCCAAAATATTTAGGAATCGGAAGTTGCAGAGTAGAAAAGACGAAGGCGGAGTATCCAATCCAGGTCGCGGTAAGTTTAGGATCGAGTGAGAAGGATTTTTTAGTGAAAAAGTAACTTGCAACAAGCTCAGGAGCAGATTCGAGAATGGACAGTAATAGTTCGCTCTGTTTCAAGCTCGACCAAGGCCGGAGATTTTGAATAAATTCAGATAGTATGGTGTTGCGCACTGGAACCTTTTCTGTGAAGCGCTCCATCCACTCAATACTATCTAGTCCTAGGTCAATATGGCCAACGTCTGCGTCGACATCAAGACCTTCGTCAGCATCGACTCCTCTAGGATAGAATCCATTTTGACGATTGAGAACACCTAGATTTGAGGATGTGCACGCGAGCATGAGAAAGTCATGTGCTATTCCGTCTACCGCTTTCTTCCCTGTGTTGGCTTCTTCATCCTCTTGGTCATAGACATACAGTGCTGCTATCCGTCCGAGAGAAGTTGCATTCACAATTTTTGATTTGGCGTCTCTCGGTAGAGCATCGTCCAGTAAAACACTAGATTTCAAAGTCTCCAATATGTCACGTATTACGAAGGGAGGATCATCTCTCATATCTCTCGTCAAGCCCATAACAATGTCCCTTTGGTTAAGCAGTTCGCGTTTTGCATCCGTGGGAAGGAACTTTATGATGGAAAGAAGGAATCGAAGCGCATTGGTCCGCACGGAAGGTTTCCTACGATCTTCAACTGCATCTCCCGTGTATTTTAAGCTGAGATTTCGTGCTAGGGTCTTGAAAGTGTAGTCTCTTGATCGGAAAACCTGCTTCGCCAAGGTCCCTCCATCGTAGATCGATAATTCTCGAAGGAGTCGTAGAACTGGGGAAATTACGTGCTCTTTGCTCTTATTCGAAGTAAGACCCCGTGCAATTAGCTCTAGTTGACGCTTCTGAAGTATCGTTCTACCTAACCTCAATCCATGCTCAGCCATCTCCAGTATATTAGATAAAGTCTTCAAAAGCAGTGCTAATACAGCTGGAACAGCGGAGAGAAGAGATTCATCGTTTGCCTGCGATGCGAAGCTCCATGTCTGCATAATATCAGACAGGAAGACAGCAGATTTTTCCTCATCATCGGCGGGCTTTTGCGATTCGAGGTATTCTTTAAGAATGATAACTCGGACTGAGTTATCGGCATCTTCTACAGAGAAGCTGTCGAGAAATGCTTTCAAAGACTGTATGCCTGCGTTGCTGTTAGCAAGTACAACGGCAATATATCAAAGCGTTGTATACCATGTTTTGAACGACCAGAGTCTTGATCAAAAGCTAGAGTCTGCTTCAATTGCTTTGCAGACTGTATATCGACTGAGGTATAATTAGTTTTGGTAATGGTAGATATCCTTTGGCGCTTCTGGTATGCTTGGTCTCCATCTGCAACGACCTGAGAAGATCTTTTGCTCATTCTCAATGTTTATATGCTTGAAATTTATGATTGGTAAATTCGATTGTCGATTGCATCGTCCGCGGTCTGGACAATCCTTTTCGTTCTCAAGAATAATTTTCTCGACAGCCTTATCGAAATTTTGATAATCGGTAGAAATAATCACCGAAACATTTAAGCTCTAATGTACCAAGTCACAATAAATCTACACCCCAACTTTACAATCCTCACACTTCCAAGGAATAGCTTTAACATTGATAACGTTGATGGTACTGATGCTTTGATGCTTTGCACATTCGAGCTTGAATCAGACAGCCATGGTCTACAAATAATACCGATCTCGTAATTGGCTTTTATTGAGCCAAATTAGCTAATGTCTTCAAATGTCAACACTTTTCCCACTGATCCCGCGACGCGGGAACCAACGAGTCTCTCACCTCCGCCAGGTTAGCAATGGCAGCTCTGAGAATGGGACTGCGTTTACAAGCAGACCAGTCACCTCGTGCTCGAGCACAGGAACTATTCAGCCCGACTCAATACCTATTAAGCTTCCTGTCGAGAGGCGCTGCAACCTTTGGACACACGATGAGACTTTCTCGAAAGACGAAGTTATTCTAAACCTGGACTTGTTCCCAGATGTCAAGGCAGGGGAGCTCATGGCTATCGTAGCCCTCAAGACAGACTCTGGATTTCGCGATTTTCAAGAAAAGTCAGCGTTAAATAAACCAGACATCGATAGCGCAACAGCTACCGGACGTTTTGGAAGTTACATTTCGAACCAAGCTAGCCATGAACATCGTGGGAAAGGCTCTAAGCATGAAGCGGGCTTTGGTAAACGTTATTTGTTCCTGGCAAAAGATATGCCAAAGGAGCTGAAGTCGAAACAGCCCTCATTGGAGGTATCCCTTGCTAAACCAATCGCTGATTTATTCAATTTGAAGCATCGTTCAAATGTACTACTTTGCACAGTACGTTCTACAAACATTTAGCCCCAAATTCACTACTAATAATGATGGTCCACAGGCCGATTCAGCTACCAGTTCTGCGTCCCATGTGGAGATGTCGTTCAAAGATCAATACCTTGCTCGATCAGACATGTGGAGATTGACTGTGGGCGAAATGGTGGACAAGGCCGTCTACAAAGGGCAAAAGATTTTGTTCATGGGTACCATCAAGGCACAAGTTACTTCTGTTTACATAGGTGGTCGAAAGGTGGAGTCTGCCTTCTTCTCGGCAACCACCAAACCAATTTTCCGGAGCGAGTCGGCGCGTTATGTGCTTTTCATTCAGATGTCAAGGGAAATGTGGGATTTTGACTCCGAAGGTTCAGGGGAAATAATGTTCAACAAAGTGGTGAATGGCTTTCTACCAGCATTGTTCAAAAAGTGGGTACAGCTCAAAGTGAAGCATTTAGTCAGCATAGTCTTATTTACAAGAGTCGAATACGACACTGGATTGGCTTCAGAATTGGCAAGATCATCCCACGACACCGCTTACCACACGGGCGTGCAGACTGATGGTAATAAGAAGCCATATAAGGATTTTTATCGAGTTGTAGTCAGTGAGATGGCCAGTGGAGAATGGACAACGATTCTCTATCAGCTGAAGCGCGAGTTTAAATTCTTTCGAAAAGATATCTCTATGCATCGGATCGAGTTAGTCACAGCCTCGGGGGCGCCGTTCTCAGCCACAAATAAAGGCACTCTTGGAACACGCATCGAGGCCGAGCCATCGCTTGCCATGCATGGAAATGTTCTCGAAGCAATCGATCTCGCATCAACCCAATTCGCACATGATTATATTGATCGAGACCTTGTTAGGACTGGAATATCCATCGTCGTTGTAACTCCCTGTGCTGGGCTCTTTGAAGTAGATTATGAAACTCTCCGAAAAACCACTGAAAGTCTCATTGGTAACGGCATTGGGATTGACCTAGTTTGTCTCCCAAAAATGCCACTGCACTCTGTGCCTCTTTTTCGATACAGAAATCCTAGATATGCTCCATTTCAAGAAGCATTACATTTCAAAGCTCTCCGCAGCGAGGACAGCACCCCGCGTCAGACGGCTCCTATATTTGGAAGTTATTCATCCTTAAATGAATCGCTTTCGCCGCCCAAGGTTCGTGATAGAGCTTTTCAAAATCCATCGTACAATAATCGACATGACCCTAGTGAGTGGAGCTACGCAATACCGCACTGGATTGATGTATCCTTTTGGACTGGGGCATCCCAAGATCTCCTATCTACTCATCCTCTAGCTGATTCGAGCTTCTTCAAAAAGCGAATAGCCGAATCTTCTAGCGATTTTGCAATACGTTGTAAGATGTACGAAATGGAAATGGCAAGTGTCATGGAAAATGCGATGACTGAGATTTCCGTTCCGCCTTTACAGCTAGATGTAGTCTTCCCTCAAATGGTAATTCAAGAATTACGTGAAACTGCAGGTCTAAAGAAACATTCTTATGCTTGGGAGCGCGTGAAGCTGCAGTTCAGTCTCTCGGAATTTGTTAACGGGCCGTCAAAACCTATCATTGATCGACATGCTACCCAAGCCGAAAAGAAATTCGTGAGGGCACTTGATACATACGACGTTAACCATTCTGAAACAATGGAAAATTTCAATGGATCGCAACAGAAAAGTTCGAGTTCACCCTTTAAACCAGGAAGTGAGGAAACTGTGCGCAAGGTTCTTGCAAATGACTCTAAATTGTTTGGCACCTCTTTCACCGATGATAGTCCAAATCCAAGAAGCATGAACATGCTCGCTGGAGAAAAGCTTGACAAAGAGAAGCAAACATTGCAGAGAAATGATCCTGCGCTACCACGTAAGAGCAGTGTAAGTAATGCCATGCCTGCAACAAAAGTACCAGCTGTACGGCCCACAAAATTGAATCGACAAATCAGCCTTGGCAAGTATGGGTTTGGCATCGCCGCGCCTAAGGGTGTCGCAGCTGAGTTATATACCGAGAATGCCAGTGCCGCGAAACCAGTTTCTACTTCGTCGAAAGAATCTGATTCAAGGAAGAAAACTACTTTTACTATGACAAACCATCTGCTTAACGCTCCAGTAAACCAAGATCGACCGCCGTCTTCAAATAGTGAAAGGTCAAAGATGAGGTCTGATAGCAGTTCCATCGAAAGCAAACGAACAATTGAGCTGGAGGCGGAGAAGAGTCCCTCGATACGCCCCATGACCATCAAGAGCGCACTTCAGTCTCTAGATTCAACAAACCAGTTCAAATCTAGATCCGTCTTGAGCTCTTTCTACGAAGGGACCAGGGGTGACGAAGATGAAGACAGGAGTTTGCAGCTGCTGAGAACCAATGACAGTCAAAAAATCTGGAATTCGAAATTGCTAGCAAAAGCTGTTCCCGAATTACCATCTACTTTATCTCCAACTACTGCTTTATCGCCATGGCTCAGTGTGCTGAATCCCTCCAATCCCACAGATAATGATGCAATGGGGAAAACAGTCTACAGAAGATGGCAACATGTGTTTCCTAAGCCAATCCGCACTAGAACAATGAAGTGGAAATCCCTCTGTTCCCCTGCATCTGTCCCATTGACAACCGAGTCATTTCCAACAAAGTTTCAACTTGAAACTGAATATCAACAAAAGCCATACAATATCTCACAAAATTTCGAGGATGAACTCAGCGAAGACCCGAACAATAGGGAAGACTTTCTGAGAGAGCTAATCAGCTTACGACTTTCCCAAGGTTTTCAAATCGTTATTGGTCCAGCGGTAGCTGAGGCATTTGGACAAAAGTCGTTGAAGATCGCGAATGTGTTTGACCGTGATCGTATCGCCGAAGATGGAGCCAGCGTATTCATGTCAATGGGCAACATAATTCACCAATTATCGTGCGTGAATGGTACCGAGGTTGAAGTTAATATGTTCGTCCGAAAACCAACAGCTTTGACTACACCTAGCCCGGGAACCTTGGATCCATCCGGGTACTATCCGGCAATTCGGACAACTTTGAGTGATAGCTACGTATCTCGCAGGATGACGTTAGGACGATCGAAGGATGAATATAATTGGAATTACGTAGATTCCTTCATTGCGGGTTTCGAAGACGACATGACCGAACATCTCCGATTCTGGCGTGCAAGGTTTGTGCTGATTCCTGTGGCGCGCCCAACTCAATCTCGACGTGACAATATGAGAGGCGAGGACAATGAGGAGGAGGTTCGGCTAGAAGGTATCAGGAAGCTCACCCAAATGTGGCAAAGCCACAGATATGTTCCATCTTCAGAGAGACGTTTCCAAAGTCTTGCTTCTAGGAAAATAAAGGATCCCAATCCTCTCGATATCGTGTACAAGACTGAGGATCCATCCGTCGTTGTTAGCGCAGAACTCGAAACTTTACCTCTCGTTGAAAGTAGTGAAAATACCAGCAGACGCGGGCAATTACTAGAAACGGATCGTTTTCGAAAATCAAAGCTTGATGTTGCCGCCTTGGCGGAAGCTATTCAAGCACCTGTCGAAAAGGGTGGTGTTCGCATGCAAAATAGAAGATGGCACTTTCGTCTCCATTACAACTGTTTCATTGGCTCGGATATGACGACCTGGTTGCTTGAGAACTTCGAGGACATTGAAGATCGTGATCAAGCGGTTGAGTTAGGCAACTTGCTTATGGTCGATGAGCCTCATAGGCTGAGAGAGAAGGATCTTGGCAAAGAGAGAGATAAAGATGCAGGAATATTTGTCCATGTTGAGAAACGTCATCCTTTCAGGGATGGACAATACTTCTATCAAGTTACTGGAGAATTTGCTAAACAGCGACCAGATAGTCGTAGTGGTTGGTTCAGTTCTCGAAGACGTGAAAACTCTGTGCCTTCGACACCAATGTCAGATGCCATGCCTAAAGACTCTCCACGGCCAGATAGAGCGAGATCTAGCTCCACGCAAGACGATAGTTCAAATGACTCAGGTGTGCAAACCCCAACAACAAATGGTGGGAAAAGACCCAAGGTCTCTCTAAGTAAAGTTATGAAGTATGATGTCGACCATCGAAAACGTTCTTATCGTCCCGAACTTATCAATCTTCACTATGATCGTCTTCATAATCCTGACAATTGTTACCACATTCGGATCGATTGGCTCAATGTTACAGCTAAGTTGATTGAAGATGCCATACATACGTGGGCAACAACTGCAGAACAACACGGCCTACGACTAGTTGAAGCACCAATTGGTGAGGCATGTTCTATTGCTTCAGTTCATCCATTCAGGAGCCCTTACTTGATCGAATTATCATTGCAGCCTCCAGATCAACAGCCACGAACATACTATGATGTCAATTCGTTCACTCCGCAAGTACAAACTACCCAGTCTAATCGACATTATTACCAAAAAGCGATCATGAAAAAGTTTAATTTCGTTCTTGACATTGAGGCAGCGAAGAATTTTCCAAGCAATGTTGATGTAACATATTCATGGGGACGACCGGATTATACCTATACCCAGTACATTCATAGATCCGGGGTTTTACTTGCGCAGATTACAGATGAAGGTAATTTTCTTCTTTTAGCGAATCGACTGTACAATAATAGGACGGCATCAGCTAGAGAGTCAGACAAATACATGAAAGTGGATCATACCGGCGTCAGTCGGATGGGACCGAGTCCAATAGCGAACAATGCCGGCATTTCCGCAGGCATATCTAGTCCATTTCAATCACCAATCCTACGCGCGGCCCATGCCCCTTCTCCTCTTCTCCGTGCGACCCACCCCCTCTCTCCTCCTTTACGGGCGACAGCTGATGTACTAGGTCCTTCTCTCCCCAATTCAAAATTAGCTACCACTGGTAGCATTAATCCCGATATCATTAAAGCTGAACTCGAAGAATTCTGTCACGATAGCTGGAAGTTGGAACTTTTTTACAAAGAAGTTTTTGAAAAAGTGACACCGCCTCATGCGACGCCACCAACTCTAAGGAGCTCATACCCTGCTATGTATCTTGATTCGAATATTCCGACATTAGGACTACCGCCGGGGGTTTTGGCGAGGGATGGCAGGGATAGCAGTCCGACACCGATGAGGTTGGAGCGGGTCCCAGGAATAGGGAGTAGTTTGCCGATACTTGGGAGAAGGCCCAGTGTGCAAATGAGTATTGGGACTAATGCGAGTGATACTTCGAAGCAGGAAAGTCCGAGGGGGAGTATAGCTGAAGGTTAATATGCTTGAAAAATAATAGGTTGATAGTATAAAGTGTCGGCTGGAAATCATGGGGCTATTTTAGGAACTCCGCTCGTCAGGGGTATACGCATGTTATTGGAGTCGCGGGAATACCAATTTAGAATTTAAAGGTCAATTGCTGTGCAAGTAGAAAGATCTATACAACCAGCGTGTAGCACTGTCTACGAGCTCCAAGACTCCGGCGCCATCATCATCCACTATGTGCCAGAACTGGGGAGAAGCATTTGCAGAAAGTACGTATTGGAAGTACAATGAGTCGATGAAAAAAATTGTGGATAATGAGGTCGAAAGAAATAAACATTAAGCTAATCAGAAATGGTCATTGTTCCAAGGAACCAAGAACAATGCGAATAGAAAATTTGGGCAACAGTTGTAGGATAAGTATGGTAGAAGCTCAAACATATTTAGGATGGGGAAATAGGCGAGTATTGGTAGATAGAATGGATGAAGGAGAATGAATGATAACGAGGAAACAAGAAATATCGTACTCCACTTTCAATACCTTACTCCCAAACTTCACTCCCAAATTCACTCACAAACTTCACTCTCAATACTCCATCCCCAATAGGTTAGCCCATACCCAGTTAGTAAATTTCAATTACATCAGCCCTAAATCCCAAAAATGAATAGCATATTTCTTCAATGTCCATTGTCCATTGTCCACAATGCCTTTGTGATTTGATTTTTGTCGCGCACTTCTCAAACCTTTCAATCCCCCAAAAATACAACATCATCACTTATCAAACAAAGATGTGTGGTTACAACAACAACCGGCGGGATCCTGGCAGAGGAGAAATGAACAACTATTGCGTGAACGCCGGTGCGGCAATTGTGTGCTGACTGGGCACTTTTTCAAGAAGTGCATGGGCCCAGTGACCCAGTCTGGTCATATCGATAGATGTCCACGATGCAACACGACGCAGCATATGTTTGTAAAATGTACTGATCCAAAGCCGAATTTAACAACGGCGAGCTTCGGCACTATCTTCTTCAGAGCAGGGACAATGCACCACCTCTGAGATTTCTGAAGGATTTTCGCACAGAACAATTTTGGCGGCTTGAACTTGACCACGCTGAGAAGGCTAATAAAGAGCCACCCTGCCCTTGGTCCGTGGAGTTCGCAAAAAATTATCAAGAAGAGAACCCATATTATTGGGAGAAGGGCTTCATTTACAAAAATGTGATAAAGGATCTCTCGTGGAATGAAGCAAATGGGGTGCCATCGCTCCAAGAAGACCGAACTGATGGAAATGTACAAGACAACAGGAATCGCAATCTCTCTCGTCCACAGGATGGACGCAAAGACAACAGATACTCGGGCAATCGTCGTGATGCTCGGTTTGATAGATTGGGAGTGGGTCTGTCTTCGCCGGACTTGATCGCTAGGTGTGTAGTTGGTGTGATTTCATCTCGTCTCATATCCGGACTTAGGGGCAGCCCTGAAGAGGGGTTTGGTGCATCCTGGCGTGCTGTGAAGGATGAATCGTAAACAGGACAGGGCAAGATTTTAAAGAAGAAGGATCTCGAGAGCGGGGTCAAGATTAAGAGGGAATGTTAAAGATAAAGGGGGTTATTGGGTGAGAGAGTATGGCAATGTGTTCAATATCTGTTACATTAGATGGAGTCAGCTTTGATGGTTGCATGGGAATGGCTTTGATAGCTCATCAATATGGGCTGGATAGTACCTCAGTATTCTATGGACCTTGATGATTTTTCGAGCTTTCGCAGCACTGGTCAATATTGTTAAACTTTGTCATGGGAACGAAGGATTACATTCATACTCTGCTCTATCTGCTGCGTATCATCCTCACATGTACTGTCGAGCAAGAACATGGGGATTCTCCTGAAGGACGGGTACTTCCGTTCCTGTTTTTAAAGAACCGCATCCGCTTTCTGCAGATACAAATCGCACTGTTGTATATGCAAGTTACCTTGATCTTGATGAAATAGTCAAATTTAACAATTCTGTGAATGGATGATATTGATTTTTCAGTGCTCGCTCGCCCTATCATGCCTGAAATTGATAAATTCTCCTCTCTTTACAATTTCCCTTATTCCATTTGACAATCTACACTCAGTCGACTCCTTCGCTCGCTCAACCGTGAATTTTGTAATACCACTTGCCTATCTCCTCTCTGCTGATCCTCTTGTTTAAGCACTGATTGTGCTTTTTTTTCTTTCTTGGAATGCT
Organism: Sclerotinia subarctica; assembly: GCA_025389085.1. NCBI lineage: Eukaryota > Fungi > Ascomycota > Leotiomycetes > Helotiales > Sclerotiniaceae > Sclerotinia > Sclerotinia subarctica. The sequence continues at coordinate 3,085,823 of QRFI01000006.1, forward strand.
GCTTCGCTATCCACCTGCCTGTAGCTTTTTTTTTTCTCTTTTTCATTGGCTATTTACCAAATGTTTCATCTTGTGGTTAATAATTGAACATCAAACAGTGTTGAATTTGAGTTTTTCAAGATCGAGTTTTCTCGAGATCTAAAATTTTTACTTGGATAGTTGGTACACTACTTTAACGTTCCTTGCTTGCGGGAAACAAAGTAAACTGGTACACGAGACTACTTCATGCTATTAATATAAATAGTATTCAAAATTTATCTCCATTAATGTAGGAATAAGAATAAGAATAAGAATATGTGATATTTAAATTCAATTCTGATATAAAATTACAAGCACAAACAACCTAAGCGCCATCCCATATCCCAAGTCCCAATGGTGCCGGGTCCGTAGACTCACCGGTCGATAATCCGCGCCGTACCCAATGCTTGCTTTGCTTATACGTATGCAATAATCCTATACCATAACTCCTTACAAATGCCCCAGTTTCGTTTTTTTGAACGCCAGGATGTATGCCCGTGACTGTGCCTGCCTTCCCATATACCATGCCCATCCATATGCTGTGCCCATATATATGTATGCTGTGTAATGCTCATATGCCCGCCTTGTACCGATGTAAGATATATACCGTCATTAATTAATCATATACCGCCTGTTTCCCAGTCTTCCATCCATCCATACACCCATACATCAACATTCTTTCATTTCTCGTTATTTCTGGAATCCTCGACATTCGTATCAGGTGCCTTGCTCTTTTCCTGATTCTCTTCCGATGACAATCTCACTTGTTCGAGTTCCTCCATCGAAATTGAAAATTCCTCCTGCACAGGCGACATGGCCGTTACTCCGGCCACGAATCCAACAGTTCCTAATCCATCGACCCCCTCTACATCCCACCAACTCCTGGCACTTCTTCCTCTATCCACCGTCACCCCATTACTCGCCTGCGCCTCGAATCTCCTCTGCGCCAGCTCCTCATCTCTTCTCTTATACGCCTGTCTCGCCTCTCTTGCCATTTCGTTTCTCGTCTTCCCTGGTCCATGTCCCTGTCCCTGTCCCTGTCTCTCCTTTCCTTTCCCCACAAAGATAATCCAAAACTTTAGACTTCCGAAAAAACTCCCACTGGTTCCGGGGATATGTTTCCATGGTTTTTCTCGGGTGGAAAATAACCAACAATCTACTGCACCCTGTCCACAAATAAAGACGGTGCTTAAAGCGCTAAGTGCAAAAGGTGGATTAACTGCAAAGTGATCGTTGAATTGAAGGATGTGAAAGATAAATGGTATGAGCCACATTCCTAGGTAAACTAAGGGGTAGATGAATAGAAAACGGAGTTGGCGACGGATTTTTTCCCGAGTACGTATCATTTCTGATACAGCGAAACCTTGGCCATTAGGATTCGGTAGATGCATATCGTAAAAAGATCCTCGTTCTCCTGATTGGATTTGATGCTGAAGAACAGTTGGCGGTACATAAAAGGAAATATTTGAGTCAAAAGATAATCGTCGGGAAAAACTATCTCGCCAAGTGCTTCGAAACTGAGGTGCGGGCAATGGATTGTGGGTTTGTTGCGGCATGGGAAGAGCTGTAGTCATCATCTCTGATATGGGTTGTGATGTTGAAGCTCCAGCATATGAATCAGTAGAAATCTCAGATGGAGGAGATGTGGAGTGAGCTCGATTATGAGAGTGGAACACTGAGGTCCACATGAATTTGTGAGCGTGGTTCCTCATATTTGCAATTGAACTTAAAGTTGATGCCGATCGTTTCCTTCCTTCAGCAATATATATGGCGGCAGGGCGTCTTGGTTCATTTGTAAGACCATTGAGAGAAAGAGGTGGAGGAGGCATGCTCCTTCGTACATGGTTTCTTCGAGTCCTTTCGGTCGAATCAAAACTATCTTGAGAACGAGTATTCTCAAATCCACGGAACCTAAATCGAACATAGTAATATATCGAAGCATATACAGTGAGAATTGTGACGAAAATAATGTAGCGAGGAATCCAACCCAAAGCCAGTTGATACCAAAACGGTCGTACTGGTAAATAACAGTATGTTCCTTGGGCAACATAAGCTTCACGATTATTAACAAAAGCGAGAGATGCTGCTAATAACGGAAACAATATCCAAATGGTGTATGCGATCTTACGATATGGATAGAGACCCCCTTCACCAGCCGAGGATTTAGGTTTAAAAATATATAATGCGGTGTGTACGGCAACCATAAGGACTGAAATATCTATAGTCGAGTTAATGAATGTTGATATACCCATGGAATAGTATCTCAAACCTGAAGCTTCAATCCCTACAGCCAGAAAAAATCCACTAATTTGACAAAATTTGGAATTATCTGCTACAGGACCATGTAGAAAGACAACGATTGGAAAGACCATAAACCATAAAGCTTTGAACATATCACTTTGAATTAACAGCATGATAAGACTAATCGGGTTATCAGTGCATGAACATAAATGGAGGGGTAGATGTAGACGGGTGGGTTATCCTTACTCATGTCTGAATGAACGTCTCATTCTCACGAACCAATAAAAAGCTAGCAGTGAAGAAGCAACACTGACAGTTGAAAAAGTCAATGCAAGTTTTTGGGAAAGGTATCCTTCTGACTCGGATATCTTTTGTCCTTGATTTGTGTTATCTCCAATGCTCCTGGGGGAACTTTGAAGCATAGTTCTTGCTATGAGTACTGGAAGAGGCGCCATTGAGAATATGGCATCTGGGTCTTTCGTCTGAAATTGAGGGGGAGGGGAATTTCGTTTATTTTATGGATCGGGCTTTTCCTTCCAACTTCTAAATTCCTCCAACATGATCACCAGCGTGGTTTTACACCATTATCGTGATATCCTGTATATGCTTTCGAGGTTGTTTTATATCGTATGTCGTACAAAGATTGGTCGCACAGGAACGTTGACGTCGAAACTATTGGTAGACTCGTGGATTTTGCGTAATGTGCCGATACCGAAACTGTCAATGTATGTATTCCGAGACTTGTGAATGTATTGCAGTACTTTCTCAAGATGATATACGTTTTCTTCGTGAAATTTAATCGGCGGTTGGCGTAGTGGGTATTGGAATCCCTTCTTAAAAGGCTGGTCGGAAAGGTGGGTGAAAGAAGCGGTAAAAGGTTCTCTTGGGCTGGATTTGTGCATATACTCTCCTATTATGAGAAAGTATTTCGTATTTCTGGACAGGAAAAAGTGTAAAAGAAGGTAAGAAGATCAAGTGCATCCAATTGTGAAGTAGGTATAATGATTGCATGTGGTGAAGCGCCTGCAGATAGCAATTGAGACTTTGTTCCATATTGGGATGTGTAATTGTTGTATTTTTTCACTCCCATTTAGCTGTCGATCATTTGAATCCAACACGAGGAGAATGATTGACGCCGACCCTACGGTATGATGGAACACCTGACTACTTACAACCTATTTAAACCAAGCCCTTTCTCATCGCCTTTGAGGGCCATTTAGATGAAGCGGGTATTGGAAAATTTGGAGCCATTCATTTGAAAAATTAGAAAGCTATGTAGATCGGTAATATCAATAGTTTCCCCAAATATTTGTTCGGGAAAGAAAAGCAAGTCATGTAAAGGAAAGCAAGCATGCGCGCAACGCGGCACTCTAGTGATTTAGGACCTTTAGAGTCCGTTCTCCAAACCCTCACCGAGTATTAATGATCAATCTTTTCACCCTCTTTCCACGTTATGAGTATTCGCATCAATGAATGAACCTGTTCTCCTCCTTTCGCTATCTAAGCCCTGCCCTGCTTCCAACATGCATAAAAAATGGCGATGACGACTTGACTAAGCATCGAGTACGGTCTTATTATCGAGAAATCCATAAAAGATCCCATCCCCACTGTCGATGCTTTTCTTCGAAATGAGTTCGTAGGGGCTGTGTGGTTCCGCTACAAAAGTTTACAGCCACCAAAATACTTTACCGAACTTCTACCCCGATGCTGCACGGTTCATGAAGGGGTTGAAGTGAAGTTTTTTTTATCTCCGACTGTCAGGGGTGCATTGGATTGGAGTAGAAAAGCAGTTTGAGCCCTGAGAGTTTGACAAAGGTCCACGAACACGAATCCAAGAAAAATATAAGCTTCCGCATTCAAGTATGTAATCAGTATCCTTATCGGCAAATCTTGGAAGCGTAACTGGGATACACAGATCCAGATCATAAATCATCTGATAATCGTACATGATATTACACCAACACCAACATCCATCACGAGCGATGATATAACATAAACCCATTTCCCATGATGTTCATCATTCGCCAACTCGAACACCTCATCAGCCGGGAGGCAACCAGGTGGATTTTTCCAAGCTCATGTGGCCATGGCCTTGGAATGAAAATCCTGAAAAACCTCTTCATAATTTGCGCCCATCACCCGCAAGTTCCGTTCACCGACACTGTTCAATCCTTTCCCTGCCAAACTAAAGTGGACAAGTTCGCGTGAAAGAGAAAAGAGTTTGTCGTGAAAACAACGCAGCATCTGACCTTGACCGATTTTATGCAGTTCAAATGCTCCTAATGCACTGCGACCCCGCATGGATATTTTCATATCCTTGAACGCGCCGAATCGAAGGATCGTGAGGAGATTAGTATTAAACGGGCCAATCACGTGAGCGATATCTCCTCACCGAGTTGTTGAAGGATGCAGAATCTAGATTTTTCGCAGGAATTCGAGATTCTGAGCCGTTTTTTGTCTCATGAACAAATGTGTATGACTCGGCAAACTTCTCATGTTGTATGTATCAAGACGTCTTGACTTTCAGATGGATGTGGTTCGTGTGCTTTCCCAATTTGATTGAAACTATATGGGACCTCCATTAAACTGCTGGCGAATCGTGATGATCGTGGCGATACCCGTTCTTCGGTGATGAAAGTACTTGAACTTGCTCGATGGGTTTGAAATGTTCTATCCGACTGCCGGGTTAGGCGAGCTGAACCTCGTTTTAAGTATGATCCCATGCTCAAGCTTGCTTCGTCAAAATCCATATCTCGAGTATCATAAGTATGGTAAGATCGATGATAATACGAGGGTGGATTAGACGATTGTCCAAATGACGATCTTTGATTTGACGATTGAAAACTTAGATATGATAACGGAAGCATCCGTCTGGATTTTTTCATATCATCAGTTATTTCTATTGTTTCAGCCATAGGATCCGTTATATCACCAATGCTGAAAGATTGTTCAGGTTGTTTGGTTTCTACTTGAAATGGATGTGTTTTAATCTCAGCAGGGTTGTGAGTTGATAATCTGTATAAACTTTCATCCGAAGGTCGCGTCCAATGCCCGAACAGAGATGGAAGAAATTTGCAGAAAAATGGTTTCGTCGCCGGTAGTGCGGTACATATCTAGGGTTACCAAGGTTAGTACCATAGATTAATGGGAGTGAGAAGATAGCAGAGCTAAGGTGAGGAGGTTCTTACTGTCCCTATGAATAGATTCAATACACTAGATATCCATAATGGATACGAGAACCAAGTTCTATCATAGGATGCAAATACTGCGTGTATGTAGTATATTCTGACAACACCCGCAGCACAGACAACCAAGCCAGCAGCGAAGAGGAGGCAGAGCATAAATTGTTGGCGTAAGGGTATGGGAAGGCTAAATACCGTAGGTATCGGTAGAAAGAAAACAAAGAAATCGGTGCAAGTATTAATTATTGCGCTCGTAAGTAAAAGAGTTCGTTCGTTGACACAATTTTGAGGCGAGTAGGTTACTTTCCAGTAGTCTGAAACAGGGCTATTGTTATATTAGTAGGTTTCGATATCATCCAGTTATTATAACCATACCTGCAATTATTGATGATAACCACGTCAAAAGCAATTGCTTCACATGCCACTATTGCAATCATCGCAATAGATAAATTTTTGAGTAAACCTGTTCTTCTAGACATGACCCGCATTACCAAGATGAGCAGAGAGATCTTTGTGAGTGCAACAGCAAGTCCAAATAAACATTCCAACACAATATTCAACTTAAGTCCAAACTCAGCATAATCTGGTGTGATATCCCAAACATGACGATTCCATTTCCAACGTTCCTGAGCGAGGAGTGCAAGAATAGCGCATGTTGAAGTTGGAATGACGGAGATTAATAGAAATACATCATCAACTCCAAAATGTTTGGATAGATATAGCCGAGTAAAGGTCCGTAGACCAACCACCGTGTACACAACGGGAAGAAAAATAACGGTGATTATAAGAAGTGCAGGTCCTCTAGTTACCGGGTCGATGTAGTTCGGTTGTGGAAGGGTTGATAGGACTTGAGGCGAAGGAAGTTGCATATTGGAGGATCGTTGATTATTGAGCCAGCAATGAAGTAATTCTAATGCTACCTGCTCGGCGAGGGAGGAAAAGAGAAATGACTTTACCTTAATATCAGCGCAGTTCACATCATGGCTTGGACCCAGTCTCCATATGTGAAATTGTCTTGCATCTTAAAGATCTATGACTTTGCGTTTAAAGGCCGAGAACCATGTTTTACCGGATCTTCAGTTGATAAGATGAGATAATTCACGATAAATTCGCAGATGAACGGGTCTATCAATAGCAGGATGAAAATTAGTTCATCTACCGGTAGGGGTTTTACGAACGCTCAGATGTTATTCGGGATACTAAACCCGTCGGGACATAGGTTGCTCGCAAGTGTGAGTGCTCGGATAGTTTGAATGAAGAGTTGCATCAGGAGGGGGAAACTCTCTTTAACCATAAGAACTAAACATGGTTGAAAATAGAATTTGAACAGAGCTCATCCATCCGACAATGTTTTAGCTCTCCTTGAGAAGTAGAGCTGATCAATGGACAATCGACGGACTCCAAATTGACACTGTCTAAAGTAGAAATTAAGGTTCATCTAGTGACTACTTCCACTGTCATCGCAAGCCTTATGAAATGACAATTCTTGAAACTCAGGAGAAGAAGCAAAGAAAAATCGAGGGGGTGGGTGATTGGCAGACAAGGGAGATTGCATGGTCTCGAAGCTGTCTGTGCATTATTATGTAAGCCCAACTAGAAAAACCACCTCGATAGCATGTATATGATATGAGTCATATGACATATCCAGCTTCTGTAGCATGAGTACCTTGGTTTAGATGGGAAGGTGTTGTAATGGCATCTCAGCGTAGATAGATTTGCGGTTTCACTCTTACCAACGCTCCATGACTCTAGAAGTTAGGGGTCCATCAAGTTATGGGCTTCTGCACGGTATACTCTGCATCACTGCGCAGCTGCAATTTGCAGCTTGGCAGCTATTACAATCAATCTAGCATGGATAGTCGCCACAGCAATTTAAGGCCAAAGGCGAAAGGGCCGCTCATTAGTCACATGACTAGTGCACTAGCATCACTTGATGAGTTACATCTTTTGCTTGGTGAAATTATTATTAGAATATTTTAAACTTTTGGAAGTATGGTAGTTAATCTAACACTACTTCTGTACACTCAAGTCGTCACGAAAGCAAGGAGCTCACATCACGTGACCTGGGTTTGACATCACGCTACCTAGTTTATTGCGAGCTGTTGTGACACACAAAGTCATAATTATGAGAGATTGTTCACTGGCCGACTGTCCGTCGAGATGTTTTGGAATTTTCTACCAATCGAAAAGTCCAGAAATGAAGGAAAATAATAAAATGCACACGGTGCAGTTGTGGCAAGAGTCCTTGAAGCAGATCAGTAGACGGCAACATTATTTGCAGCCACCATGGAAAAAGACACGTCCTTAACGCAAGTCAAACTTAACCTTTGCGAGGATGTATTACATAAGATTAAAATGATATCCTCCTCAAGCCAAAGCTACAAGCTATGAATCCATGATGAGTTTCGTTCATCATACGAACTCTTCTACACCGACTCACGATACAGGAATTTCCCATAATCTCGTAGAATTTGGGAAATACTGAGCAGAGTATACACATCACTTGGTATGCAGCGAGTAAATCTCTTGAGTATAGGACAATACTAATAGGTATTCAATGGACAATGACTATGCACCGTTTACCTGCTGTTCCAGAATTCAACAATGCAAAACCAGATGATAGCCTCGACCATACTATAGGAGCACCGTCAGGATTCCGTGGACACAACTTCGGCACATTATACCCTATTTACCATGACAGAAATTTGACCGGCATGCAAGAGACTTTGCACGCCGCAGCAACACATGTGCTAAGACGTGATCTCATGTTTCAGTAATAGCTGATGGAGGGTAAGGATACATCCGGTCTTTCATACTCTCCAATTCCACTACACACAAGTCCAACCAAACTCACAAGCTACCCACGTTTTTTCCCCCTCTTCACCTCAATTCCCACAACTCTGACCTCCATCCGACATCTTTCCCAGATTTCCATATTTCGGCCCTATGGTATACCATTCCGTTATTAGTCTCTCCCCTCTAGCTTATCTTTATTTATATAAAAGATATATACCTAAATCCCGGAGCATCTTAAACATCCTCTTCAATGAAAGTGACAGTATATTTGCAATATTATTGTCATTGCTGGTATTGTGATCAGACTTTCAAATTCTCACCCCTTGTCAAACTGTCGCTATCATATTACGGATATCGCTGGCCTTGCAATAATTACAACCACATCGAACGCTATCATACACGAAAGCGAAAACGGACATCTTCCCAGCGTGGAACACGTCATCAGTGTGATGAATGGAACAAGAGAAGATAATGTGGACAGTCCAAGTCCAGCTCAGAAAGCAACTGGTCTCCAAACACATAAACGAAGAACATTCACCAACTGCCGTCTTACCAAACGAATAATATCAACTGTTCTCCAAACACATAAACGAAGAAGATTCAGCAGATCTACACTTGCTTACAGACCGCCACACAATCCAACTTTAAGCAGCTTGCGAGCGCATAGTTCATATATTGGTGTGGTAATCTTACCTTACCTTTGCTATTATCTTAACACCTCTATATATATCACGATACACACCTCTCACACAGCACAGCACAATACAATTCATCTTTATCATCCATGGCAGAAATACAGAAAGATCTTAAAGTCCCGCGTAGTGGGAAGTAAAGAGCTGGGAACCACTTGGTTAGACTCAAGCATCATATCGATATCATGATCAATGCATAGATACCCTAGGTACCTAATCAACACCTATTAATGAAAACCATCCCATCCAATCAGACCATTACTCTTGAGTTCTTGATTTTAAATTCGCTTGGCGAAATAGCTTGAGATAAATGTGAAGATATTAATCTACATTATGATCCATATTATAACACACCAAAAACTACACTTCATCCTTCCTAAACACCCAATTTACCCAAAATATACCTTAAAATCTTACAAGCAAACACCTGGAGAGACCAGAAGACCCTTAAAAGAATACCCCCCTAGCCATAGGCCATAGCACACAAGAAAAGGATAATCGATATTAGCGACTAGCTCATATCTCTCCAGCCCTACAATATCAATACCAGCAGTATACTTTCCCTGCATCTGTATCTGCATTTCGATTATAAGATTACAATTATACGGAGTTATTATGAATGATGAACGCTGGGAGGGAATGACATATTTATCTGTCTACAAGTAAGCTAATGTTAAGCATAAACAAAAGATCACCGGTGGATTTTTCAATACCATACCAGGAATGAAAGGAAAATGGACATGAAGTGAAGAAAGGAGGTAAAACTATAAAAAAAAAAGTTCAGAACGACATTAACTTTTGAATTCACACAATCAATCTTATATACAGCATCCGCACTTCCCACTGGGCTTCAAATAGAATTTACTGAGAATAGGAATAATAAATAAGAAACATGACTCCAAAAATTATTTCAAGAATCAAATCCGCAATACCTTCCCAACCTCCATAACCCTAACCTCTACCCCAACATCCTTCCCAATCGTCTCCATCTCAGTCTTATCAAGAACCCCTCTCCCATCAAATATCCACCTCGGAGCTTTCATTCGCGAGATTATTTTTTTCCAGTCAATAGTTTGCGCTTCTTTTGTATGTATCTTCATTTTATGCCTCTGCTCGCTTTGCTCGCTCCACCCGCATTTTGTGCAATTTTCCTCGCAGGTTGGTTCGGGATATAATCTTCCTAGTGGATCGTCTTTTTTTAAATTAGAATGAGACTTTGATGACAGGTAATTTTTTAGATTTAATAAATCGATTTCTGATGGATGATTTGGAAATGGCCTTGGATCTTCTAGTTTCGAGTTTGCATTTTTCGGAGATGTTTCTAGTTCCCTACAAATTAGTACTGCGTCTGCCTCTTCACACGCAGCATACAAATTCTCTTCGACTCTTGCTCCCTCAACTCCACTTAATTCCTCCCTCAATATCTCACTTTCACACCCATCATCCCAAACAACAACACACCCCGGTCGTTCCTCCACCAACATTCTCACCACCTCCTCTGCTAAACTCTCCCTCACATCCCCCGTTCCCCTCTTAAAAGCATACCCCAAAACCACTATCTTCTTCCCTCTCAAACCACCTCCCAAAGTCCTCACAATCCCCTCCACCCACCTCCGTTTCTGCCACTCATTAACCGCCAAAACACCCTCCCAGTACCTTACCACTTCCTGCAACCCCAATTCCTCTGCTAAAAACATCAAACTCTTAATATCCTTCCCAAAGCAACTACCACCAAATCCTATGCCCGCTTTCAAGTATTTATCCCCAATTCTAGAATCCATACCTACAGCAGTAGCTACTTCATTGATGTTTGCATCGATGCATTCACAAATGGCGGAAATACTATTGATGGAACTTATTCGTTGCGCTAACATGGCGTTGGAAACGAGTTTTGCGAGTTCGGAGGAGGAGGTTGAGGTGTGGATTATTTTTGATGAGGGAAGCCAGTGGTAGAGCGATGCGAGGGAGTTAGCCGCGGAACCAAAGTTAGGGGAGGAACCGATTAGGATGCGGTCTGGATATAGTAGGTCCCGGATCGCGGTGCCGGCGGAGAGGAATTCTGGGGAGGAAAGAATGGGGGAGCGGATATGAGGACGGTGAACGGCTAGCTAGGGAATGTTAGTTATTTATTTTTGCGAGGGTGGAGTGAGAAAGATGTTGTACGGTATTTTTGACGAACTCTCCAGTTCTACCAGGAACAGTGCTTTTCTCCACGATGATAGTGCTAGCCTTTGCATATTTCCCAATATCTTGCACAGCAGATGTTACAGCCGTCATATCCGTTGCTTTACCAGCTCCTATGCCATAGGTTTTTGTGGGTGTATTAACTGCAATCATGATTAAATCTGCTTCACGCACACCCATCTCAATATCATTAGAGAAGAATAAATTCGGTGATCGTGCAGGAATATGAATATGAGGATTCTGCTCGAAAATTTCTCCAGAAAATGATTCAACATCTTTTGAAGAATTGTTCGAGAATGAAAAAGCTTTAGATCCATCGCGACATATACGAATGATTTCCGATAGTCCATGTTCGTGGATTGGTAGGTGCTTTGAATTCCATTGTTTGATCCTTGAAGAGTCTTTATCGACAACTGTGATTTTGATGCAGGGGTTTTGAAGGGCGAGGATGGCTGCTGTTGGTCCACCTAATATTGGATTTAATAGAGTTCTTGGATTTGATGGGAGGCAATTATGTGGATGGGAAGTAAGAAGTCATACATACCAACATAGCCCGCACCCACAAAACAGACATTTCTTATAACATAATGCGCCGATATTTCATTCATAGGAGAATTTTCCAATGTAATCCCATCGTCGAAGCTCAAAGCCTGTAATATGGGACTGAAAGTAAGACTGTCATCCGGTGTTGTGGGCGCTGTCGACGTATCAGGGATACTTTCGTAAATATCTGGAGATTTCGAGTAGTTTGGTGTCATATTTGGATACAAGACCTTCTCTTGAATAGAAAAACCACTTGGTAATGGTATGTAATAATCTTACTATTTACCGAGGCCTTCAAAAAGTTTGAATCTCGAGATATAGGGTCCTGAGTACTGGAAGATGCAAGTCGAAAGTAAGAAAGAAAATTATGGTGGCTTTGAAAATATCTCCACAGCCGAATGTAAGTCTTAATCAATGCAAGAGAGAAATGGAAGCCACAAGGAAGAGAAGAAAGAGGGAGAGAATCAAAAAAGGAAAGAGCGAGTGATAAACACAGAAACTGCGCTTCCACCTACCAACAAAAGTTGTTCCCATTATCTTAGAGATGCCACCAAGCATTATCGACATATCAGTAGGAGTCCAAACTATTAAAATCGCCCACAAGGATGCAGTAAATCAATGTCCGTCAGAAGCTCCGTCAAAAAACAAGAATTAACAAATTCTTACACTTGAAAAGCATTATTGGTTGATGACTTATATCAAACAAACTAGAATACTTTATTTTCTTTACAAAAAATTACCCTCTTACAAATATATGAAACAGTGTATTTCCGAAAGAGATAACAAAAATGAAAATCTCAAATGTACCTGGAAACCAGAACCAGAATTTCCCACGAGGAGTTATGATTTTGTTTTAGCTGAGCAAAGTTATAAATGGACGAACAACTAATGAGAAAGAGGCACTACATAACACATAGCATTTTGAGAATGTCTCCAGTATTATTTGTGATTAAAAATAAATGATGGGGAGCAAATAAGACAGTGCGATGTAATTGACCCAGCAGAAGAAGTCTGCCTATTGTAGAACAATAATCACTCAACCGTAAGTAGGTTTCGCAGGTTCGTTCCAAAAAAACCTTCCCCAGATGCTTAACTTAAACTCATATCCATGTTGATAAATATTCATGAATAACAGTAGAATCCTGATATGTGCGATTAGTTTGAGTTGATCAATGCAGGGCTGAAGGAATACATGAGATCAATATAAACAAGGCCGTTAGTCTCCCAAGAATGTATGAGTGGAGTCAATTAGTAAACATTGAATCTCCCCGTTTCAAAGGAGATTATTGCTAAGCAGATGATCACTTGAACTCCCTGCTAAGGTATATTTCAGACGAATGCCGCTTTCTAGATGGGCTCCGGAGATGCTCTTTCTAATATCAATAGAAACATTTATACTGATGTGCGCATAAACCCTACGGTTAATGTGCATAATGATACCAGGAGAAGGGCATCCAAGACCTTGCAATATCGCCCCATCGACGGCGGATGAAATTGACAAAGAATTCTAGGACAGTATAAACCATCGGGAGGACTCGCTAGACAAGAATATATTTTACACAGTGATGAGTCCAGGTCGAAATTGAGCAATTGTAATATACTACTATCAACGAAAAAACGTTCAGAATAGTGGAAAGGCAGGATTATAACACGGAGACCGCCTGGAGACCCGTATTCATGCACTGCAAAAACAAGAGTTGTTTATCTCCTTTGCTCGCAAATCCTGGTTGGTGTTCACATGCTTTGGTGAATTTAGCCTTGCAGTACAGATGCCGCGATAGCCTAGAGTTCGACCCCACTGCGGAGGCTGAATACATAAATTGTAGGGAATGGCATGTTGCGGCAAAGAATTTTTCACGAGCTGACTTGCATCGGAAAGAATCAAACGGCGAGTGGGGTTTCAGGATTTGACGCTGAAAACCAACAATAAAGGATCTGAGAACACGTCGTAAGAGGACTTCAAAATGTTTTGCCAACAATGTAAAATTGGTATGAAAATCGAAAGAATGTTTTCATCCTCTGATTTTATCCTCCATATATTTATATCAGGTTATACCAAGCGGTACACATCTGACGGGACTCCTTGAGCCTTGACACAAATTTGGCTAAGGAAGTATGATATTGGACGGTGGCAAAGCATGATCCAAAATATCATAATTAGAACATGGAAATGCTGCGTTGTAACTTGCCTTGTACCGACGTCTTGTTGGTTGGTGGCAGATGAGAAACGCGCTGATCCGGAACGATAACGCCGATAATTAAGGTTAGATCTAAATTTGATCTAACCAACAGTTTGAATGATCTCACATGGGCGCTTAGAGGGAAACTAACGACCTCTCATTTGTTCGCTGAAGATAATTCTCAGCCAGTCGCGATGAAATGGCCCAAGTAAACATAGGGACATATGTGCGTGCAAGACGTGCATACATACTATATTTAGTTGGCATTTATTGAAATCTTGTTGAAGAATATTTGTGTCGTATTCCCCCGTGTGTGAAATTGTGTGAACATCATATCATACTTGAAGAAAGTATGATTTAGAATATCATCATTCCACTGGACGATAACAATCAAAATCTGCTGGTGACGATAGAAATAATATGATAAAATATGAGGTTATTCGCGTTTCGTGGGTTGACAGGAATATACCGTAAAATTTTATATAGGATAGGATCGAATCAGCCGGGCTACTACTTCAATTAAGCTCACAGCCGAGCACGGGTTGAGCTAATAAATATTTACGAAACATCTATTACCCAATAAGGCTTGGTGTCGGGATAGATTACACCGATCCGGTTAGTAGTAACATTTATTTATGCCAGCCAAGTTTGACAAGGTATTTGAGACTCGGAAAGCTTCACTCCTCATTTTCCAGACAACACTGATGTCTCAACAACATGTCGAAAACGCTGGTGCCTCCTCATCCTAAGGGGCACGGAAGAGATGTTTTTCATTGATACTTGTACAATGTACATACAAGCGCATCTTGGTGCCGAAATCCTCCACGGGTAGGACATTCCTTTTGCAGTCCCGGCTCACATTTCCTGTCCCCAGATTATCAGTAGATGACACGAAATTACTACAGGCGCTTTGCTCTGTAACTGACCCTTACCTGTATCCATGCATTGATAAGCGTCATATGCGACAGCCACTCATCTGACAAGCCGTTACCGCCTTATGTCGATCGCATTCATTAAGCAAGAATCTTCCAATCAACGCTATTGGCAAAAGTTTGATCACGTATCATACGATGGTCCCACTGTCATACTGGCTCTCAGACGTCTTGTACATGCTACACACCTCCGTAATTGGAGAAACTAGTAATTGTGACCATGGAATTGTCTTTTAGCAGACAGGGCTAAAGCCGAGCTTCCAACCAAGTAAGTCCGACAAAATTTGTCTGGGGTATTTACATGCTCATGTATCGAGTGATCAAGATCACCCCCTGGTATGAGCTTCAGATTGTACTTTTTTGATACCAAATGTCTACGACTTTCTGTAACGGACTCTTGTTTTTCCATGCTAGGCCTTTCCCCCTGACAAGACACCTACTGTATTCCCATCCTTCTTCCTATTCCTTCCTTCTGCCTCCCATCATTTATACTTTGACGCTCTGGAAAACTAAGCTATCATCACCACTTCTCTCACTTCAGTTTTCGGGCAGGCCCATTCTCTCTCTATACCTTCTTTTCTTTCAAAGCTGTCTCTGCGTCTTACTTGAGGCAAGATATTGTTTACTATTCTTTCTCCCCGCCGGCCGGATCAATCAATTTAAATTCTATTAATTTTCAAATCATATCTTGGTTTCTTCTTGCTTGCCGATCTCGTCGTTCTATCATCACTGTGCATCATGTATTGGCACGCAGCCGCAACACTATCACTTCTCCTCGCCGGCCATGTAAATGCAGGTAGAGTCATGGATATAGCGCCGGTGGTTCGTCGAGATAATAGGGATGAGATGTTACGGCGATATATGGACAATATAATTGAGGACCGTCGAAGATCTATCACGGATGCACCAGCAACCACAGCAACCACAGCAGCTACGAATATGTCGGATTGGAATACTCAAACTGAGGCAGCATGCGGTCAGGCACTAGACTTATTAAATGCTCAGGATACCAATCCATCTGGATTAGCAGTCTGTTATAATTTGCCTTATGTCGACAACACTACTGGTGTTTTTAAGGCTGATCTTAGACTGTACAATGTCTCGGCTCCAACTGGAGCATTTGCCAATATTCCGAGTCAGAAAGTTGAGGTCGCGTTGAGTTACGAAGGGGCTACAGTGTCGGCTTTTAATATGTCGACATTGATGGCCCGAAGCGACGGCACCTCTTTAATTTCATGGCCACGAGAAATTTCCAAGCGACAATCAATACCAAACAATTCCACAGGAAAGACCTTTAGTTTAGTTCAATCTTATGCTTTCATTGGCCAAATGAACAAGGAATATATTGGCTTGGACATGGACAGGTATGTTACATTTTACAAGATCACAATGGTTCCAATCTAACTTGATTTAGCTCAACCATGGAAGCACTCTTGACCCCAATCGTCAGTTTGACTGGCAAAGATGTTCAAGGTGGAACTGTGAATACAACTCTCAACACCAACCAAGCATCTTTCGTCAATGGTGCTTTTTCTACACAAGCTGCTGGAGTCACAAAAACTGTCGCTCAACCTCCTATCCAAACCCTTGTCGTCGCGTCCGAATCTCCTTTCGTGGTTCCTGGTCTCAACATTCTTATCTTCCCAATTGGGGGCGTCATCACAGGTATATGGGCAATTTTATTCATTGGCACCATTTCTTATGGTACCATTGGTAGAATCCAGTTCCGAGACCAGTTCAGATCACGGACTGCTAGAGCCCAGAAGGGGAATATGTCAAGAATTTAATAGGCTTTAGAGCTATCATGTGAACTGGAGGAAGTGTACAAGTTTATTTTCAGAGGGGAACTATATCATTTATAGATTATTTTTCGGGGCACGAATATCAGAGAAACGGTGGCTTTGGAATAGACTGGAGATCATGTTGAGGATTGAGGTGAAGATACCGCGCTCAAGGTAATAAGCTTGGAGCTTGATTCTCTAAACCAAAGGTTCTTTCTGAAGCCCGGACATATGATCAGTCCCAATGGCTACAAACCCACACGCCATGACATTATCGTGTGTTCTTTTGAGTTTATTTATTTTTGCTTGAGAATGGAGATGAGCAATATTATAACGAGACACAATTATTACTCCAGTTTAAAGTTTATAATACGAATCAAAAATAATTCAAAATCAAGTCTGTTCGGTTTCTTTCCGGAGAACATGTTATTTTATTACTTGATAACTATTGCTTGATTTACAAGATGAGGGAGGGTATCAATATCCATAGCTAGGCAAGATTAACCTGCGGAAATTCACGATGAAATTTAAAATACAAGACGTCGTGAAAACAGCCTTAACAACCATCGTCTTGGCAAACAGCCTTATAATCGATTTACTTCCTACTCGATCTCACGAACTACAATCCTCCCGTCCAAAATATACGCGAGGTTCGGCATTTCAGGCCCAAGGATTCGCATCAGATTTTGAAGGATGAGATTTACTTGCCGTATTATAAAAATTTGGTCCCTAAAGTAAGTTTCTGGAATCGGCGTTTCACAAATGCGACGTGTAAGAGAAGTGTTCGAGCGGGAATGTTTGGCAGGGATGGTGACCCCTGTGTTTGGAGTTGGGTTTGAGGGCCGTGAGCGAGGTTGCTGGAGGAACTTTTTGATGCTTTTGATGTCGGTGGAGGGGTTGGATTGGGGTTAGATTGGATTGTTTGGGGATGGTGGATGGTTTTACGATTGGATTGGATTGGATATGGAAAATGAAGCAAAAAGAAAAATACCAGACTTTGATGAGCAGGTCGAGCACGTGCTCAAGAAAAATTATTTGTCAGGTGATCTATAACGCTCGGACTTCAGCTTGGCTTCATCTTCTGGCTTTCGAAGAAGGGGTGTCAAAGAACAACACTACGATATCTTTGATGGCATACTTTACCCTTGTTTGGAATTGCTCGATTGCCAAGAGCATCTGAGAGAATGTCTATATCGAAATTAACGGTGGCAATGCTCATGCGAAATATAACCTACTCCAAAAAGCTGAGCTTCAATTCGCCATGTCGAATTTTTGGGGTACCCTCGAGCATTCAGGACTACCCCAGGTATAATTATATTGCATGAGCGACCATGAGCGATCAAAGCATGATGCTCGAAACAACGAATCTCATGCATATGTTTCTGGTCGATCTTTATTCGATGAAGACAAGTATCCATGGGAATGGTTTTTAGTGAAACCGGCATCACCCTTTCAATTTCTAATCTATTAACCTTTTGAGTAAGAAACGAAAAGCGTCATTGTTGAGTTGTCATCTCCCCCCAAAAATTTGTTTCTTGATTTTGTTTCTACAATACCTACGGCGACTGGATCGCATTGAATGACTGGAATCGTTATTTTGTGATTGGATTGCTGTGGTGTTCAACATTCATTTCTATATCCATAATATTTCATCTGAAGTTCTTCAAGTTTCCATTTGTTCCATTTTCAAGCTATTTGATTTGACAGATTCATCTTTACATACTTATACGACACTGCAAGCTTGAGATTGAGCTCTCAAGCTAAAGAAATATGGTTTCGGTGGCAGATCTAGTCACAGAATTACATTGCAATATTGATGAAATTCATAAGACTATCGCTTTAATAAGTGATACTTCATATCATGATGCGGAAATTACACGACTCGAAAAGGAACGCGATGAACAGCTTCAACAACTAAAGATGGCTCATGAGGCCGCAATGAAAGAGGCGGAGGACGCACGACTAAAGCGGGAACAAGAAATTGAGGAAGAAATTCAGAGAGAAGAACAAGAGATAGCAGAGAGAAGGAAGCGTGAAGATGAGGAGAGGAAGTTGAGAATTGAGAATGCATTCGAGGAAAGGGAAAAGGTAAGACAAGAGGAGGAAGAGAAGAGAAAGGCCGAATTTGAAAGTCACCATAAAGGAGTTGAAGATGGAATTGATGAAGAGATGGAAAGGTTGGAGGATGCATTGGAGAAGCGAATGACGCATGGTCAGAAAGCTTTAGAGGATTTAGATGCTGCTAGAAGAGTACGTTTGCAACCTGAATCCTCGCCTTCGTTTCATTTCGATTTATGCTAATGCTCGTGTGAAATTAGAAAATCAACAGACAAATCGATGAGCAACTCAATATTCCGACTGTACTCCCTGTAATTCAATACAGGAGTCGCAGAAAGATTTCATTGAATAATCGAAAGCCAGATCTGTCATTGGAAAACCAGAAAGTCAAGGATATTGAGGAGAATGGACAAAACAATCCGGAACCAAACGCAAACGTAACTCTTGATTTGGATGAGCACAAACATGAAGACCCTCAGCACGATGGGGCTAGTGTTGCAGACAGTGAAAGAGACCTTGTGTTAGAGCCAGTCAAGGATTTTGGGGTACAGGGAGATTTCGCACCAGCAGAAGAGGTTGTTCTAGCAGAGCAAGACGCGCAATTGCCAGAGGTAGAACATGTTGAAGAAGTATCCCAGCCTGCCGAGGAAATTCACAGCTCAGTGGCCGAGGAGAAGCATATTGAAATTGAAGAACCACGAGTTTCTGAGCCGGAACCCAAGCTTGAGAGCATTGGATTAGAAGCACAAAATCAGCCTCAAGAAGACACGGTACAGCCTGTTGAAGATATACCAGAGGAAAACCATGAAACTCCGGCAAATTACGGGGCCGAGACACTCCCAGCTTCCGATAATGCTCAAGCTGCTCAAATCGAGGAGAGTGAATCGACGAATGCGATTCAAAATGAAACCAATGATACTCTAAAGCGAGACATTCTCTCAGCAGAACCAGAAATTGACGAGGATCCCGTTGAAGGGAGCCAATCTGCTGAAATTTCTTCCGAGGATGTCAAGGATGCCTCAAAGCCAGAAAACAGCCCGCTAGAGATAGCTAAAGAGGTCGAGGCTTTTCCAGCTCATGATTTAAATGAATCTCCAGAAGACAGAGCAGCCAGGGAGGAAATAGCTAAGCTGAATGAAGAGATTCGACGAGCTATGGAAGAGGAAGCTGCTGAAGCAATGATTCCTCATGAAGAAGCTAATGATGTTTCTGGAGATGTACAGGAAAAAGAATTGACCGAATCAGAAGCTCCACATGCTCCTGAAAATTTTACGACTCGGGATTTCGCCAATGAACCTTCTTTGGAAAAGAAAGATGCATTTCCTCAGGTAGAAAGCACGCCAGTAGTCACCGAAGCCGTCGATGTTCCAGCTCTAAATGGGAATTTTGAGACGGATTCGAAGCCCGAAGTAAACGAGGTCGAGAGCGCTCAACAGAATCTAGATGTCCCAGGCAATGATATCGAGAATATGGAAATCCTTGAATCAGAAGAGCAAGTGAACAACATAACACACGATACCATTCAAACACCAACCGAAGTGCCGCTCCCAGTTGAAGAGTGGTCGTCGGAGCCATCACTTGATGCTGATCAAACTCTTGAAGATCACGAGGCGTCACACAATGAGACATCGACCATTCATGAATCTCCAAGTGGAACTGAGAACAACACAGTCCCAGAGACACTCCTAAATTTGAAAGAAAAGGCAATCTCACCTCTTGTTTCAGTTGAAGAGCCTACATTAGGCAATCAAGATCATGGAAATGCAGAGATGGAGAATGAAATTGTGCTCGGGGAATCCCCAATATCAGATGAGGAACATGAAATAAATCAATCATCAACAGAAACAGAGATAGTCCACGAGCTGGAACCCGCGAGCAAAGAGCCTGCTACTTTTGGGGGACATGAAGCCGAAGCAACTCAAATTCCACTTCCAGAACCAGAGGAGACGGAGGCTGCTCTGCTTAATGAGGAACCGGCACAAGATTCTAATTCCTTGTCAATTGATCAATCGGATAGCGACGAAAGCCAGGAGAAAATCACTGAACCATTGAGCACTGAAGATATCAATCAGGGACTTGTGCTTACATCGACTGACACTACTCGACCGGTAAATGATGAGACGCCGACTACGGCCGAGAAGAACATTATTGGCGAGCAGACGTCCGATTCCAACGTATTAGAAAAGGAAGTGGAAGCTAAAACCGATGGAGTGGTCCCAGAACAAGACCTCATTGAGCGAAATGAAGAATCTGAGAAAGACGGCGGAGATGCTGCAAACAGAGAGTTGAACACTGAAGATAACCAGGAGGAAGGCTCTCAAGTCATTTTATCCGATGCAGGAGAGATGAAAAGCAGTTCAGATGAAACTTTTCTGCAATCAGAGCCAGCGCCGGAGGTGGTGCAGTCTGATACTGAGAGCCATGAGGCTTTTGAAGATCATATATTATCTACCGATTCTGAGCTTGCTGCCGAGAGTAATGATCGCATCAACGAGAATGTTGTTTCGGTACAAGAAGAGCCTCGTGTCAAAGATATTGATATTGATCCTCTTACAAACTTTGCAGCCGACGCAGATTCAGATGATAAGACGAAGCTCCCAGAAACTCGTGATATCGCTTCGGATAATAACGGCGAAGACACCGAGGTAGACTTTGAGCCGGTTGTTACTCTTCCCGATCGCGTTCAACATGCTCAAGAAATTCCACAGGAGACAGTCGGGAGTGAGGAAATCAACACACATGAGATGAGCAGCCCAGTCAATGACGATATAGCTAAGGATGAAAGTCCTAGCAGCGGAAAAGCTGTCGATAGCAATTCAGACGAATTTTCGAAGGCCATTGATGAGAACGTTCAATTGCCAGGTCACATCAAGCATCGCATCAACGGAGCGGGTGTGGCCATGCAGCAAGGCGAAGATGTATTGGAGATTCAGCCCGATGACGAAGAAAAAGCAGTTACTTCCGAGACCCCCACCTCTGACACCAAAAACAAAGACTTAGAAATCGCTGAGGAGAGTACAAAACCACTGTTTGATGCCCCATTTATAGAGGATTTAAACACACCTGGTCCTGAAGAGTTTGAAGGCACTGGAGAAGCAACCTTAACTTTGGATGTTGGGTCTCCACTTCCCTCCCCTACATTTCCACAAGTTACCAGCAACAGTGAAGGAAGCACCGGAGCGGAAGGTGATGTTTCTCAAAATGTCATGGACTTGGAAGCAGTAAACCACCAAGAAGGACACTCCGAGGTTAGCGACTCTTCCCCGGCCCTGCCAGTAGATGAAGTGGGACCAGTGACGCCAAGTCCAATGCCATCCGAAAACGATGAGAATGCGGAAGTTGTAAAGAGTGAGCAATCGACCCCGCAAAATGATACAGTAATACGTCAAAAAGTCGAAGAACTCTCCAGACAAGCAGTTGATCAAACTCCACTCGAGAGCCAAGAGCTTCATCAAGAAAAAGACCTGCATTCTAATTCTGTGGAGGATCCTGTGCAAGACAATAGTGATCAGGATCATGAAACCTCCCAGGAGATTGATTTGCAACCTGAAAGTAAGAGCTTTGGTCCTCAGTTTGAGAACATCACCTTGGTTCCAGAGACGTCTGCATTAGGACATCCGACAGATGAAGTTTCCGAAGTGCCAAATGTGGTCGAACAGGTAAAGCCTGAGATCCATGACGAGCCTCTAATTGAAAAAGACGGCGCAAATGGCGAAAATACTGATGCTGTTCATGTAGATGGAGAAATCGACCGGACAAAAGATGATCACGCTGAAGAGTCCGAAGAATTCAATCAACCACTAACCACCCAGGCAACGATTACACCTGAGTCAAGCCCAACAATTGCTGAAGTCATCGACAATGAATCATTACGTCAAGAAAACGAACAGCCAGCCGTTGCTGAAGATGGACAGGTTAATACCTTACCGGAAGTAAAACCAACTAGCCAAGATACTCCATCACAACCTCAGCACATACAATACGAAGACCCCGAAGATGTTCGTGCAAGAGAGGAGGTTGCTCGTCTCAACGCAGAATTTCTGAAGGCTATCGAAGAGGAACAAGCTGATGAATCTGCCGAATCAATTATAAAGTACGATGACAGAAGTGTAGATGAAAATGAAACCGTTAAAGAGGAACGAGAAAAACCGAGAAGAGAAAGTGCAGAGGACAGCGCAGCGAGAGAAGAGATTGCAATTCTGAACGAGCAAGTGAGATTGCTCAATCATCAACGACAGAATGTGGGTGGACCTGCTGAGACTGAAGGTGCAAAGGATGAAAGTTACGAAGTTTCTGAGGATGTTGAACCTCAAAAGCTTGAACTGGAACAGCCATCGATCAACTCGGGTGAAGTTCATCATAGTGAACATATTGAAGAACGGGAATTCAATGACATTCCCAGCTCACCAGTCCAGCAACACGAGAACCCGAAAACTTCCGATCAATTTGACCTTATCTTGAGTACAGAAGATGGAATAGAACAAACCATTGACGAATCAAGCCAAGAAATCGAGGATCTACAGAACGACCATGAAGCTCACGAACTTCAAGATTCCGGCTCTGAAGGTGAAGAAACCGAATTTCATTCTGAAAGCGAGAATGAATGGGAAGGTTCCGTAGAAGATGAAGATGAACCGCTTCCTTATCTTGAGACTATCCACGAAGAATTACATGAAGGTATTTCTCATATTGGAGAAGATCAAAAAGATGAGGATGATGATGCAGAAGAAATGCCAACGAGTAGATTTTTCCATCCACATTGGAAATATGAGGATCTGGATGATGACCTTCTGAAGGAGGGAAGTGGATTCGAGCATGCCGCGCTGAAAGACAATAGCACCCGCGGTTTACAAGAAGCTCCAGCCGAACAATCTTTCCATAATCCGCAAGTTGATGAAAATCACGTGGAGCAATCGGCTTTATCTGTCATCGGTCACAGTGAAGCAGTCCAATATTCCGAGAATCTAATTCCAGAAGCCGAAGATTCAGAGAGGAGTCCATTATTCTTAGAGTCCGGAAACTCAGCTGATAAGGACATCTCACCAACAACTCTTCAAGATGGATTAGAGAACCGTAGTGAAAACAGTCTTGGAGTTTCGAAGCCTAGATTAAACCGACCACAAACCCCAATGGCATTCTTTTCAAATGTTTCCGATGATAAAGAAGTGGAATCACCTCACATCATCAACGATACAGATGCATTAATCGATGATGAGGAGTCGAAAGCAACAACGGAGAATATAGACTATTCTAATGCTGTGGATCTACCACGAGTATTAGAGCCAAGCCCTGTTTTAATAGAGAATCCTGAAAAGTCTGAACAGCAGGAGCCGGAATCGCTAGTCAAAAATAGTAACCTCACCCCAGAAGCTATACATCGACGTCCAACACCACTCTATCATCGAAGTAGTGATTTGAGTCCAGAACATGAAGCAGTGTTCTCAAGAGTTTCGAAGATTCGGAGTAGTCTAACTCCTTCACCTGAACCACATCAATCATCAAATAGTGCACTGAGTCCTAGATCACCATCTGGGGGATTTCCACCTGATGAACATCGAAATTGCTTAGATGCTTCTATCAACAACGCATACAATGGGTGGGGATATCCTACCTCAGATGAAGATCAGCCTCAAGACGACTATGGAACTCAATTGAACAATGACAATGGTCGTAACCGTTCTCATACTGTTGATACAGTTCCTTCTTTTGAACACTATGCGTCGGATGATGGTGATTCAGGACCTGCAACTCCACCTCAAAAGTCGCAGTATTCTGATCCCGTGACTCAGCAACCACATATTGGTCAAATGATAGCGTCAGAATTACAATCTTCGCAAGGATGGTCACTTCAAAATGACGGTACCCAGGATTCAGCAAACGGAGAGCAAAATCATGACGAAGTGATTAAATCCCCAAATCTTCAGGAAACAGCGGAATTCGATCCTTTCAATCCGCAAGAATATAAATCTCCGATACCAAGCCCAGAACATTCATCGACATTTCATGTAAGCAATGTACATGTCGACCAGGAATATCCTCCAACTTTATCATCTAATCCACCCTCCCTCGTATCACCTGAAAGGATTTTAGGCTCGAATGCACCAGCCTCTAGCTCGATATTTACATCAAAAACTCCAGCTCAGACGGAAGAGAAATCAGTTTCTCAGCTCCCGCCAAATGTCTATTCTGTTCCTTGGACACAAATAGAAAGCCCATATAAAGCCGCAAATCAAGAAAAAGAAACAGCGTCTCCACAACGTAATCCAAGACCAGTTAGTTCCATCTTCGCTAGAACACGCTCGCTATTTGAATCAGCAGGTACCAATGATTCAACCCCAGCTAAACAAAGGCCCTTGTCGGGAATGAGTATCTTCAATGCCGCATCACCATCTCGCTCAACACCGTCTTCTACACCTGCTCAAAGTCGTCCACACAGTCTCTCGTCCTCGAGCTTGCGTAGCGCGAGCGGTTCTAAGAGATCGAGTCTTTATCTAGCGGAAAATGCACACGCAAATGCAAACGGAAATGGAAATGGAACTGCGAATTCAAACATAGATTATGATCCAAACACCGATGCGGATTTCTTACCAAAGAGTCTAGATGGTGATGGCAGATTACCTAGCCCAGCATATGGATTACCTGGATCTAGGAGTAGCAGTAGTAGTTTTGATAAGGAAAGATTGTATGGTGATGAGGAGGATCCTTATTATACGCAGAAAGGGGGGAACGCTGGTAGTTTTATGAGTTTGGGTGGTCTTACGAGAGGAGCTGGTGTGGCGGAGGGTGAACCGTTGTTGAGGGATGAGAAGTGATTTGCAATTTGCATCTTTGAGGAATAATGAGGGGTTTGGGAGGAGTGGAAGGGAATAGAGGGTTGAAAAGACGGGGGATGCGAATGCGGAGTTGGGGATTGGGTTCGGGGGTATCAGGTTTTATGATGTAAGATTACGATATGGGCAGGGAATGCGGGGAAGCGGCGTTTGAGAGGTATGGTATCTGTATTCGTATATGTATATCTTTGTTCATCTTTATGTTTATCTATTTATATCCTCCATATTATTGTTACGATATGATATCTTACTTAGCTACTCTGTATAAAACGCAAATGCAGTAATTGTAAAATTTATTATTGAGTCTAACATTCTGATGCTATCTTCTAAGATTACATTTCATTTGCAACTCGTCACATAGATTCATTCTCGCCGAATATGTTAAGCCAATTAGGAGGAGCGTCACTCCATCCGGGCATTTCCTCCAGCTTGCATATCCTGCATTCCAATCATTTCCATCATCATATTTACATTTTCGAATAACATTTTCTTATTATACTAACTAAGGTAAGATCTGAAACTGGGTAGTGCTCGATACTCGAAGAAGATAAAGCTAAAAGATAAAGACAAAGACAATTGTATGATGAGCGACATCCAATACACCCCTCCCCTTTTCCCCCCCTTTCTCACCGCCCACCATAACACGACAATGCATTTCAAACCTTGCGTTTTTGTAAATCAAGCCAAATATCCTCCCAATGGAACAAACCACCTAGAATGACACGTTTAGGAGGACCAGGAGTTTCTTTACTCGGTGCACACAATTTGAAGTTGAAATTGCGGAAGAACTGTAATAATCAGGAAAGGTTAGCGGGTTGTTTGATTGTACAGAGAGAATTAATTGCAGAGTTGAATAAAATGAGACGTACCATCAATGGAGATTTCATCAATTCCATATAAGCGAGATCTTTGCCTAAGCATACTCTTGATCCATATCCCCAGGTAAAATTGTACTTTTCGAACATTTTGGTCTTTTCGTCGTCTTCGAGCCATCGCTCGGGCCGGAATATATCGGCGTCTTCGCCGTAGATTTCTTTGTCTCGATTTGTGATGTATGCGCAACAGGTAATTTCCGTGCCGACTGGAATGATTTTGCCTTCGATTACTAGAGGAGGTTGGTCTGCGGTTACTTCTCGTGGGAAAAGTGCTGGTGAGGATGGAGTGAGTCGGAGGGATTCTTTGACGCATGCTACGTAAAATGGGCAATGCTTTGATACCTCTGCTGCTTTGGGGATTGGTTGGGAGAGATTTCCACTTGTGAATCCGGTGTCTATCTCTTTCATCATTCGAGCATAGTCGCTAGGGGATGAGAGGATATCAGTTAAAATGGAACTAAAGGATGTTCCTGTAGTATCGGCTCCAGCGACTAGTACAACCAAAACTTCGGCTTCTAATTCGGTTCTGCTTAATGGGTTTCCTTGAGGAGTTCTAGCCTTGAAAAATCTTGAGGTATCATAGGTTAGTTGGATTGACGGATTTTGGTGACAGGATGATACTCACGACTCTAAAAGATCGAGTCGGTCTCTTTCTTTTCCTTCCTCATTTTCCGTAATCCTAGCATTAATGATCTTATTCCTCCATCTCATCAATTGACCCATGCCATTCTTCATATCGGGTGTTGCAGTAAAAAATGACTTTAGTGGTCCCGATGTCAACCTTTCTACGAAAGGATATAAATGTGCCAAAACACCAAAAATCTCAATTCCATCATGTACACTTTGAATCAATCCACCTACATCTTCTTCATTTTCCACGAAACCCAGAGCTTGCCCAAAACCTACTTCGCTGATTGTATCAAAGGCAAAGTATGTGGCCCAGCTTGCCATATTCACAGGTTTCGCTGTCTCTTCGAAAATAGTTCTCAACTTCGTAAGCCATGCCGAGATGATTTTATCAACGAGGGGCTCCGCTTTAAGTATCTTGGAGTATGAGTAAGGAGGCCCGACTAGCCTTCGACGATCTGAATGTGCTTGATGACCACGTATAGAAATAACAGGTTCAGAGGGAAAACCTCCATTACTGTAGAACCTAGATTTAACTGCGGTGCGGTGATATATGAGGGGTAGAGCGAATGCTGATTTGACGAGAAGGGTTGTTGGTGAAATACGCAGAACAGGAGCTATTTCGGTAACATTTAGCGCCTAATGTCTAAAAACATGTGAGACAATTATTACCTTTAGTTTCTTCGAATAGATTTTGATAAGTCGTCAATTCGGTTTGATTAAAGCTCTGAAAAGTATACCAAAGTCTGGTAACAGTGCCCCAAAATGGACCTGGATATTGTCTAAGGGGGTGAAAGAAACGATAATAGATGATTTGGTAGAGAAAAGGGACGATTATCCAGCCGAGTGTTAACAAAATTAGATTGGCAAAAGTCAAGTAAGAAGAGACGATTGATGATATCGTTCGAGGGTTTTCCATCGCGACGAAAAAGCCGTGTGTACAGCTGCAACAATCTAAGACCGGCTTTGCGATTAAACCGTCCAGGTTGAAGGTTGTGTAAATGTAAGAATGTAAAGATGCGGATGAGGTTTGAAAACTCTAATGGCTAATATTCTTGATGAGAGGTAGAATATTTGCAATATATATATATATATCACCGAATGGCGTGGACAAAGCCTTTGTGAATCAACATCTCTTGAACATAGTTCTAACATTTCGACTCATTCTCACTAATTTCCAATCATTGTAACCTCACAGCATGCATGTATGTATGTAATCATTTCAGCTGCTACAAATCGGGAAAAGGCACATATTTACCCCGCTCAATGATACATGGGGACTTGGTGAGACTGAACACATCAATTGGAACTCTTCAGGTATATATAGATATAAAAGAATAGAAGAAAGTACTTACTCTATACAAAATTGATATCTTGAAATTGACGATAAGGAGGGCGGTGACTGGCAGAATTTAAGTTTAGAACTATTCCATGGTGAACCGAGGCTCAGACACGACTTTGACAACTTCACCAAATATAACGCGGAGGTACCAATTGAGAGTACGCAACCACATCCAGGTATTCAGTTCCTATATGCGGTTGCGAAGAACCTTAGTCTTTTCCATACTCACTTCCGAATCTGGTGCTAAAGAGTCCTAAATACAGGTCTTCCTCACATCCAGCGCGCTCGAACAAACGATTGAATCCCAAACGAAGCCAATCATTACGATATCGACCTTGAAGATTATCGAATTGTTATGGAAACTAAGGCAATGATATTCTGAGTTGCTCGCACATATTTTCGTATACTAAACACTACGTTCACGAAGAGGATGTCACCAGGAGGATGAATCAATACGGGAAAAGTCAAAACTGCAACGTGGTTATTGGAATTGATCCATATATTCTTAACACCATTCAATGTCTTTGGATTGTCTAGATGGCACATTACAACGCCATCTCCCAAGCGAAAATACAGATTCGAATTAAGCTCGAGAAAGTGGCATGAGAAATGATACAACCTAAATCCAAAGCTAGTGAAGTCTGAGGAGTTGAAGGCGCGAAATATTTTCGACGTGATCAGCATTTAATATCATGTTATTGTTGGATGCTATGGAATTCTTCATTTTCTCTGGGGCACAGTGGATGGGTAGGAGAATTTCATGGCGGAAATGTCTTAGAGGAGACACTCCATAAGATCATCGACATCTTGTGCCTCAATCTCGGATCCTTTGATACTTGCCACAGACGCTGGCGGCGTAAAGGTGTTATTTATACTGGCGACGTATCTAAGGAAATGTTGCTCCGGAGATCTTGAGAGAATCTGGAAATTTGGTACCTGAGCGTGTTGCCGTCGTTTGAGGTCTTCCGGTGTCGTCGTCTTGTTCCTTGTCATCACGCTAACGGTTTGTTGCTTCGTTTTGAGTTTGTCGATACATTCCTTGGCAACTGAAGTCTGTAAGGTTTGCGAACATTCCATATCTGGATTTAATCGATGATTCCTTTTATCAAAAAATCATCAATCTCAAGCTTTGTTGAGTTAACAGCAGAATGTCGGTCAATGGTCAAGCATTTTCCCGGGCGCTGGAATTACTACTAAGCAAACTTATCATCCAGCTACAGAAACGCAAAATCTTGCTTTCTCTCAGCCTGCAGTCGGCAATGTAGATGAGATCATTGATCTCACATTATCGATGCTGAGTAACTCGCGGTATCTCGTGCAAGAATTGTTGTGTCCTTTGGGTTTCGTTTGACTTCTTGGACCTGCAAGTTGATCCTTCTTTTCCAAAAAGGTAATCGCAAGAGTGTAGCGAATGTGGTCCCTTTTATACTCTCGAGAACATTCATGTCTGTATAATTCCTGCGCCGGATGTCAGAAGTCACTTTCATCTTGGTAACTATACCCATATGTATACCTCAGAGGATGGATCTAAACGGATTGTTTCTGTAGTTGCAGATGTACCACTCCCTTTATATCCTGCTTGTTATCACCATGTATTAACAGAAATGAAGAACTTATAGCTGTACCACTAGCATCTTTTTGAAGCAGCATCTGCGGAAACGAACTTCTCAAATCTTCTTACCTCTATGATCAGTCTTTTCAACCTCCAAGCCGTGGTGCTCTTTGAGGGCCCTTTGATCAAACTTAATTATGATCTTATGCATATCCGTTGCACTGCGGTAAGTAAACGGTAATTTATGGATTCGAGTTGATTATGCCAAGTGCAAATTTCTAGGAGTGGGCGAGTCCTATACAGACATTTTGACCCAATATTGTCGTCTAAAAGCTATAAATCCTGCCTTGAAGGAATAGACGAAGATGCATCGCAGTCAAATCGTTTGAAGGATGAACGATGCAATGTAAATGCTAGTTGGCGCAAACAATGACGTTGAAAATCTTCACGAAGCTCTGACGGACATAACCATGGAACTGCATTTGAAAGCGCATGCATACACTGGGTCTCGGAAGCATCTAGACTAGTACTGGAACAAAATTCGATCCCATCCTAGACGCTCTTGAGGATTCAGAACGCAACCTAGTGATATGTCTTCAGCATATGTCCTCACTACAGCATGTTTCAGCATCAAACACAAAGCGCGTTGAAAGAGCTGGAGATTATGTGTACTGGAAAATGTCATTTTCACCCCGCCGAGGACAATCGGGGCAGCATCGAAGCGCCGTGAAGGGGAGAGTTTACCAAAGCAGACTTTGTCGCCTGCTCGAAAGCCTCGGAGATGAAATCTTTTATAGATTAAAATGCGGAGTAATCACACAGTCACATACTTTGACTTATTTAACCGAGGTCTTGGTTCTTTATGTTTGCAAGTAACCCTGTAGGAACTTTACTGCATTCCGTTCAAGCATATTAAGGAAACACTACAGCCAGGTCCGCTTGGCGAGTCATTGGCATTTCCGAAGCTAATCGATATTTCAAATCTAGAGTCGAGTTGGGTCATTGAGACAAGGATTTCCCTGGGTAGGAATCAAATATTTCGCTATTTGCGGCGACATATCCCATTTACAATTGATATCTCAACGTTGGAGTTTGCTTATCCTGTGGTTGGGCTGACGTTAGGCTTGCGGATAGAAACGAGTCAAATTTCTTGGTTGTGGCCCCGCTGCCTTACTTAACTTGGGTTGCATTGCATGTGGCTAGCGCTAGAAGCCACGTTTACAACATTCTGCGAATAATTAATAATTATACTTGGTACCTGCTGCGTAACAATCATCATTTACCCCAGAGTTTCCCCAGATTTCTCTCCACAATTGTTACCTCTTGGCTGAAGGATCCGGAGAAATGTTGAAAAGTTTCTCCACCTACAATGAGAGTCCAAAATCACGGATCGACGGATTCACTTCCCTTTTTTTGTAAAGCTATGTTATACGGAGTAAATACAGGTTTCTTGAAGTAGAGATTCTACAGACACCCCTCCTCCGTTTCAATCATTCAAAAAAAAAAAGGGCTAATCTCCGGAAGAGCGATAAGGTGCAAAAGTGGAATTTTTCCCGGGGAGTTACTTTTTTTGCAGATCGAATGTTTTTATCTTTCTACATCATACATCTAGGGATGAACATGGATCCATCTCGGGCCACGGGCCCACAGTTCGGCACTATTCTTAGCATTTTGAAGCAGTAATAAGGTAGTATCTTTCCGCTCTAGCAGGTGATAATTGGTCGGAAAGAAAAGTGACGTGCTATACACTTTCTTTATCCAAACCACTTTGCAGGATGGCGTCGTTCAAAGTCAGTCGCAAAGTCAGTCGTACACGCGTCGGTGGCAGATATACCGAAAATGCTAGATCCAAAACTCATCCGATAGGATGAATGATTAAAGTTCGCTCATGGTTCTGTATACACGACGACATGCTACCCTGAAAATGTAAGGTCTATCCATCCTAGGATCATTCAATGGGATGAACGATAAGGTTTGTGGCTCTCTATCCGCGGTTGCAGCTACAAAAATGCTAGACCCATCTATTCCGAACTCACTTGATAGGATGAATGACAAGGCAGGGTTTTCAATAGTCCGGATTATGGTATTGATTTGAATATTTCAAATCAATCCGGGCTTTCAAAACTTCGTTATTGTGCGATGGCAGTCCAGACTATTGACCCTGCGGCAAGGTTCGTTCATGGTTCTCTATCCGCGGTTGCAGCTATCCCGAAATTACTGTATAGATATCGTTGATAGTGGGAGCCTAAAATGCCAGATACTTTTGATACTTGGAATATTTAAACGATTCCATATCGCCATTGCGCTGATATATACTTTCTTGTGCATTGTGTTTTCTTCCATACCTCTCATCCTTTTCAAAATGAAGTCTGCTGTACTTTCATTCGTTGCCACCTCTCTATTGGCCTTGCCAGCTCTTGTTTCTGCACAATTATCTGGTACCGTTGGTCCTACCACGAGCACTGCTTCTAAAGCTGCTAAGAAAATTTGTAATATTCTTGACTATGGAGGTGTTGCTTCTGCTACTACCGACAACGGTCCTGCTATTTCGAAAGCCTGGACTGCATGTGTAGCTGGAGGTGAAGGTAAATTTTGCCATTTGCTCAGTATTTGTGCGGTTACTGACTATCTCAAGTCTATATTCCTTCTGGAAGCTATGGTCTAGGCACTTGGGTCACCCTCACAGGAGGAACTGGCGTGTCTATTAACTTGGAAGGAACAATTTATCGAACTGGGTACGAAATTACCTCATTGATCAACTAATCGTGACACTTATTGACATGTATTCTTGCTAGAACTGCTGGAGGGAACATGATCTTCATCGAGCACACAACCGATTTCGAATTTTACAGTGGTAACTCTAAGGGTGCTATCCAGGGTTACGGCTATGTCTTTCATTCAGGTTAGTAATCCAACATGCAAGCATTTGAATTTGCGAAGGTATATGGTCTGATTTTGTCTCACCGCACGTTGCCCGCAACAATTAATTTACTTGGTGGTATGATCAAGGCGGTGAGACAAGAATCAGACGATATACCTCCGTATGTTAACAATATCTATAGCGGGCACATATGGTCCAAGAATCTTGCGTCTTAATCAGGTTACCAGCTTTTCTGTGCATGGCATTGTCTTGGTCGACTGTAAGTATTTTCCCAAGTTGACAAAATCATAGTTACCTCATGCTAATTTCCTTTTTTGCTAGCTCCTGCATTCCACTTGACTCTTGATACTTGCACAGATGGTGAATTATATAATTTAGTCATTCGTGGTGGTAATGAAGGTGGTTTAGACGGTGTTGATATTTGGGGAGTCAACATCTGGGCACATGACATTGAAGTCACCAACAAAGATGAATGTGTTACAGTCAAGGTACGACATTTTCTATTCGCCCCATTGCCCAAGATCTCCAATAGTCCGGATTGCAGTTCAACAATGAGAAACTTTGGATTCCTGAATTTATTTGGGATATTCGAATCAATTGGAATATTGAAAGAATTTCGATCATTGAAACTTACATGGTCCAATTTTTGTTTCACCGCCCTCGCACAATTAATTTGTGTAAGCAAAATAATTAGTGGCAAAACCAGTCCGGACTATTGAACATCCTACCTCTACCTTACATGATCTAATTGCTTTGCAGAGTCCCGCCAGCAACATCTTAGTCGAGAACATATTCTGTAACTGGAGCGGAGGAAGTGCGATCGGAAGTCTTGGTGCTGACACTGGTATGCTTCATTTCCCTCCTTGATTTCATTCTTCGCCTAACACTTTTTCAAGCGATCTCCAATGTCGAATACAACCATGTCTACTCCCAGAACTGTAACCAAATGATGTTGATCAAATCCAACGGTGGCTCCGGTACATTCTCCGGTGCTACATTCAACAATTTCATGGGGCACAGTAATGCCTATACCCTCGATATTGACACCGCCTGGTCAGGCCAATCCGTTGTTGCCGGCAACGGTGTCACGTACAGCGATCTTTCATTTAACCACTGGCATGGCACTTGCGCAAATGGTGCAGCTAGAGCTCCTATCCAATTGTTATGTCCCTCAGGCGTCCCTTGCAAAGATATCACCATTTCAGCTTTTTACATCTGGACCGACACGGGAAGTTCCGTGTTATATAAGTGTAATAACGCTTACGGAAGCGGTCCTTGTCTTAAGACGGGTACTACTTATACTACGTACACATCGACTGGAACTGTAACTTCTGTTCCTACCGCGTAAGTTTTCTTCCCTCTCATCTTTCCCTCTTCTTTCTAGATCACCGAAACTTAAAGCTAACCCACCATCTAGTTCCTACGCCTACACAACCATGCCAGGGGAAATCACCTCAGGCCTAGGTCTCACGGCAAGTATTGCCATCCCAACTCATCCCGCATCATACTACCCAGGTATCGCTCCCTACAGCGCTCTCGCCTAGATCCCCATCTAGCATTTGGATGACTCATCCGCGGATAAATCCCCGCGATATTTTTCGTTGTTTAGTTTGTTTGGACGTTTGGTTCGAAGTTTGTACATACCCGGTTTCATGTTTATAGTCTTCTAATTTTGAAAATTGTATATATCACCCGAAATTGCGCTGTTGCTTGTATTGTTTGTGGGGTGAATTTTGTTCGTGCGTGATGTTAAATGTAGTAAGACTTACATAAAAGCTTGAAATTCAAGCGAATAGATCACCAATGGATCTAGATACTTGAGGACTTTTATTTCGGGTCTTAAGTATTGTTGTGCTCGTCAGTATTGAGTAGTTTACCGACTTTAATTGATAGTTCTTCGAAGGCTAATCGCAGAGGGCCGCTACGCAAGGTCGGTCCTTGATTAATTTCCGATTTCAAGCTAGGTACTTGATTTTGTGTTTATGGAAATCAGGCCTGGGTAAAGGTTGGGGTATATCCGGGGTAAACCGGGGTAAACCCGGCTGAAAAGCTACCCTGTTGAAATTTGGTAGGGTAGGGTAATGATCCTGCTTCAGGTGCTATGGTATTTACAGGTATTTGTTATACGATATCTATATCACTATAATAATAGCTTCAACTTTGAACAGTACTATCAAACGATCGTATGATATTTACTATACAATACTCTAATACCCACCGATATTCCCGGGTAACCATTCTAAAAAACCTCTACAGGGAAGGGTAACTATCCCAAATACCCCGGGTAGGGGACAGGTGCCCAGTCCTGATGGAAATCAAGAGTTTTAAGGTGATTTTCTGAGGGAGAATATATCGCTGTTGTCACTCTGAGACTGGCTTTTGTCCCGAAGATCCTAACTTTTGGATCTGTGGAGTAGTGTAGTCAACAGGCATTTCTTGTTTCCCTAGGCTCTCTTTGATTCGCCTCTCCTTTTTCTGTCTCTTGTACTCAAGTTTACTCAATCTCTCCCATCAACCCGATGGATCGGGTGTGTTATCGTGGAGATTTCGAATTCCGATCTTTGCATTGCGTCGTTCCTGGACCCTATCTGCGTATTCTTTCTCGAGACGCTCTGTGTCACGTCGTTTATGCTCCTTCACTCTATCCTTGGCGAGTTGCACGATTCTTTCGTGTTCTGGGCAGTACACTGGTGGTTTTGATTGCTTGCCTCGGTTTATAACCCACAGCACGTCATACAATTCCGTATGACCATTTGCGATATCTATGAGGGCGGACGGAAATGATCCGGCGTTTAAATTTTGGTAATAATTCGATATGCACTTTGCTAGTACATTAAGATCAACACCTATTGGTAGGTCTTCCTTAGTGGCATTGAATGCTTCCACCATTAGCTTGATGATCAATGTCTGCCGTTCCTTTGTTTCAAACAATTCAGTCCATTGGCACTCAAATTCAATTGAGGCTAACAGCAATACTTCAAAAGGTATCACCAATCTCAATTTATCTAGGCGAGTACGACGATCGTCCCATACGTGACTATAAACTCCAAGCGATTGATTGTTGATGGCATTTCCGAGTATTTGCAATATATAATGGGAAACTTTCTGTCGGCGAGCTGCAGGTTGACGTGAATTTCTGCTGGCTGACACCACAGGGTAGTCAGTGTAATGAAGTCCAGCATCTTTTTTCTTGAAAGACCCAACCATCGCGGTGTATTGCTTTGTGGAATGGCTTTCCTCTTCAGAGTTTGAATCAATAACTTCAGAGCCTGCCGTGAAGTCTTTCTGGTATTGAATAACGTTAACACGCTCACCTCGTATGGGCAATGCAACAGAATATATGTTATGCCAATTATCGGGGAGGTTCGCTAGTGGTAGTCTAAGAGACATGGTGAAGAAAGTTGGTGGACATGCTTCTCTAGAGAAACGCTTCGTCAACTCCTCCATCAGACCAGTACTGCGAGATCCAATCATGATAGTAGAATCTTGGGCCAACCGATAGGTAATTTTTTCAATACATTTTAGTAATAGATGATCTCTAACCAAACATATTAGGTTGTAGATGGGTCGCATTTCGGTTTCATCTAAAAGTAATATTCGAAGTTTTCTCTCATAATCTGAACCTTGGGGAGATTCATTGGAAGAACTTCCACCGTCATGCACATCGGATTCAATCCGGTCTGGTGAATTCTTGAGGTATTTTCGATCTTGTTCGTCTAATGGGTCAAGTGTGGTGACGAGTCGTACCCCAGATTTCAATACACTCCTTAAGCCTCCTTTACCCAATGAAATATCCGAGGATACGCTCGGAACGACCTCCATACCTACTCCAGAAACCACGCTTTTTTCAAAGTTTCTGGCTTGATATCTCATTGTAAGCTTGCCACCCTGATGTTCGAATTCTCTAAGCGGCTTAAGGGTAAATGTAAGAAAGGTGATTGGTGGAGGGCTGGGTAAAGATGCTAGAGCATGTGCTAAGAACTTCGCTTGAGCATTCAACCCCATAATATAGATTCTCCTTCGATCATCATCGGTAGCAGGTCGCAAAGGTCTTGAGGTGTAGTTCGATTCGTATCGACGTGATATTATGGTA
Source organism: Sclerotinia subarctica (assembly GCA_025389085.1). Classification (NCBI taxonomy): domain Eukaryota; kingdom Fungi; phylum Ascomycota; class Leotiomycetes; order Helotiales; family Sclerotiniaceae; genus Sclerotinia; species Sclerotinia subarctica. Next base: position 3,122,630 of record QRFI01000006.1, read on the forward strand.
TCACTGTGAAACGTACCTCTTAAGCAAGTACTGGTAATGGATAGAATGATTGAGTTGGGTATTAATCGTGGCAAGGACGTCAACATATTCAATTGGTAATCTGCATCTGATTGAAGCTACTAGGAGTGACAGACGAATATCGAGGTTAAATTTGGTTGTTCAGCGTTGCATGTCAAAACTCGATTGGAGAAGGGAAGGAGAAGTCAATCAGCTTGAGATCAGAAGTTAATTGCTGTCGTATTCAGCAGCTCATTAGCCACCATATGCATTGCATGGAGCTAGTCCATTTTGAGAGATATTATTTAACACGTGAATAACTTCAGCCACTCGTGATGTCCACTCGATCACCATTCATTATAATCTTACGAATCAAGTCATTACTTTTAAGGTAAATCATTTCATACACCCAATGCAGTGAGATAAATGAGAATGTAATTGATATGACAATAGGAACTCGGCGTCAGATCTAGATTTGTGTTCTCAGCAGCTAATTCTTGCTCCAAAAATCTATGAAGCGGTGTTGAACTGGACGACCAATGATCGAACATCATTCGATTTCTCAAAAGGCCTTTTTTTAATGTGCTCCATTCCCCAATGATCTCTCTTGTTTCTATTCATGTCAGATATTGTTCCATAATCTTTCAAAGAACTTACCTCAATTCCGCTCCAACCATCCATTCCTATGAACAATCTCTCAGGCAAGTTTACACTAACACCACTCAGAAATTTTGCATCTCCCAATGCTTTCTCCATTCCTCCCATGCAGTTTTTGCTGCAATTTCTTTTGTAGCATCGTGACGAATGTTGACTCTGAAGACGTCAATGATTGGCGACGCTAGAATATCTCTTGGTGAAACATCAGTCTCATAGAGCTCAGCACCCGCCAGACCAGCAACATAGGGCTTCATGTACGGAAGAAAAGCTCGAAATTCCGTGCTCTGGATGAACTCGTGGAGATATTCTGGATCTTTCCATTCTATATGATATCAGCCCGACTTTCTCCACCAATCCACATATCAAATCAACTCACCAATACCCAGTACTGGATTGAAGTTAGACTCTAGTACAGTCACGTTATTTTCAGTCATTACTTGACCCCTCGCGCTGAGTATGAGACCAGGAGCCGAAGTAAGAATCGATGCAAGAGTTGGGAGAAGAGATTTGCTCAAAGCATCCCGTGCTTCTTCCACTCAAGCCACTTATCTTGTGACTCAACTAAATTCAGTCGTCCCAGCTTTCGCCCTCCATTCTCACAATTCCTTATTCACCCACTTACTTTCCGCATCATATACCGACGCTCTTTCTATCTGCGCACTTTACACTCTTAAATCTCCTCAAACCTTCTCTATCCTCGACTCCAAATTCTCCTGCATCATCTCCTCGGGCAAAAAAGATAATTGGGGCACTCATGATTGGCTTTCCGGAGTCCAAGTCTTCAAATTTTACCAGATCATATGTCTTTGGTCTTCGAATGAAAGGAAGAATTCAAATGTTGAGAGACATGTTCCTTTGTTGGTGCAATGGACAAACCAACTACAAATCGGATATATAGAACTTCTAGCACAAGGTATAGAAGGTATAGAGCTAGGGCTGCAGATAACGGCGGTGAAAAGGGTGAGATACAAGATTATCATAAGCGATGGGTACTTATGGAAAGTATTAGACGAACTGTGATGATTGATTTTGTGTTACAATGCTTATATGGCGGAGTTAAAGATGGGTATACAGGAAGGCTGTTACCTATTTTGTTTGGATTACCTGTTAGTCTTGATTCAGGGCGAGTATGGGAAGCTTTGGGTAAAAGGATTGATGATGTTCAAGGTGAATGGAAAGATCAATCGGATATTTATGTTGAGTTTGGTGAGGTTTATACATATGAGTATTAGCGTGAGGGCTGGAAACTTGGGATAATGGGAGGAGGTGAGACAGAACAGGTGATTTATGAAAGAATGTTGTTGGTAGCGTGTCCTAGAACCGGGGCGTCAGAAAAATGGGGAATGGAGACTGAGGTGGTGAATGAAGGAGCGGGAGTAACTGTTGGGGGTTTTGAGATAGGTATACATTTTTAATTGCATTACTCAAGTAGTTCTTTGTTAAAGTCAGTTATTCAGTTGGGGCGTCTTAACCCGATGTGAATAGTCGATAATGTAAGTGTGCTGGTCTTTCTTGCTCAGTTATAATCATAATAGCACTAACAACACATAAGACAACTAGCTGATATTCCACTCATGAATATAACTTAGAAACTACAAAGCAGCTCTGCACATAGAGCGAAAATATAGTACTAGTAGCACTAAAACTTCCTACAAAGCATAGATCAGATCCCGCTCATATATTTTCCTTTAAAAATTAACATTCCTCTCCGCAAATTAACAATCTACCTATTCTGGAAATCGTTACCCCTGTAAAAATCGGAACTTACACACTAGACTTCATGATCTTTAGCAGTTGCAAAGGTTTTCTAAATTCATTCTATCTATACAATCTTAATCACATATTTTCCGATGACGACACAGGGAAGAAATCAAAACGCATATTATCTCCTGAGATCTCGTACCTGTTATTGTAATCACCTTTCCAATTACTGTTTTGTAGACTTTAGACTTAATTAGACGAATTGGTCAACTACTCACTTGAACCTTGAACACGTATTAAACCCCCCTCATCAATCAAAAAATTCTTTTTCATTCCTATTTCCTTTCTACCCTCCCCTCTTCCACTCTCAAATCATCCTTCTTCCCTACCGGTACCCACGAATCCGCTTCCTTATAGCTAGCTACCTCGTCTCTCTTATCTCATTTATCTGATCTAACCCCAACTCCCCTACTTACCTCCTCATCAACAAGATGCTATTCGGTACATTTCCCACCTTATAAAAACCCATTTATAATCCATTCCTCTCCATCTCCCACCTATCTTTCCTAGTGCTGATCATATCGTGTAACACTTCGGCTAATATATACTAGTTATCTGCACCTACATTCTTTCATACCAAGGAACGATGAAACGATAAAATACATACTCACTCCAAAAATTTATCCCGGACCTTTAAAAAATATTGCTAAAGCCCTCTTACTCCCAGCCCATTTCTGCAAGATATAAACCCAGATAACTCAGCAATCCCGCACTCCAACCCCTTTTCGAGCTCGGCAAAATAATCCACCAAATTTCTGATACTCTCACTTCCATCCCAAATCAATAAGGAGATATATATACATACCCAGGTGTATATATATCGTATGTGGCTCCAAACATCGTATCTACTTTCACTCTATTAGATTACTGAATCTTGCTTCGCATTCGGCTTTTCATTTCATCAATCTAATCTCTGCATTTCCTCTTTCCCAGGAATTTTTGTTCTGAAGGTTTATGATTTGACGTAGATTGCAATAGTATTCTTCGGTTTTGAGATTTGAAAGCCAAGGATCCGGCTTAATTCCGTGTACACGCCGCGCAGTATTTGAAACGCAGCTGGAGCCTATGTATATATTCCCGACTTTTTCCTTCTTTTGGTACTTTATAATCTATATGAATGCAATTATAATTTCTCCCCGAGACTTCGCTCATTCTTATACATCCGCAGTTCCATCCCCATCCCCATAGATAGAGGATTAATCAGTGTAGAAATACAGAATAATAGCCTAGAGCAATTATAAAACATACAGATGATTGACGTAAATGGGAGGGATGAAATAATCCCGTCTATCGATGATATTAATGTGGCATGTATTATATTATTAGACTGGTTGATCTAATTATAATTAGAGCGAGATATTTCACAATCGTGCTCTGATATCATCCGGAAATCATAATTTAATATTCAATATACCTCAGAGAAAATAATCATATTCATATCAAGACTGAACACTCATACATCTTTCCAGCTCTTGATTTTGAACAGTACTAAATAATGTGGATATATTACACGACAAATATATACTCCAAGAAACACCCAAAATATGCAATACATCCCCTTCATCAATAACTCATAAAAAATTAAGCCCCCTCACATTTTTCCAACGCAGCATTAAAAATTTGTACGAACCTCCATACATCCTCATACGTATTATACAACGGTACGGGTGCTACACGAATAACATCTGGTTTTCTCTTGTCGGCTACGATACCCGCTTCTTCTAACATATCGGAGAGAGTTTCTAAACGTCCGGGTTTTAATAGGACGCTTAGTTGGGTTCCTCTCGCTGAGGGATCGGACGGGGTGATGATGCGGAAAGCGGGGGATGTGTTGGAGGGATTGGAGGTTAGGAGGAGATGTTCGAGGTAGGCGGTTAGGTGGAGGGTTTTTTGACTTATTTCTTCCATGGAGGTTTGGTTGAAAATAGAGAGGGCTGCACAGAGAGAGGTGAGATCTATGACTGAGGGATTGCTGACTTGATATCCGGAGGCACCTGGTGATGGACGGAATTCTGTGGTATTGTTAATATTCATCCAAAAGTACAAGACGAGAAAAACTTACTGTTATTCATTAGAAATCGACAACTTTGATCACCACCATACCATCCCATTAATCTATGCCTATACTTTGGTTTTTCTTCTCCTTCACTGTAATCCACCTCCCCATGTCTCTCATGAATAAATGCACCGGCAATACTTCCCGGGCCTGCATTCATATATTTATACGTACACCAAACTGCAAAATCGACATTCCAATCATGAAGTTGTAATGGGACATTTCCAGCCGCATGTGCCAAATCCCATCCTACTATTAAACCCTTAGATTGAGCATACGCGGTAATAGTCTTGATATCGAAAAGTTGACCCGTGTAATATTGGATACCAGGTAGAAGGACAAGTGCAGTAGTGGAAGCATGTTCGTCGATAGTACGGAGGATTTTCTCGGTAGATATTTCGTAACTTCCTTCTTCAGGTCCTATCATCACCATGGCTTCTTGGGGATTATATCCATGACCTCGAATTTGCGATTCGATGGCATAGTGATCACTTGGGAAGGCTTTCCATTCCATAATGATCTTGTTTTTCTCCGGGGTAGGTGTGTAGAATGAAGCCATTAATAAATGTAAATTCGTAGTTAAAGTACCCATCATAGCTACTTCGGAAGCTTTAGCTCCAACAATTGGTGCACATTGCTTGGAAGCATGTTCGGCGAGTAATTGCCATTGTGTCAAAGGAGAATCTTCCAAATCGCGGAAATGTCCATGGACACCAATTGATGACCATGTATCTAAATGGGCTTGAAGATAATCTTTCACGCATTTAGGTTGAAGACCTAAACTATTTCCACAGAAATATATTGAAGAATCATCGGAAAGACCTGGTCGAGGATCAGTTTATGTTCTTAAATCATGTGATGGCGGGGTAAATGTTGGAAAAAGTGCAAACGAACCTGGTTTCTCCAACTTGGTTGCTTTAATGTTGGCTTTTGATGGAATAATGAATTGATCGCGAAATCTTCGCATATGATCTTTGGCATCAAGTGATTGAGCATATTCAAGTGTATTTGCTTTTGATGAGAATGTTGGTTTTTCAACCTTTGATGGTTCTTCTTCTTTTGCTATAGAACCCATTTTGATGAGGAGTGGCAAATTCTGTGTTGGTGGTGTTATGATGTCGATGGTGTTATGATGTCGATGATGACGGTGATGATGGATATGCAACGACTACTCAATACTCCCTTCTGAAGAATACTTTGCAACACAATTGATCAGAGAAAAATGAGATGGATGAATTTGATTTAATTTCAAAGTCAACTCTGATCACTTTGTATGCGCTCCCACTCTTCAAACTTTCATGAAGTCATGATGTTATTCTCCGCGTTCCGTCGTCCGCTTCCGTCGGATACGGAAACGGATGATTTTAACTTTTCTCCTCCTATTCTTACGCGATAATAATCATGCGCATAGTATCACAGTTGTTTGAATAGATGAATGGGTACCGGTTTGAGAAAATGTCCGAAGCGGTATTCCTTGGAGCCGTAAAGTAAAATATACGGACCTTATGAGTATGGGATGGGAGTAAAAAAGTATTACTAGTATCTTCATTTCCAGTCGAGTCTATAGAGTTTCTTACTAGTCCTTCCATCTTCATCTCGATCTTTCACGCAAAAGCAATAATCAAAGTCTCAGTATAACAAAAATAATCATTGAGATATTATTCTTTTAATTTTTTATTACATATATTCATCATCATGCTTGGTCCTTTAAATATCAATCTCTCCGAATATGGAGTTTCAACAAAAAATGGATTTCTTCCAGATATTAATCCTCTTCCACGATTGATTGCATATTCTGAATGGGAGGATTTAGTCAATGAAATTCCATTTTTAATTAAAAAGGGACTGTTCAGACAGTATGCCGATGCATTACCAATATTAGATACTTCGAATTTACAAGAGGAAGATGAATGGCGAAGAGCCTATCATTTATTATCTTTCATGACCCATTCATATATCTGGGGTGGAAAACTTCCATCAGAGGTAAATCCAAATCTCAAAGAAAAATATTTCTATGCTAATTGAATTAGACATTACCCCCTCAAATATCCAAACCCTTCCTAGTCGTATCATCTCATTTAGGCCTCCCACCAACCGCAACATATGCCGCCCTCAACCTTTGGAACTTCACCAGTACATCTCCCACACAAGATCTCACCGATCTAGATCATTTATCCTGTCAACATACCTTTACCAATACACCCGATGAATCCTGGTTTTATCTCGTATCCGTTGCTATCGAAGCTCGAGGCGCAGAAGTCATTCCTCTCATGATTAAAGCAATGAATGCTGTTCGAGCAGATGAACCATCCATTTTAATATCATGTTTAGAAAAGTTTTCAACTTGTATACATGATTGTGGTATTCTTCTTGAACGGATGTATGAGCGATGTGATCCGGAAGTCTTCTATCACGTCATTCGACCATTTTTAGCAGGAAGTAAAAATATGGCTGCGGCTGGTTTACCTAGGGGTGTGTTTTATGATGAGGGAGAGGGGAATGGTGAATGGAGACAGTATAGTGGAGGGAGTAATGCTCAGAGTAGTTTGATACAATTCTGGGATGCAGTATTGGGTGTTAAACATGTGCCTACGCGGCCTTTGGGGAAATCACAAAGTGAAGTTGTGCCGCCGAAGAAAGGTGGTCATGGTTATTTGGATGTATGTTCCCCTTCTTCATTTCCTACCTCTTCATCCTCGCTACACACCACGAATTCCACTAACATCCCTACCCCAGGAAATGCGCAACTACATGCCCGGACCCCACCGTTCCTTCCTCCAATACATCACCACCAACTCCCCCATCCACACCTACATCCACGAAACTGCCTGTTCAACCGAAGCAAGCCAAGCCTACAACCAAGCCGTAGAAACCCTGACCAGTTTCCGCGATATCCACATACAAATTGTTACTCGATATATAATTACGCCATCACGAAAAGCCATGGCTCAAGGTACGGAGAAGGAAAATGCGGGGTTGAATTTGGCGGTTGCGACGACGAGGAAGGGAGGAAAGGATTTTAGGGGGACGGGGGGAACGCAGTTGATTCCGTTTTTGAAACAGAGTAGGGATGAGACGAGGGAGATGGTCGTGGATGTTGTGGGGAGTCCGTAGATATTGTGGAGGTGGAAGTGGAGGTGGGGGGTGAAATAGAGAGATTATTTTGTACATATGGGATTCGGATTTGGAATGGAATGGGATGGGATGGCGTTTAGATGAATTACGATAGAGCTAGCTAATAATACCCTTTTATAAGATACGATTTTGAAGCACAAAGTTCAGGAACATCTATGTAATTATATTGCTGTTGTGTGAAGATATGGGATTTGGATTCAATCAATCCTTTTCTCAGTTATATTCTTTCCCATTGCTTCATGGATATCCGTACTCGGATATACAAGAGTTACAGTCCATAAACTCTGTATGAGTTTTAATAGAGCTAACAGTAGTATAATACCCCAAGCTCAGGTAGAAGCGAGCACAATGAAATATCTCAAATCCACTTAGATGCTCTTGGAAACGGACTTTGACCATATGCATCTAAGTTGAATCCCACTGTATAGTGTCAATACAAAGCCTCATCGAGACTTGGAATATAAAATATTAGTCTTATCCATCATTTGTATCTCCACCATAGTAAGCTTCAGGTTCGCACTAAGGGTGATGCTAGAGATGAGAAGAAGATCCGAGTGCTCCAAGCCATCATAAGGTTGGTCTGAAAAAGTATTGGGGTGAACATTTGACAAGTTCACTAGTCGATAATGGATGACCTTAGCCACACTGGCAGCTATAAGATTTCCATCTACGAAGTTCGGGAATTTTACTGAATATACTTTTACTTCATACAATAGCCTATCTATTTAGTAACTAGCTCGCCAGATCAATGAGTCAAAGATCCTATATCCATAGAACTTGACTTCTCACTTATCACTGTATTGAGACATAATGAATCTATATTCATCGGGAAATGTTTAACGATATATATTTCTAGTATGCGTATACAGAACTGAGTTCTAGATTTCATCAAGTTTCAATCCTTCAATCTTTCGACCTTCAACTTTTCGACCCTTCTCGATTCCACCAGCCATATTCTTTTTTCTATTGAGTTGTTATATTTATAAATATCCATCTCTACCTAGGTATATATAGATATTCAGATATTTAGATACATATACATATATAAATCCAATTCGTCGTCATCTATTATCACCATCTATATACGTGTATACTCACTCATCAATCTTTTAAATCCTATGTGATAAATCCAACGGCCCTCTAAAATCATCAACCCATCAACCCTCTCAGATCCATCAACATCCATTAACCCTAAAAATTACCCCCCTGGAACCCATCAACTCTTCAAATCTATACATCACCATCTTATCCATCCATCTTCATCTCACCCATCAATAGCTATCATCCATCAACCCCCTAAACTTCCCATCTCTAAACTCAAACTCAAACTCAAACTCAAACCCAACCTTCTCTTCACTTCACTTCACTTTATAGACTCTCTATTATCTAATATATCTATATCCAGGTCCGAGACCCAACTCGGCAGATATATATATATATATATAGATATAAATATATACATCCACCAAATTCACCACCACCACCACTATATCCACCAACCTCTTAAAAATCAACTCATCAATTATAATATACCCATCAAACTTAGACTTAATAATTCCTTCAACTCAAATATTTAACACCCATCTAGCTCCTAAAAACATAATATAATACCTTAAACCTAAAAAATCCAAGACTCATCAATTGAAACCTCTTTAATTCTTTCAAATTGACAAATATCAATCAATTATTATCTATCAATTCTTGAAACTTTATTTTTAAACCCAAATTCAGCTTTCTCTTCTATTCAATTTATATACTCTCTGTTATCTACTATCTATTTCATCTATATCCTAATTTTAAGATCTAATTTATTATCATCATCCATTATCACCCTCCATCATCATCCTCACCATCACCATAAACTTCAAATTCCAACTCCAAATTCCAACTCCAAATTCCAACTCCAAATTCCAACTCCAAATTCCAACTCCAAGATCTAACTCACCATAATTATAATTATATCCATACATCCATACATCCCCATCCCCATCCCCATCTCCAAATTCAAGATTATTTAATTACTATATACCTCTTAGACTAAACCGAAATAAACTAAAATTGATAGTGGGATTTAAATTTGATATATAATATCTATATGATTTGTATACTATATTACTAGATCACTACACTATAATGAAGACCTTTTAAATCTATCAAACTCATCATCATCACTTCTTATATATAATCTCATATAACTAACACTCTACGAACCTACCTACCTACCTACAAAACATCAACCCTTCAACATCAACCCAAATCTACAACTTACTCCTCACCTTCCCCTCCTCCTCCCCCTCCTTAACCACAACAACCAATTTCCCAAACTGACTCCCCACTTTCATCATCTCAAATAACTCCTCAATCTCTTCCAAATTATCAATTCCCCTCACGACCCTCGAAATAACCGGTTTAATCTTCCGTTCATTAACAAAGTTGATCATTTCTTTGAATTCTTTTCTCGATCCCATGGTTGATCCTTTCAGTTCGAGATTCATGAGGTTGGCTGGCATGGACCAGTCCATTTTGGGGGAGAGAGTCATGCCATATTGGACTAGTGTGCCGCCGAGCTGTGGAAGGGGGAGGGGGGTGTTAGTTTATTGGTTGTGGATGTGGGTGGGTATGGGTACAGATGAAGATGGTAGTAGAGATGGTGATGAAGATGGTGATGAAAAGGGCAATAAAGATCGTGATGAAGATGGAGATGATGATGATGAAGAAGATGAATATGGGTATGTAGAGGTAGTTGCCCAGCCCAGGAGAAAAATTGAAAAAGAGACGAAAGAAAACAACACACCTTCAACAACTTCGTAGCTCTCCTAACAATATCACCTCCCGCCCCATCAATAATCAAATCCAACTTCTCCTTCCCAAATCCCTTCAACAAACCTTTTAATTCCTTCTCCCACCCCTCACTCTTATAACTAACGCCCCCTTTCGCTCCTAACGCTTTCGCCTTTTCAATCTTCTCAACATCACCACTAGTAACAAAAACATTACTTCCCAACGCCACTGCAAAAAGCAAAATACTCAATGCCACACCACCCCCAATCCCCGTCACCAAAAGATTCTTGCCTACCCCAATATTCCCCTCTCCCCCTTTAACAACCAACGCCCTCCAAGCCGTCAATCCCACCAACGGCAAAGCTGCCGCCTCCACATCATTTAGATGCTCCGGAGCCTCCTCTACCTCCTCCTGCTCAATCACCACCTCTTCAATCAACGTCCCAATAGGAACGCTACTCGTCCCACCTAAAATCTTATACCCATCCACATCTTCGGGACCGAAAGGATCATCTCTCCATCCGCGGCCAGGAGTAAGAATGACGCGTTTCCCGAGCCATTTCCCATCGGCTTTACTGCCGATTTCTGAGACGACACCGCAGGCATCGGCTAGGAGGGGAGTGGTAAAGGATGGAGACGGATAGAGATGTTGGCGGAGAAACAAATCCCGGTGATTGAGTGCCGTGGTGTGGATTTGGATGAGGAGGGATGTGGGGGTTAGGGGGGGAGTGGCATGGTTGGTGAGGTTGAGACTGTGTGGGTGGTTAGCATGTTGGCATACGCAATACGGTATGTATCTATTAGATTGGATGGTTTACGAAATGGGTATCAATTGTGGGGAGGGAGGAGGATGGAAGGGAGATAGGATGGATGGATGGGTGGAGGAAGGGAAGAGAATTGAAGAGAAGACTCAGAAGAGAAATGAAACCCACGGGTAGTAAACCTGACCCGGTTTTCCCCCCTCTACCTTTTGCATCGTTATCGCCTTGGGCATGATGAGAGATGACGAATCCCTAATAATTCCGAAGATATACCTCGTTAGCCGCTAGTATGTAAGATTAATCAATATTGAGTTCGTACAGTGCTCACAGCTTGCGGGTTCAGCTTGCGGTTCAGGATCAATAGAGTTTAGAAAGTAGATGTAAGTACGACAGAGCCAAGTACCGGCCGGCACACTCTGCAAATAACGCAATAGACAATAGGATAAGGTTATCGGGATTATGTAATCCAGCAAGGTTATCGGGTTATCTAGTAGGTAATAGGTGGTGGGTAGTGGGTAGTGGTCGCAGGTCGTAGGTCGGAGGTCGTAGTACTGTAGGTAGATTTGATAAGCCTTGTGCAGCGTGCAGACAGCCGCCATGGTGTAAGGTTCTATCCATGTTCCATGTCTTACCATGAAGTCTTGGCACATCCATAGAATGGCAGTTCCATGTGAATGCCCCACTTTTGCCCGCCCGCCCGCCCGCCCGTAGTGAAACCTCGGGCTCGGGCTAATCTCTCTTATCCCTCTTGATTACTCTTACTCCATAGCGGGTATAGTGTGGGTGAGAAGCCAGCACTCAAAAGGGCACCTCCGCCAATCTTTGACATATGCATCCATTCCAGGTTTAACCTTACGTATTTTATACCAGGGTCATTCAATTTTTATGGCCAATATCGTGATTTTAGGTTGTAGATTGTGGATTGCAAATTTGGTGGTTGTATATCGCAATGCCATTCATATTTATTGATTGAATAGTAAGGTGAAGATCTTTACTACGACGGGAGGACCCTTCTTTTCTCAAGGCCCTATATCCATTTAAAGACCATTTAGACTTTTACTCCATTCAACTCAACTGACTGCTAGACAGGTGGATGCATCTCCAAACTCCTTTCCCCTTCAGACCAACCCCCTTCCCATCGATACGCCATTCGAAAAATAAAAATAAATCAACCACCTAAACCGTAAAAAGTATAAACCCACCACACCAAACGCTACACAAAATACGAAATGCATGCATGCCATGCCATGCCACGCCATGCCACGTTGGAAACCATGAATGCATATGTCACGCTCAAGTCAAGTCCCCAAAACCATGAATGCACATGTCAAGAAACTGTCAAATCCACCAAATCTATCAATGTCAATTTGTCAAAGACCGACTGACAGACAGACAGACAGACAAACCTTCTCTCGCATTAAAAAGTAAAAAAATCCCACACTCCACTTCCGCACATGCCAACCGAGGGAACCACAATAAATCAATGAAGGAATGAAGGAATGAAGGAATGAATGAATGAATAGTAATTGTAATCCTGTGATACCCACCCGGGTAATCAGTGGATAGCCTTACCAAGATAAACTTTCTGAGCAGCAAACGGCACGAGTACAGTACGGTAAGTAAGTAAGCAACCGCCTAGAATCCACCGTGTCAATCGGCGGGTATCGGAGACTAGGGTGTCTAAGAAAAGCTTGGCAAGTCGAGTCGAGTCGTTCGTAAGGAGTGCTGAGTGCTGACTGACTGAACCGACGACTCGCTAGCACAGATACTAGGCAACTTTAAGTTTCTCATCGAAGATCCATATTTCTACTGCGTAATCATAATCTAATAGGTATCCATTTCATTTCTCCGAATGAAGATTTGGAGTGTGAGAGTGAGACATGCCTACATATGGTTACATGGATTCTGTTACTGTCGCACCGCACTGCACTTAAATTTACGCTGCACACCTACAATATGTATGTACCTACGTTTAGTTTCATGCAGATGGAAACACATGTCACACATATCCACCTAGCTTATCGATTATGTACTAGTGTGTGTACCTAAGTACAGAGTGGTAGTATATTGGTGGTAAAAGAGAAATCAGGGGTTAAAAGTTTATATTGTCCAAACTAGATTTTAAGGATATCTAGATGCAGACCGTAGATAGATACTAGATACTAAATAGGTTCGAACAAGGAGTGAGGAGTAAGAATCTGTGTGTCTAGGTACCTCCCTAGTAGATAAGATACTCCTAGAATCTAGATACTAGATAGGTACTCTATCTAGATAAAGTACGGACTAAAGGTTCCATAATAACCTTATTTCTCTCTCCCGCTTAAACTGCGTATGTACTCATACTCCACATATGGAGTTACCGGTAAGCATACGGAGCAGTGTACATCCAATTGCAAAATCTTCATCTTCATCTCCATCTTCTTCTAGATTCAATGTACCTGCGGAGTATTCCGCATTTCAATACACTTACCTACCTACCGCCCTACATCCTAGGTATCTAAAACCAACTCCGTAGATCTACATTACTCCCTATTCCCTCCCTACTCCTTACGACTTCAGCATACGCAAGCGGAACCGTAATCCCTACAGTCAAATATCAATAGGTAGGTATAGAAAATGAGAAAAAAATTAGGTGCTGAGAATGTAGATCCTATATCGGAGAATTTTCCCTACCGCCGCCCATCTCCCATCTTCATCTCAAATCTGAAATCTTCATCTCAAATCTTAGCCCAAAACAAATCAAATAGAGTAACAATACGCGTCCCGTCTCATACTATACCATATGGAGTAATATACTATACGATACTATACTTTACTAGAACGAACTTTGTAAATTTGCATCATAGTATCATACCCTCTAGCACAGTACCCACATAGTGTCAATCCTAAAGCCTAAAGCCTAAATGCTATATCCTTATATCCTATCCCTACCTAGCGCCTAGGTGGTACTCAAACTTTACATTAGGTACACGATGAACACTGCATACATACACTACACACGCATACGCTATCCTACACAACAAAATAACCTTTCAAGCCTCCAAGCCCCTCAGCCCTCCACCCCAAGCCTCCCAAGCCTCAACTCCCAAACAGCCAAGCCACCAAGCCCCAGCCACTCACCTGATAAATATCTTAGCCGCAACTCTGTCGACGGACAGACAGCATCTAGTCCTCTCTCTATACAGTGCTACTCCGTAAACAAACAGGCAAAAATTAAGGTTAACGACCCCCTCCCTCCACGCCAAGCTTTCACACACTACCTACTTGGACATACTCCGTATACCTAGGGACTAACTTCAAAAATCCACGCCAAGCTCCCGCCAAGTCCCAAGGTACAAGATTGACAAGATTGACCAGATTTAACTAACTATTTACGAGAATACGAAAAAAATTCAAAGCTAGCTAAGATCACTTAACTAAACTTAACTAAACGAAACTAAACTACAAAGCTATAAACTCCCGGCCCGCACCTTCATTAGTGTTAACTTTATTTTTGCATTACTAATATACTAATTTACTACTAGGGCATCTCATCTCATCCCATCTACATCGGTACCTAGATACTTACTGAATCTTCAGCCTCCATCCAATCCGTCCTCGCACTACCCCAGACATCAATGATCACAGACCCCCCTATCGAACCCAACTTTCCAACAAACCAAATTTAAACTTATTAACCCATAGATACAATAAATAGTACAAGAGTATGTATACCAACCTAGTATAGCACACGCAGCCCAGCGAAAAGCAGCGCAAATCGCGGGTGCGATCGAGATGATGATGTTCTGTTGCTTGCTGGCTTGCTTACCTTGTGGATTTGATTTGTACCTATCGAGTATGCTTGTATTATGTAGGCAAGTAAGCCTATATACATATACATGTACATATACATATACATATACATATACTTATTAGGTATCTAGTAGGTTAGGCTAGTAGGTGCTCATAGACAGGTTAACGTTAGAGTAAGCCAGAAATCAGCCCCGCGCGAGGACTTTCTATTTTCGTTATAGTATATATATAAGTGTAATAAAAATAATAGCCCAGCCCAGCCTAGTATTCTAACCCCAGTAAAAAATTCAAAAGCGAATAGAGGCTAGGTAGGTAGGTAGATGCTGAATGAAGGCTGAAGCTGGGATTCTACCGTAGTACTCGTACTTTATCTACCACACCTGCAAGGAGAAAAATTCCATCTTACTAGGTAGGTAGGTAGGTAGGTACCTTACCACAGTATCTATCTATCTATCTATCTATCTATCTATGTATCTATGTATGTACCTAGGAATCTTATCGATTACCGATACGATACGAATCTTACAAATTATAAAGTAATCTATCTTACAAAGAATCTTATTATTACATACATCGGATCCTCGGATTTGGAATATACAGATTACAGACAGACAGTAAGTAAGCAAGCAAGTACGATGTGATGAATCATGATGATGATGTATGTATGTATGTATTGTAATGGTAACGGTAACACAAGATATGAGACCTACCTACCTACCTACCTAGGTACCTAGGTGAAGATTTGGAATTTTAATTTGGAATGTTAATTGAAATTGGAATTTTAATTTGGAATAGATAGATAGATATTCGGTTATGGTGTGATTGATGATATACAAATGGTGATGATTTACAATGATGATTTACAATGACAACATAATCTTACCATACCATACCTACCTCCTACACACCAATGATGAAATAACCTTACATGTGAACCGAAAAAAATTCGTGATATCATCTTCCCCCCTAAAAAATTCAAATTGCAGAAAAGATTTTCATGACAAGAATGCTAAATTAAATGGTAGGTAAGTCTTACATTTTACTAACAATTACCTATCGATGCATATAGACTATATAGACTAGGTACATACAGTAGCTAGCTACAAGGCACAAGGCAACCAATCAATACACCCAGACCCAAATCAACACAAGCTTAATCATCTTCTTCTCTTTCCACCCCCACCACCATCAGTATCAGCTCTTCTCTTCTTACCCTCCTTCCTCCAATAGTCCTGTTTTTCCTTCTTCTCCCTCTCACCCCTCTTTTCCTCATTTTCCGCCACCTTCTTCCGATACACCTCTCTCCTCTTCTCATTTGCCACTTTCCTCTTCGCCACTTTATCATTACGAAGGGTCATCAACTTTTGCATCAAATCTCTCGCTTTCTTTTCTTCTCCCCCGACTACCACTGCTCTCTTTTGCATATACGTAGGTTTACTCTGTTTCTTCATTTGTACAATTTGACTTTTGTAAGGGAGTTCTGCTGCCAGAGCACGTGGAACTCGTAAAGGATTGAAATGTCGAGTAACTCTTTCCACGGGTTTGTAGTGACTATTCTTTTGATCTGGTGTAGGTAGATTTTGATCACGTCGAACTTCCCCAGTCAATCGCATACCTTCCCATCCAATGAGGTTGGTGACGGGATTGTAGAACCGATGAGGTTTAATCGGGTACCAGGCTCGTAAGAAGACGATGTCACTCATGAGGATCTTATCTTCAAACGTAGCACGGAAATAACCTTCCGGCTTGGCCAATGCACGTTTAATTTGACCTCGAATACCAGAGACTGTCTTGATAGAAGCTCCTTCAAACTTGGCAATTTCCAATGAGGTATTGAACATGTCTTTGATGAAAGCAGTATTCTTGTAAATTTTGTATGGCGTACCAGTAAGCTTGAGTTTTTTGACTGTCTCGGAAGTCTCATCAACTGTCATGACAGTTCCGGTAGCCGCAATCCGGAAACCAGGGTTCTTATTGGAAAATGATTGATAACAGGAAAATCCAGTATTGGGTGCAATGAATGGTCCATAAAATGTACCAAAACAATGCATGTGCTCTGGAGTATACTTGAGCATACGATTTCGTGTTCGATTGTCCGAAGTACTGTAAATTGGAAGAGTTTGAAATCTTCTCCATCCAAGAGAAATGATGAGAGGATCATTGGTTTTAAGAATTTTCTTATGCCATCTGTGTCTCTTGATCTTGACCTGTACAAATCCAAAACGATCCTCGGTTGGTGTCAAACCGCCAACGATGATTGGCATTCGTGGATGAAATCGAGTAACGAATTCAGATGCTACCCCTTCGATAACAATCTTCGCATACATTCCAGCGCGATAACCTTCAACATTAATTCTTTGACTTTCGTCAAGATTCTCGAATTCGGCCTTATTGATATCGAGTTGTTTTTGGATTTGTGCTTTCTGTGCATCATACCACTCATCCTCACCAAATTCATCATCTCCACCAGCTTCTCGTCTTGCGTTTGCTTTATCATTGTTGAATCCATCTCTGTCTTCTTCTTCGAATCGCAATTTGAGCTCTTCTTTCCTCCTGGCATTCTTCTCTCGTTCCGCATCAATATCTTCAGGTTCGTCTGCTTTGTGCTCTTCACCAGTTTCTAAATCCTTAAACTCTCCATCCCCCTCATCATCTTCATCTTCCTCATCTTCATCATCATCACTACCACTACCATTACCCTTGCTCTTCAATAAATCAGCTGTCGCAAATCTTTTTCGAAGTGCTTCAATATTATCTTCCACA
Organism: Sclerotinia subarctica; assembly: GCA_025389085.1. Classification (NCBI taxonomy): domain Eukaryota; kingdom Fungi; phylum Ascomycota; class Leotiomycetes; order Helotiales; family Sclerotiniaceae; genus Sclerotinia; species Sclerotinia subarctica. Next base: position 3,140,333 of record QRFI01000006.1, read on the forward strand.
GACCATTTTGATTCCAACTTCTCATAATCAAGGAATGGAATTGCTCGGTCATCCATGATTGCATCTTCATCTTCTCTACCGGTCTTTTTAAAGAATTCATCTTCATCTTCAGATTGTTCAATATCCTCCTCTTCCTCTTCAATCTCCCCTCTCCATCTTTGAAGTACTTCTGTAGGTGTGAGCGATTCATCATACATAAGTTTCGCTAGATCTGCAGTTCGGTAAGATTTTCGTTGTCCATGAAGCTTGCGCGCAGTTTCCAACATATTTTGTTTCCAACGAGCTGCTCCATCTTCATCATCTGAATCTGAATCTTCTTCGTCATCATCCAAATCTTCTCCAGATATAGAACCAAGATCCGAATCACTATCAGCGAATTCAATATCACCACCGGCTTCATCCTTATCTTTCTTAAATGCCTTTCCTAATTTGTCTTCGGTAATTTCTTCTTCATCACCAGAATCAAATTCTTCATCACTGGCAACATCTCCAAAATCTTCGTTATCCGAATCTTGGTCTTTGCTGACAAATCTTGCGGATCTTTGATGTTTTCTCCCCGAGTCTTCTTCCTGAGGAATTGACTTGATAGTCTCACCGTTACTGAATAATCTCACACCTTCTTCAGTTTCACCTAAAAGTCTTCTTTCCCCTTGCAAACCAACAATCATCTCTTCTCCCTCTCCACGTTCTTCATCCTCGGCATCCGCGTCAAAATTAAATCCCTTGTCACGGGTGATCCAGATAGTGTCTCCATCAATTTTCAACCCACTTTTATCTGACATGGGCGCATGAAGTTTCTTCTCCTTCTCGTTTAAACGTCGCCTGCCAGTTTTTCCTGACGCTTTGGCAATTGCTGCGTCCATAAATGGTGTAGGACAAGGATCAGGTAATGCCTCCATAGCAGAGACTGAAAAATCCCCAAGCCCAGGTATATGAACCCTTTGACCCTGTGCGGCAAAATTTGTTCCTCGTAGGTATCCAGATAACACAACCGTCCGATCGCATTTCTCGTCTTCCTCAATCTTGGTAGGATGAGTGATATCCCTGAAACTATCGATAATCGTATAAGGATGTGTATTGCGCCAAATCAAAGGTCGAGGATTTTTCATGACGGAAATAAATCTTGACAAATTATGAATTTCTCGATCCGGATAACGACCATTGATAACTCCAGAGAGGTAGAATAGATGCGCACCCTGGTATAATTCGCTCCAAAATCGATTCTTGAGTCGTTTTTTCGCATCCTTCAAAGTTTGGGGTTTCTTGAAGAGATCCAGATGTGTAAGAATTCCAAAAACATTACCCGGCATACCACTGGAAGATAAAATGTTCAAAAACTCCATAGTCTCCATCTCAAACCCAAAATTCCCGTCAATCATTAATAGTACAATATCTGCCACCTTTGACATATCCACCATAGCTTCGAGTTCGTTCGGACATTCTACAAATGTAAGTCTTTGACGTTTCGACGTAACAACCGTAATTGGTCCTTGAGGATCTGATAGTGTTTCTTTCGCATATCGTTTGACTAAGGATTTGAGTAAAGTCGTCTTTCCAACACCAGGTGGTCCAACAATTGTAACGAGTCGTGGCGGTGGTTCTTCTGGCAATCGATCAATTTGAGGAACATGAAGACGTCTTTCTTTGATCTGCGAAAGTTAACAAGCTGGCGCATCGAGTTCTAAATCCTTGAACATACATCATGCGATCGTGCAGCACTTTTTGCCAATCTTCCTGGGTTTGCGAAACTGAATGCTTTTGGATTTCGGTCTATTGGTAATGTTAGCATACGGAGAGGATCAATTGAGATAGTAATTACTGACCTCCTGTCTGCTTCTTCTTCTCCTTAGGAGCCCTATGAGGCCTATTCTTTTGTTCCTCCATGATGAATTAGTTGAAGTAGTTGGAAAAGCTAACTTCGTAATGCGCCGACAATATCGAAATTCTTCTCCAGATTCAAAATAATTTTTTTTTAGCCTTGCCCATCGGAAAATACAGCACCGATCATAGAGGCTAAACCAGTAATAGTTAGATACAAGCTGAGATACACATTCTTATCACTTATCAAATTACAAGGATGATAAAATTCTTGAATTGAGATTGTTATAATCATATAACAGCTATATTCAATAGACTAGCAACAGCTAGCTGCTGCTAGCCTCGCTAGATATACAGAAGAAATAATTAGATCTTGATGAAACGATGAAGAGACGACGACTTGCACATTCATTCTTGCGGAAAGTGATTAATTGACAGTCTATATTCATTTATACCTCTATGTATTAGTTCTATTCTATTCATAATTACCCATCTAATCATATTACCCATATCTTTCATCAGTATGTACAGTTCTAAACCTCTATATCCCAAATGCAACTTTCAAAACTTCCTTCCTCTAGACCTTCTGCTTCCAGCATCCCCAGGTCAGCGTCATTAAAATTTTGCAACCACCGGCTACCCAGAGCATAGGGCTGACGCTCTTTGTAACCTTACTCACCCAACCGCCAACAATCGCGCCAAGGAGTGTCAAGGTAAAAGCGATTGCTCGTCGATTTCTCTTAACGTTTGCTGATGGGCGAGCAAATAGAGCTGGGTCGGATAAGAGATCGCAGAGAAGTGAGGTGATGACGATAGTAGGAACTTCTCCCACGCCCAAAAGGCGGGATGAGACGATTTGGCCTGCTGCCTCTGTGAAAGTGTTAAAAGTGGGGTCGAAGTGGGTGAAATTTAAGGAAAGGGGTTCTTAGATTCTAGGAAATGCAACAATTGATAGAAAGTTGCAAGATCACACAAATCGCGACGAACGAAAAGAGCAAAGGAGCCAGATAAATTGAACGTACGGAAACTCAACAAAGCAATTGCAGCAATTTGATTCCAATAATTGATTAGTCCCGCCGGAACCGCGCCTTCAATCACACCGCCTTGAACTAGAGCGGCAGCCAGCAGGATACAACAACTCTGGAGGAGATACGAAGTGACGAGCGTACTTCGCTGAAGGGGGTTAAGGAAGCGGTGGAGTCGCGAGAAGACGAAGGAACCAACGCAGAAGAAACCGATGGAAATGAGCGATCGTGCCCACCCAAAAGGACGGTTGTTTTGTCCTGATGCGCCAAGAGCTAAGAAGATTGTGTTACCTATACCAAATGATTAGACTTTTGAACTAGTTAAACGGTGAATCATCGTGAGGGTTGTTTGTTGTTTGTTGTCGCTTGTCGAATGTTGAATTTGCTGGCGAAAAAGAAATGGGGAAAGGGATGTAAGAGTGGCGTGACAGGGTCAGAATTCAAGTCGAGCTGTGATGACTTACCAGTTTGCATAGAAACGAAGGTCTTGAAGGCTATATTCATTCAATTGTCAGCTAGCTGTAATCTTACTATTACACTCGTTTTGAGGGAATTGCGACTATACCATTATACAGAGTGCTATCCAAGAATCCAGTGATGAGACAACAAAGCAACATGAGAATATCTGCATGATCTGTGCTTACTTCTTGTGCAAAATGTTTTCTCATTCTCACAGAAAAGGGTTTCTCAGTTCCATTGTCGGATCGTTCAATGTCCACACTGTTGGTACGTGGCAGAGAGTCTTCTGTTTCCTTCATGATGAAAAAGTGTAAAAGGCGTAAAAAAAGGGTTGCGAGTGACTCGGATTGATTCGACTGGATTCAATTTGATTCAACCTGATTCAACTTGATGCGACTAATTCAACTTGGTTTGTTGTCGTCTGATAATCTGATTCGTCTGACTCGGTCAAAAGAGTTCCGAAGTCAATTCAAATGGAAAGCTGGACGAAAATGAATTTGAAGATGGGCGTACGAACGAAGTAGGGTTAAAGAAAGCGGGCGAAAAACGGAGATACTTGGATTCATTTAGTAGTTAGATAGTTTAGATAACTAGATAAGCGCCAAACCCGCTCCTTTATGGAAATGCGCATCAGCGGAGTTTTTTTTTCCTTTTCAGTTGACCGGAGAACCGAATCCATCCAAATTAATCCCATCACGCCAAAAAATTAAGAAAATCAAGAAAATAAAATAAATATTAAAAAAATAAAATAATAAAAATTGCCCACCTCCCCCACGTTGCCTAATCCGAAAAACTTTAGTTTATCAGCGTAACATCGTTTCCCGCCAAGCCGGAATTTCCATAACTTTGTTTCCGCTACCCGTGAAGGACGAGAGGATCGGGACTATTGCTACATATCGTAGAAAGCGGGCCACACCGACATCGCCACACGCCAATTATTACCAAGGCTGGTGATGACTGGTGGTGACCGTAGTGACTGCCATTGACTGGTGATGAACTGCTGATGACTGCTGAATTTTAATATACCGTATCTTGACAAGTCTAGGCAAAGAATCAATCACCTAAACCTTATCTCCTAAATCTCCCTCATGCATTAGAAAAACTCGGGCCAGTCCGTTATCTTGTCTTTTCCTTGGGAATCTACGTGCTCCATCTTTGCGTGCTCCATCTTCGCTAATAGCCGTTTGAAAGCAGTGGAGCACTATGCGAGCCCCCTTTCAGCTTTTAGCCTTCCCGCAAAAAATGCGTGGGCACTAGACAGGTAGCCTCCCTTTTCCAGCTGCTGAACTATCGTGTCACAGACCTTACACACCGCTGTAGTTAAACTCAACATATCACTTTCTGACCAAATAATGACACATTTTTCTGGGGACATCATAGCCTAGTTTGATGATGTTTTTTTTTCGTACAGTAGGTAAGATACATGTTGTGGATAGGTCAGGCTTGGCTGGACCAGCTTGGCTCTTGGAGCGTCTCTTTGATCAAATTAAAAAGGGCCTTTTTAGCGCTGTAACCATATATGAAGAAAATGCAGCTGAAGGCTGGAAAATATGATACTAAAAAGACAAATTGTGACACCGGCCCGGCTTATCAAAACCCTGGTGATTCAGATCGAGCCCTCAAAATACGAATGAATTACCGATAACTTAGTTTTTAAGATATAGCAAACTCTATTCTGTGTGGGGACTGGTATTGTAATCCTCCACGAACCTGTGAATTGGACGACGGGAGGAGGGGGGCTCCTGAATGACTATCAAGCGAGAGAATAAGCTTGAAGAGATTATCGCCAAGGGCTGGGTAGTTAGGAATTATTCGGCTTTAAAATTTCCTGTAGCCCTTGGTATTACTTTGTAGGGTAGTGAGATGCAATTTCTGATAATGCCTGCATCGCTTGGTATTGCTTTACAGGATAACTAGTCTTAACGTCAACTGGATTTCGGTTCTTCATGGTATTGCTTGACAAGGTAAGGGCATTGAGTCATGTTCTTCCTGCATATCTTAGTAAATCTTAGTACAATCTTAGTAGATACATACGCGCCTCTGATGTTGATTCTTCATGTACCCCTTGGTATTGTTTCAGCGGGAGTGATGACGCCTAGCACTCGCATCAAACGGTGATAGCCAATCTAGAAGATGTGATAAGGACGTGACATTGAGGGATTTTCTGCATCTATATCCTCGTGGATGTAGAATACGGCTGGAACTACAGTACCAAGACGTTACATTATCGTTCTCACTCTGCGAGATGATACATTGGGTGCCGATCAGTGAGGGTCGAGATTCGTCCTTTGGGCGCATCTCGTCTTTAGATGGTGCTGACTGGACGGAAAAATAATCCACAGCTAGATGAAAAGAGGCAAAGATGGTTGATACAGTAGATTGATGCGGGGAAGACTCCGTCGTAGAAATCTATAAAACCCCTTCGTTCGCTGCTTGGAGTCAACTCGACCAGAAGCAGCAATAACACAGTGACATATCCACATCACAATCATCAACAACATCAACATCAACTCTTACCACTACTTCATTCTCGGCTTATCACAATGGCTCCCATCATGGATGCACTCCCAATCGTCGAGGACAAGCCCACGGCTGCTGTCACTGACTTCTCGGTATGCAAGATTCTTCAAAGTGATTGCTCATAGCTAATCGAGATTCTCCAGGTCTCCAGTCCCCAAGATGGAGCTGTTGTTGCGCCACCTACCACAGTCTACCAGACCGGTGCCACCAAGTTGAAGAATATGCTCAGAGACTCGAATGAGTTGATTGTCTGTCCCGGTGTCTATGATGGAATCTCAACCCGAGTTGCCCTTCAAGTTGGCTTTCCAGCCCTTTACATGGTACGTTCTATATTCCTTGGGAGGACTAGCTACCCAATGGAAGAACACTTTGCTAACATCCAGTGATAGACCGGAGCAGGCACTACTGCTTCCCGCCTAGGAATGGCAGATCTCGGCATTGCTCATCTTTCCGACATGAAGGACCATGCTGAGATGATTGCAAACCTTGATCCTTTCGGACCACCCTTGATTGCTGATATGGACACCGGATACGGTGGTAAGTGAAATCGCAGACGAGAAAACCAAAGAAGAAGCTGACATCACAACTTGTAGGCCCTCTCATTGTTGACAAAGCCGTCAAGGCCTATATCAGAGCCGGTGTTGCTGGATTCCACATCGAAGATCAGATTCAAAACAAGCGTTGTGGACATCTTGCAGGAAAGAAGGTCGTCCCTGAGGAAGAGTACTACATGAGAATTCGTGCCGCCAAAGGTGCCAAAGATGCCATGAAATCCGATATTGTGTTGATTGCACGCACAGATGCGCTACAACAGCTTGGTTACGATGAGTGCGTCAAGCGTTTGAAGGTTGCTCGTGAGCTTGGTGCAGACGTTGGCTTGCTCGAGGGTTACACTTCAAAGGAGATGGCTGCGAAGACTGTTAAGGAGTTCGCCCCATGGCCAATACTCTTGAACATGGTTGAGAACGGCGCTACTCCCATTATCACCACCAAGGAGGCACAAGAGATGGGATTCCGTATCATGATCTTCTCTTTTGCTGCTCTCGCCCCAGCCATGTTGGCTATTCAAGAGACTTTCGTGCGATTGAAGAACGAGGGTGTCGTAGGAACTCCAAAAAATGTTACACCAAGGGCCTTGTTCGAGGTATGCGGTTTGCAAGAGAGTATTGTCATTGATACTGCGGCTGGTGGTGGTGCTTTCGCGGATGGTGTTTAAATTACATTTGGGTTTTCAGTTTCTCTAGTTTGTTAGGTTATCATCTAGTAACTGGTTGGTTCTAGATATGGTGCAAGTATATTAGGTATCGGACTTCCATCGAAGTAGAATTTGTTTATAGGTTAAATATATTTTTACATTTTTTTTTTGATACAAAAATAGCATGTCATGGTCTATAAATATATATTGGTGAACAATTCTGCTGTACTCGTGCTCCATCCAGCCTTATCATCAGAGTGAGGAAGGTGTGAAAATGTGGCGTAACCTTACTTTGTGGCGCCAATCGAAACTTGTTGCATCGCGATAAGGATATAGATATCTACCTAGGTACCTACCTAAAAGTATCTGCATTGCACGACCTACCTTCCCTTTTATCGGATATTTGGATTGAGCTTGAGATTGAGATTGAAGTTGATTTTAGATTACAGGCTGTTCTATTGGCACGGCTGTTGGACCGAATCTTAGACTAGCAAATTCAGATGAAGAAATGCAATCAATAAATACATGACGAAGAACTTCATGCATGTCATATCAAAAGGGTAAACCTTGGAAGATATACTTCTAAAGCTGGGAAAGCCTCTAATCCTCCTCAACCAATCTACTCACTCCTACGTTGCATCACGGGGTTTGCTATACACCTGCTAACCTTGTAGGCCACTAGGTTTAAGCCTCGAAGTGATGTGATATGCCCTCTCTGTACCGAAGACGTGTCAGACCAAGAAATGACGTAGCCTTGGTATGAATTAGGCTGTCATGTGTCATGCTAGAGACAACTTGTATATTTTATCCCGTCTGAAACCTTTCAGCTCAAGGCCTATATAATATCTCGTCTCTGCCTTCATGTTCATCTCTTCTTCCTACCATATAGAGCTGATATCGATTTACTTTCAACTCCAAAAGATTGGACGTTAAGTTATATCTTTAGAATTCGGAGTAGCGATAGAAACCACCGAACGCCCCACACAAGCCAAGTCATCATCATGCCCGAATACATTGTAAGGACGTCGGTTCTGAAGTACTTGAACACGCAGCTGATTCACTGTAGGTCGGCACCAAGCAGGATCTATCTGAAGAGCAATATGATGCGTACGAGCTTAGAGTTTCTCCTACAGATGCACAGCAAGTTACTTACAGATAATGTAGAGCCAGAAAGACCATCGAAGAACAAGGGGGCAAGATTATCGACACATTCGAGCGTACCGGTGTCTCGCCAGGTTTTGTGTAAACATCATCTTTCTTGCTTGGATATGCATCTTTCTGATATCTATCTAGTGTCGAAATTCCCGAAGGAACTGTTACAACCTTTGAAGAGAATGAACATGTAGAGTTTGTGGAATCCAATGGTGTTGTTACAACTCAGACCTCAGAGTAAAGGGTTTGTGATTGATTTAGAGATGAGATGGAAGATCATGGAAACAATATAATAGATATAGATATATGTACATATATATATATACATATAATCAACTGATGTTGAACAACTTGTGGTGCTCCCCTCAAAAGAGTTTCCTGGTACAAATTTACGCAAGTACTTTAAATTTAGCGAGTTCAGTATCGATAACAAGGAGAGCTTGTACCCCATACTGTTACCAAACAAACCCCATCAAATTCCCCGAATCCTAATGTTACTATGAATTACTGTATTCGAGCTTTGAGGTCTACCCAATCTACAAAAAGATGGTTTCATTCCTCTACATCAGTTTTAAGATATGCCAGCACCACTCGTTATCCATCACCGTCGGCTCACAAATGGTCACATCCCCCAAGCTCAACCACCATTGAGGACAGTGAAATCGCAGACCTTGCAAGCAAACCTCTGCATACATTGAGCTTGGCAGATTTGGTGAAGTGAGTGAAATTCTTCTGGATCCCTCACAATACTGACATGTTAATCAGGCATGGCCGCCCACCATTGTCTATAGAAGCCTTATTTTCATCTGCGAACTTCACGCTCGATCTTCTTCCCATCCGTCTCGCGCACCGAATACAAGCGCTGCGAAATCTGCCCTTCATCGTAGTGTCCAATCCGAATATCTCGAGGATTTACAACAACTATCTCCATTCATTGTCAACACTATTACCATACAAAACCATATCTACGTTGGAAGATGAGATAAGATTCACTGAGGTATTGGCTGATCTTGTTGAAACACACTCACATACCATTCCAACTCTTGCCAGGGGGTTTCTCGAATGCAGGAAATATATAAGCCCGACCGAGGTGACGCGCTTTTTGGACGAGCATCTCCGCGCCCGGATAGGCACTCGATTGATTGCAGAACAACACATCGCATTGCATCTTTCATCTCAAGCACATCAAGGAAGCCATGTTGAACCTGACACTGGAAGTACTTCATCTTATATTGGTGTTATAGATACAGCTCTAAACCCAGCGTCAATAGTGAATTCGTGTGGCAATTTTGTGTCGGAAATCTGTGAGCTCAAGTACGGCGTCCGACCAAGTTGGATCATAGATGGGGAGCCGGAGACAACATTTGCTTTTGTGCCAGTGCACTTAGAATACATAATTACTGAGTTACTGAAAAACGCGTTCCGTGCGACCGTTGAATCTGGTAGATCTAATGAACCAGTAGTGATAACGATAGCTGCAGAGCCAGAGCTTTCTGCGGTAAATGATCCGCTGAACAAGTCTAACTCAGGGATAGTTCTAGATGACAATCCTAACTCTCCAATCAAACCCTTTGAGGATTCCGCACCCGGTGTAACTATCCGCATTCGAGATCGAGGAGGTGGAATTAGCCCGGAGGTATTACCAAACGTATGGTCGTATTCATTCACAACATTCTCGGAAGAAGACGAGTTACCCGGGCAAAATCACAACAACGGGAATATGGATGCATTGAATGTTTTGTCAGGCGCTGGAGGCGAGAGTAGCTCGATCGCTGGATTAGGATACGGACTGCCCCTCGGGAGAGCATATGCTGAATACTTCGGGGGTGGCATTGAAATTCAGTCACTTTATGGATGGGGCTGTGATGTTTATCTACGACTCAAAGGACTTGGAAGGCCAAAAAGCTAACGAACCCATGGCGTGGGTGAAAACATATGGCAGTGGCGTCAAATGAACTCTTTCAAGGATATAATCAAAACTTGCCATCTTCAGTCAGCTGAAACCCTTAACGTTATCCCACATCCAATTGAATATTCGAGGTGTGGTAGAATTATGGAAGCGGAGTTCGCTGACAGGGCTAGTGACGTGGATAAACATCCCCCTGCATCTACTTAGGCGCCCGGCGCTTCATTGGGAACAATGTCGAACAGTATGTTAACCTTTGATGAAGCCTCGTGCTCTCACAATCATCCTTAGATTTTATTATCTCCATTGTGTTTCTTTTTTTTTTTCAATATAGAAGGTCTTTCCAGTGCTTCAGCTGCTTTTGCTGTCATATCTCTCGCTGTGCAGTTAGCCGAAAGTGTCAAGAAGCTTGTGGAGTTTTGGCAAGCTATCGAAAATGCACCAGATGTTAGTGAACTCTTTTCTGATCTAGAACTCCTGTCAGCCTTTCTAGTGAAGAACCAGAAAAAGTTTGCTCAACATAGCCCCTATGACCTGATTGCCCAGCGAATCCTCGGCAAATGTCAAAAAAAGAATTGAGAAACTTCATTCAAAACTTTATCCCGCAATGGCAGCCTTCACGTCGTCCTCTTCTCGTAAAAGGAAGTGGGCCGCAGTCAAAGTCACTCTAAAAAGCGAAGAGATCAAAAGGATGCGTACGTCGGTAGGAGAATCCTTGGTGGCTGTACAGATGATTCTGCAAGATGCTATCTCGTATGTTTACCTTCTTTAATGTCCGTTGAGTAGAAAAACTTTCTAAATTCAATTTTCCACTTTCAATAGTGATATGGCAGAAATGGCTCTCCGATACCAAGAAGAAACTTCGAAAGGCATAAGCGCTATACCGGAGATTGTTGTACAATATTCGCAAAGCCTCAACACTATGCATGGGTCTAGATCGCTATCTTCAACATATGCTTCTTCCATGCTCTTGGAGGAAAAGAAGACCACAGAACTAAGCCTACTAGATTTGCACCGAGATAAGGAGAGTCATGGTTATTCTCAGTCTACTGGTACAACGATCGATGCAAGAAATGCCATGATCCTCCAAAACAGCTCACCTGCAATCTTGGATGAAGTTGGAAGCTCGGTCGATAATATCAAGAAACAGATCATTAGCCATACATCGTCGAAAACTAGATTGTGGGAGAGTGATGGCCAGACACTTATTTTTTCATTTCGAGTCAGCTCCGCCTCGACCAAAACTACAAGTGCAAATGAATTGAGTTCTCACGAAACCTTAGAGACGAGAATTGGCATAGCATTCTACCCGGCGAAATGGCTGTATCGCCTAGGCGTAACTATGGGGATTCGCATGTCGACGACCGTTGATAACGGCTGGATGTTTACATTCTCCTCCTTTGTCGCCGTTCCGGAAGTGCATTGATTTTTGATCCTTGCCGACAAGGCAATGTTGCCGGTGTCAAAATTCTTTTGGATCGTGGAGATGCTTCCCTTGAATGTGAAAACCCTCAGGGTAAAACGCCGTTGTGGGTAGGTTTTCTCACGCTCCCTACAGCTTCTTGTAGCTAATCACTCAATTTTGCAGACTGCCGTCAACTATGGCCAAGTCGATGTCGCGATATTTTTGATCGGCGCCGGAGCAAAGAATACAGCCAACACAATCAGCCTATGGCAGAACCCCGTTGTGCTTGATGCTCGTCGGAAAATTGCCATGATTGAGACCTTAGAAATTTACTCAAAGTACAAAGGTAATAGTATATATAGCACTATTGGTCGCTTCTCGATATTCTATACCCAAAGCAAACGACTTGATATGACCCAAGAAGAAATCTCGGACAATATGTTGTGTGTGTTCAAAGCATTAACTCCGTCTCTACGCACCGGAAATGCTGCTGCAATTCGTTATCTTCATGAAATGCTATCAAGTGGTCACTGTGGAAGCCTCATTCATTGGCTAATAAGCAGAATCGAAGGCAATCTCCAGGTACATGAAGACAGGATCACATCCTACTCATTACTACACTGCTTGATTGGTGCCCGATTCCTTCATAGTGATTTGCTTTCCGTGAGAATGATTTTGGAGAAAACAACAGACTTACATGGTTACCACGGTTACGGTGCTTGGGGTGGATATCAACCACAGACACCCACAGTTCTTGCAATGTATGACCAGGATTTGTTCATTCCATGGCGACATCTTCTAGAATCTAAACAGGATATGGATACCTTCATCGAACGGGAGATTGATGCTAAGCAATTGACCTCCATGGGTTGGACTAAAGTAGCGTTGAGAGCCTTATTCCAGCATCAGTTCAACTCGCCGAGCTACAAGGGAAGAAGACCAATTCATGGGTTTCCTGTATGTGACAGATGTAATCATTCCAATATCTCCATTAGCATGCTTCGCCTCAAGATAGATCTTGAGTTTAGGAGACAGCTTCGAGAGATCAGAAATGGTCGTTCTCAAATACCACCTTTCTCGCATACAACGGGCGGCTCATCCTTAGGCGTAAGTGTCGACAGAAATGGACATCCTATATCAAACAGTCCACAGAAGACATGGCCACCATTACCCTACCGCTTTGTATGTTCTGACAGGTGCCATGATGGCATTTCTGTTCACGACGTATTTGAAAATGATTCGGAGGATTTGCCAGTATTTCCACCATATCTCCAAGGAGGAAAAGGAACGCCTTGAGCAGCTACGTTTGGCAGAAGAGGAAGCAAAATGTCCCACTTATAAGATGCCTGGGGCGTTTTGATATGGCTCGCTACTGGAAGGCCTAAGACCCCAGTCGAGTCCTCACGTCCCAATTCAGATAGATCTGACAATGAAATGACCCCAAGGAATCCACAGGCTCATGCCACATTTATCCTTCATATTTAAATGCTTGTCAGATTTGACACTCACCCAATCCCTTACGCTTCAAAAAGCCTCATAACAGTTTGTAAACGTTCATTCCGGATTTGAAAATCAAATAGCCTTTTATCATTTGCACTTGCTTTTTCGGGGGGGTTTTTTTTTCTTTTTTTGGTTCAGGTCTTGAGGAATATTCAAGGCCAAGAAAGGAAGCATATTTTGAAATCTGCATGTTTCCGCAGCTGAAACCTGTGCCATTCGCTGACATCGAATCAATTTGTTTGATGTGGCCCGCTGCAGAAGCGAGATGCAAGATAGCGCTACTGAAACCTTGGATCGACATGCCCCCTGGATACATTACGCGCCTACCACGTCGACCTAGTTTAAGGAGGCAGTGCTAACTCTACAGAATGGGCACATAAGATGTATGCCTTATATGAGGCTTCGCGCACTATTGTCCTATTTCAATGTAGTTCATCCTCCCTGCTACTTTCCAACAGTGGCATTCGTCATGGATGGCCTTTCTAGTGCTTCCGCTGTGTTTGCTGTCGTGTCTATTGCTGTCCAGCTAGCAGAGACTATTCACAAGTTAGTCGAGTTTTGGAAAGCGGTCGAGGATGCTCCCGATAATATTACGAGGATTTTCCAAGAACTTGGGCTTCTGTCCAAGATTTTAACGCAAAGCCATGGACTAGCGCAATGCCATTCGTTTTCTGATATATTTGATGAAGCACTGGGAGATTGTAGTTCCAAAATTTTCAGACTTTATTCGAAGGTTGAGGAGACAAGAAAAAATCTCAAATCTGGAAAGCTACACAAACGGAAATGGGCAGCGTGGAAGATTGTATTGCAAAAAGCTGAAATAGACTCTTTACAAAGATCTATCTCGGACGCGAAACTGACCATACTACTAGTACAAAACAATAGCCTTTTGTGAGTACTTCAACTAGGTGTGCATTGGGCAGATACTCATCTTTGATAGAGCGCGCCCATTCTCAACATCTAACGTTTATCAATTCAACCAAAATACATCTCATGCCAACACTCAGATACTCCAAAGCATGCAAATAACAGAACGAGAGCTGGTAAAGAGCTTGACAGAAAAACAAAATCTGTTGGATTCAGTGGCATATTACAATGAAAAGCTACTGCCCGACACCGTGCTACAACCACATGCTCGACAGGATGATAATAAGCAGCGCGATCGGTCGCAGTCCAAAGATGTAGTTGTTTCGCATCATGGAGGCATTGGTTCGAGAAAGCGCTATGTCACAGGAATCAGGGGACGTCACGTTGCTGGACCATTCTCAAACATATGGACTGGGTCTCAAAAAATACGGGAGCAGGTTGTTCATGCTTCTGGAGTCAAAGAAACTGTTGAAGACGAATCTCAACTAATCATGTACCCCTCAAAGTGGCTAGCTAGGCTTGGTGTTGGATATGGCGTCAAGTTATCTATCCTAGCATCAAGAGGATGGCAATACTCTTTCCAACCCTTTCGCGCAGTCCCTGAAAGTTCCTTAATTTTTCAATTTTGCCGCGAAGGGAATCTCGGAGGCGTTAGAACGCTTTTAAGCCGAGGAGATGCTTCTCCTTATGATAGGGATCCATCAGGACGCACTCCATTATGGGTAAAACAAAAAAACGCTTGAAGTTATCCCTAACATTTACTGACGTGCACAGTATGCTGCTCTCCACCATCAGTTGGAGATATCTGAATTCCTGCTCTCGGAAGGTGCAGATGTACAGGCCATGGATTGGATAAATCGAACGTAAGACTGCTTTCATTGCTTCCAACGGTTCAAACTGCTGCCTGAAATGAGAGATACTTAATTCATTTGGAATTTTGACACTATCTGAGGCATGCAACTCACTTGAAAGATTTAATCTATTTGACAGATTCAATCCACTTGAGATATTCAACAACGCTAACATCTTTTGAATCAGTAAACCAATTGATGCTCTTTATGACGGCGAATGCAACGATATAAAATTAAAGATTGCAATGGCGAACATTTTGAGCCAATACGATGCTGTAGACGATGATGTCAAGTACCGCGTAATTCAAAGATTTTTGATTTTTTTTCGACACGCCAAATTAATGGATCTATCTCCCAGCAGAAGAAATGAGGCTGCGCTTTCTATCGTACAACATATAAGTTCTTACTATCTACAAACTCATCCTGACCTTAGCGGACTTCTGCACAATTATTTGTTACCATTTTATTATGATGGCCCAATTTTGCAGTGGGTTCTGCGCAGTGTTCCAGGAAAAATACGCAATGAAGGGAGGCAATTACCAATACTTCACCAGGCTATAAATAAAGGCCTGCTATTGCGAGATCCCTTGGGTGTTAAAACTCTTGTTGAAAAAAGTACAACGGCAGATATTCATCTATATATTGAAAACTCGTCCGATAGTTCTCCAGGAGGAGAGACACCGACCTCACTAGCAATGTACGATTGGGAAGGATTTTTGACCTGGCGTACCCTCTTGAGAGAGTTGGGGTTTGATATGTTGGACTTCGTCAGTCGAGAACTAGCAGCCGTGAAATTGCAAGGTGATGGGTGGACTCAAGAGACGCTTATTGAATTATTCAAGCAAGACTTGCCTCCCCCAAGCCCACCCAAATCATACAACCAAAGACAAGGTTTCCGTCTGTGTGATAGATGTCAACAGCCTATAGGTCTATCCTACTTGCAAAAAGTAGATCTTGAATGGCGGCGCAAACTCCGGTCAACCAGGACAGGAAAGAATGACTCGGGAATTGTGAATCATTGCTCGGCGACAATTGGTGTTAGGTATGATATCATTAATAGCACTAATGGTAATGGAGTGGAAAGTGCTCTTGGTAAGTTCTCCCCGGTGTTTGGCAGTCTGGATTGAAAAGCTATGGGTCCTTGAAATAATTTGAATATTCAAATTAATTTCAGTGTTCTAATTGATTACAATGTTCATAAATACTTTACTAATAATGGCTTTATAGATCCTCTACCGTACCGCATAGTCTGTCCAAGGAAGTGCGAAGACGGAATTTGTGTGGCGTGGGAGTTCGAAAATTTTGAGCCGCCGAATCTTCCGCCTTACATTCCGAAAGAGGAAAGAAAACGTCTCGAACGGCTTCGCTTATTGGAAGAGGAAGCTAAATGTCCCACTTACACTATGCCTGGAGCTTTCAGAATCCAATAGTCCGAACTTGGACCAATGATAAGGGACGTTTAAAGAATGGGTTCATTTTGAGTTTCAGAAATCATGAGTCAATCGAGGAAATTTCAAACATGCAAAGATCAGAGAACCTATGGGACTTACGGTCTGTTTTATTGGATACACCAGGAGCTTTCAAGATTTTAGCTCCATATTTTTGGAGAGGCTAATGTGATCAGGGTTAGGGAAACTGTTAGTATAGAATAGGGGGGATGAGAAAGACACCGGTGGATTTTTCACTTCAGAAGTCTAGACTAAGGTACTCAGTGGCGTTATGCTCTATGAAATAAACTCTTAGCCCACACACAATTTTTTTTAAATCTTCTTTCCTCATTCCTAAACATCTCTTCATCTCTCTGTTCGTTCTACTTCGATATCTCGAATATTTTTGTCGGGATGAAGGGGCTCATGGGTTTTAAAACTGGTAGTGAGTATATATTACCATCATATCTCCTCTTGTCATTTCTTCAGTAACGCACGTCATCTCAAGTAAATTTGCGTATTCTCCACAATCTGGAGTGTAAAATTTTATTATTTGGATTTTTCACACATCGACACTGCCTTTCGTCGTCCCCATCTGTGCCTTGTTTTAGTTGATCGCTTGTCTAATATTCATCATAAGCCCGATATTTACACCAAAGGGCTGCGTTGTCACTCATTTCTTTCTAGATATAGACTTACTAATGTTGATCAGATGCTTCTAAGAAGCAGGATAAAGCTCCGAAAGTCAAGCATCGATCTCCCAAATTCATAAATAATGTCTTGGCTAAAGCTCGTAAAGGCAGCAAATTTAGCACATTTCACCCTTTTGGACGTCTCCATATCGAGTTACAAAACATTATTTGGGAATTATCCATCGAACCACGACCTCCTCTTCACAGAGAACGGGACACCAGATTCAAGAGGAATAGGAAAGGGAGGCTAGAAAAAGTTGATGATACCGAAATCTCCTATGACGATCCTCCATCTGACGAACTTCCATTTTGACCACGTAAATACAGTCACCATGTTGTCGTCGATTGGATCACGCTTCCTTGCTGTCGCCATACACCAGCAATTTTGCATGTATCTAAGAAAGCTAGAGAAATCGGGCTTCGCCATTATAAAGCCCAAAAATCATTGCAAGTAATTCTCCAAGAACGCTACCTACCTCGAAGACTTCATCAATCAGAAGGAAGAATCCAGTTCAACTTGAGCTCATCGAAAGCAATGTATATCTCCCAAAACCATGACTTGTGGTGCTGGGAAACTTATTTGTATCACGAGCAGGTTTATGCCCATATTCCAAATATGTCCTACGACGTGCAGGATTTTATCCACGGGTTTCTCCATCAACTGGTGACCCCGGAACTTTACACGCTATTTAAATCGTGTAAGCGATTTGTTCCTGAAGATTCTATTGGCGATGAGGAATCGTCGCGGAAGGAGAGAGCGACATTGATCATCCATATGTCACGAAACACCTATGACGAATCTCCCATGGATAGAAGAGAAAAGTTGAAGCAGTTGGTAAAGGAGTTACGTCAATCCGAGAAACTCGTTACGCAGCATTTCGACGCCGCAGGTACTCATCATTATCGCCAAATCGACTTGAAATGTAGTCGATTCGGTTTTTGCAAGGAGTGTTTTGAGGCAACAGAGGATGTTGCTATCGGGGAGGATATGGAAGCCAACTTACAAGTTTGGGCTAAGCCAAAGCATTTACGTAAAAAGCTCCAAAATCGTAAAGGCGAATGGCTAGATGATCAATGCAAGTCGCCATGCGATCTAACGTGGGGGATTCCCTACCAACCTACTAAGGTCGCTCGACTGCTGATGTATGGGGTGCTAATCCTGACCCTGCCATTAGCTCCGTTCCTGCAATGAATATCCCGATATTATACCACTCGCAAGAATGTCGGCTTGTGTTCTCATTGGAAATCTTTGGAATATAGATGCTTGTTCCAAGGTTTCGGCTTATGTCCACCCGAGAAGTTCAGAGAAACTGATCAAGATATCTTCATCTTTTTTATGCACCTTCCGGGATCACTCAAAGCTATCCACGAACCATATTCATACGAATCTTCTGCAATGTCGAAAGTACATTCACTGTGCCTTGTTAAGTTTTTAGGCGTCTGATCCGGCTTCCGGATGGCTTCTGGAAATACTCAACTTTCATATTTCAGTATTTTAAAATTTACAGATTTAAGTCTCTAGGCGCACGCCTCAACCCTTCATTTTGGAAGAGGATGAAATGAAATCTACCAAACTTGGCAATATTCAAACAAAGCTTCTTCGTATGCGAAACAACTCCTCAAGTGACGTCATAACTTATCGCGCTTTCAAAGCTCCTACAATCGCGACAAAGGGCCGGACTCGAGCCTTGTATAAGAAATGCCAGCAAAGATTTGTTTGTTCGTATTGTTGTTGCAGATTACACATTGCACGTTCTAGCACAATAAGTGGTTAGCCATTTGGAGACCGCGGCGGATGGTGCTTCTCTTCTATCTTCTTCACGAGGACGTAGGAATTGGAAACCGCAGAGTGGATTGGTCTTTATGCATATAAGAAGCGCAATTGAAGGAGGAGTAAAAGACTCCGATATGCTGGCTTCGTCACTCATTTAGACTTTCCGAATCAATTGTCCAGCAATATTATACCGAAACCTCCAGTGTTCAAGATTGGTTCTGGGAATTCTTTGGGCTGTCATCATACTATACTACACGCTCTCGCATTTAACTGAGGGTTTAAGTTTGCTTGACGGTAGTCTGAAATGTGTCTAGGTGGAATTTTGTAGATTTTTGTGGGGGATATTTGTCCAGGAGTAATTTTAAATAGGAGGTTTGATTGAATAGGCTGTTGATCGTGATGAGACAAGGATTTGTGTGTATATGAATCTTGGAATGGATGCTGGGAAGATGAGCTGCGGGATGAGATTGGGCTCTTATTTTGCACTGTTTATGCCAACAATCAAAAATGGTGTATGGCAGCTTAAGAAATCGAATCATATGTTACTGGTCTACTTGGAATCATAAAAATGTGATTGTTCACATGCTAATAGCTTTTGCCCTCATGCATACTATAGACCTCTCACTAATCGTCCCTTTTTAACCAAGGGGTACAGGCCTCATGTACTCTTCCCAAAGAGTCCTCCATTTCTACTAAACGTGCAAATATTTTTGCATCGATCCTGTTTATCATTTGCAAAGTGGCAACGATGAAGAAATCAGCATATGAAGCTATCAAATTTCTCTATGTCAGCGACTCCTTTCTCAATTCATGCGCACAATTTTGATGTGTAACTTACGAGTATCTCCCTCAATAAATGGCCCACCATTAGTCTTTAACAATTTTCCCAATTCCCGGAAAATCAGCTCAGCAGCTTTCCAGCATTTCTCTCCACCTTCCTTCTCACCATACTCGGATAAGGGCATACCAACTCTTTCTTTTCGAGTCTCTTCAAAATAAGTACGCGAATAATCATTTAAGATGTTTGTGGGAAGAAGTGGCATCCAGAGGGGACGTGTTGAAAGCTGGAGCTTGGCGATTAGATCTTCGGCTTGAGACAGATGAGGAGAGTCGATCCTGAGAGGTGGAGTAGGATAATTTGTCTCTAGGGTGGAGGCAATGGAGCGGGAATCTTGGATATAGGTGGAATCAGGGAGACAGATTGTGGGGATTGTGTATGGCAAACCGGTTGTATTTGGGGTAACACCGCTGTATGAAGAAAGTGGTTAATGACATGGCGGGAAGTAAAATAGTATGTGGAATCACGGACAGAGACTTGAAAGTTGGAGCTATATCTGGATATTCAATCCAAACTGTTTTATATGGAATCTCCTTGTAATTCAAAACTAGACGTGCTGGCAATTATTAGCTTTGGAAAAATACTATGAATAGACAGACTATCTCGCACACCTTTCAAAGCATTGTGTGACCAGCTAGCACAATGTCCCTTGCTAGCGAGATCGTAGAAAGTGATCTCCGAGCTAGTTGCCCGACTCTGGGTTTCAGACATATCTGTATTTTAGGACTGGATATGTTAAATTTCAAATTCTTTGTAAATGAATTTATTCTAGAACTTGTGAACGCAAAACGTGGAGTGAACTTGAGCTTTTATATATGTACCCCGCATCCTGAAAAAGGGAAACCACGAGGCGTATTCTCACATGTTTGAGAAGAGTATTTTAACTTTCAGGGACGAAATGGTCTCGAATCATTAGTTTGATAATCACTCGACGGGTATCTAGATTATAGATATCAATAGACTTTTCCCATCGAGCAGGAGACGCCGCGGAAAAAGTGCAATAGAAATTGCTGGAATTTGCTTGGAATCACGTGCATGGCCGTGCATTTAAGGTTTAGCGTTGCTCTCCCCCGCCATCAGCTCTTTTTGGTTTTTGATTATCTTCACGTCGTCGCAACAAAAGGCTATCAATACCACCACATTCAAATTAATACCACCTCCTCAACTATGGGCTCTGTTGTTCTCCCTCATCTCGTCACAGGCTGGCATGTTGACCAGGCTATCATGTCAGAAGAAGAGAGACTTGTTGTGATCCGTTTTGGGCGCGATGTTGATCCTGATTGTATGCGACAGGATGAAGTGCTTTATAGTATGTGCCATTTTGCTCGGATACCCCTCGTATTCCTTCTCCTTTTATCTACCTTACCAGTTCATAAGCTGACTAACGTTCAATAGAGGTCGCCGAATTAGTCAAAAACTTCGCCGTCATCTACGTCTGCGATATCGACCAAGTCCCCGATTTCAAAACCATGTACGAATTATACGATCCCGTCACGACCATGTTCTTCTTTCGCAATAAACATATGATGTGCGATTTTGGCACAGGTAATAATAATAAGTTGAACTGGGTGTTGGAAGATAAGCAGGAGATGATTGATATTATCGAGACGGTTTATAAGGGCGCAAAGAAAGGGAGAGGTTTGGTTGTTAGTCCTAAAGGTATGTGGTGTTTTTGTTCAATTTCAAAGCTTGAAATTTCGAAAAATCAGGTTCGAAGAGGAATGCTAATTTTGGGATAGATTACTCTACCAGATATCGGTACTGAGGTCTTCTCATGAGGGCGTTACGGCAAGCAACAGTTGTAGGCCCTCCTGAGTATGAACATTTGGTGGGCGCATGGAAGGGCGTTAATGGCGGATTAATCTGATGGAAAATAGATCCGGAGGAAGGCAAAGGGTTGGTCTCACACAATGAATTCTATGATCGTATCTGAAGATGCTAATACTGCTCAAAGTATGTGAACATTTCCGGAAAATAAGTGGTAGGTTGACCTTTTTCATTTCTGGGAAAGAGTTTTGGTCAGACTTTGGGGGCCCTTTCCCTGCGATAGTGCAAATACTTATTTTGCTCCAACTACTTTTACCTTTTCCAATATCTCTGCAAATTGGTGTCAGATATGCCAAGTGGTGTACTATGTTCGCTATTTAGCTTGCAGGAAGCATCTTTGCTCCTTGCTCTTTCAACCCATGCCTTTCAAAGCATGCCTTCACAGACATGATGCAATTATCAAATCTCCATATTTTTCACAACCAAAAACCAGTCCCGGACGTCGTTTTGAGAGGCTCATGTAGGTTAATATGCTACACTGCACAATTCATGTTGTGTCGGACGTGCAACCGAATATCCGGTACTTTTACCGTCTCCACCGGGAAAATTATTGAGCGAGCAATACCCCTCTTTATTCAGTTCCACATCAATTTATAGATTAAACTTGCATGCACTTTTCATCGGAACGTCAGGGAATACTTCAATGAAACTTGCCTCTCACTTCGGGCTGTATAGTGTAATCCACTAAATTGGTTGATATTTTACCTCTTAGGGCGCGGAGGAACATTTTCCGTTCCGGCTAAACTGAGAGGTACAAGTTTCACCTCTCATACCTTTCCCGTGTATTTTCGGACTAGCCAAGGGCAGAGTTATATCCTTATAACCCACAATCCTAAATACCTTTTTACACTATGTATGTCAATCGTTCCACAAAGATGTTCTTGCAGAGGATAGCCAAGACTATTCAGGAACCCTTGTAATTAATCCTGAGGGGTAAGGAATCCCTCATCACCTTTAAAAGAATCCAAGGTGCTCCCCTTTGGTGAGTATTGTTGTTCAAAGAAAATCTTCAATCTTCAAAATGAAGTCCTTTCTCACAGCTCTCGTCTCCCTCATTCCCCTAACGACAGCTCTCCCCCTAATCTCATCAGAATCATCCATTGCACAGCCCAGTTCACTCTATTCATTTTCATCCAGTGGTAGCAACGCTAAAGTAGCTGGTCGATTATTCAACATTGATGGCAAGGTTGGATATTTTGCAGGCACAAATGCTTGGTGGCTTGCCCATCTCTCATCCAACAGCGATGTCGACCTCACTTTCTCACAAATAGCTGCTACGGGTTACAAAATCGTACGTGTATGGGGCTTCGGCGACGCAAATACCCCTCCGCCTTCCACCAACACCGATCCGAACCTTGTCTACTTCCAAATCCTTAATTCTACAGGAGCATATATCAATTACGGAGCGGATGGCCTTCAGAGACTAGACTACGTCGTCCATGCAGCATCTAAATATGGCCTGAAGCTGGTTCTGAACTTCGTTAACAATTGGAGTGATTATGGTGGTATCGCTGCTTATACTAACGCTTTTAATTGCTCATCGACATCCTTCTACACTGATGCGACCTGCCAACAGGTCTACAAAAACTACGTCAAAACAATCGTCACCCGTTATCGCTCCGGCACGGCCATCTTCGCTTGGGAACTTGCCAATGAACCGCGTTGTAACGGCTGCGATACCTCCGTTATTACCCAATGGGCTACAGAAGTATCAAAATACATCAAGTCGCTCGATGCGCAACATATGGTTACATTGGGTGATGAGGGATGGTTCGCGCCGGCTGATGGCATTGGTGACGGTAGTTATGCATACGGTGGCAGCGAGGGCGTTGATTGGGTGGCGAATTTAAAAATCAAGACATTGGACTATGGAGTATTCCACTTGTATCCAAACACTTGGGGATATAATTATACGTGGGGAAATGAGTTCATTGAACAGCACGATATCGCTGGGAAACAGATTGGAAAACCAGTTATCTTGGAGGAGTATGGTTCACCGTTTCCAAATAATCATACTGAGACTGAGGCACCTTGGTATGTTAATTACGTTTCTTTTTTTTTTATTCACTTTGAGCCAGAGAAAGATAGGAGTGAGTGGATAAGAGTATATGGCTAATTAGATAATCTTGGCAGGCAAGCAACAGTACTTAAATCGGGAATAGCTGCCGATCAAATCTGGCAATTTGGACCGAATGGGACGAGTGTGCAAGCAGAGGCTTTTGGCGATGTTAATACCATCTATTACAAGACCCCTGAGTATACTACGCTTGGGACAGCTCATGCTAATGCAATGTTAAAGAAGAAAGTTTGATGGGGGGAAAGTGTTGATTTAGTATTTATATACATACGATATGATCTAGTAGCAATCTATTACTATGTTAATTCAAAGAGGATCTAGAATTTGAAATCTTATGGTGAGCACATTAGAGGATCTCCCCCATATGTCCGAATGTCAGGCATCTTAGGCATATATCTCCTCAAAGAGATGTTTTTGTTGCATGTCGCAACGCCAGGCAGGAATATGAGGCATTACCCTTGATGAAGCAAACCATCCGGAGTCTGTATGTCTTTGGACTTTCTAAAAGTTGGTGGTTCTGTACAACAATGTTGGTGACGAATATCGTAAAATGCAGATGTCAACTTTGTATTGCATCAAAGCTGCGGCAAAGATTGAAATGCGTATTAAATAAATAGAATTTTCATGAAGACTTATCCTCCAGGTTGGGCACGATCGATGTCATTTCTAAATGAAGTACACACAGTACATTAGATCATTTTCTTTCCGAAAATTGGTAAATCCCTAAGTATATCCTCATCATTCGGTGGAGTACTACTTTTTGGAGATGTTGATTACAAATCAAGGCTGGATAGGCTCGGCAAGAGCCTTTTATGAACTTCCGAGCCGAGGTATCTTCAATGAAGATGTCTCGGTATTTTCCCCATGGAACTGCCGCCTCCCCAGATTCCTTCAAAAACAGCTTCAATACCGCTTCAATTCCTCCTTCTTCATCTATACAAACATTAAAAGAACACTTCACATCATATATTCAAAATGGCCGTTGAAAGAATCAGCTCAATTGTTAAGCATTTGTCTCCTGGTGCATCAGGATTGTCTGCAATGTAAGTAAATATTCCAGCCCCTTCATCACCGAATACATACTTACAAATGTGTCAACAGTACCTCTAAAAATGCCGATGATATTGTTATCACACTTGCAGTTCGCACACCATTAGCTAAGGCTTACAAGGGAGGATTTAAGGATACACAGCTCGATTACCTTGTGTACTCTCTTCTCCAGAAAGTCCGGGAGAAGTCCAACCTCGACCCAGCTCTCGTGGAAGATGTCTGCTGTGGAAATGTAAGCAGGTATTCCTCTCGTGCAAGGCAAAAGCTAACAATGGTATTCAATAGGTAAGCGATGGCCATGCCGCCTACAAAGTCCGCGCCGCTGTCTTAGCAGCAGGATTCCCAAACACCACCGCCGCCTCCATTGTAAACCGATTCTGCTCCTCCGGTCTCAAAGCTACCCAAGATATCGCCAATCAAATTGCCGAGGGTAGCATTGACATTGGTATTGCTATGGGTGCAGAAATGATGTCCGTTGGAGGGGATAAACTCGAAGGCAGTTTCCACCCTGAGGTTCTCAAGTGCCAAGAAGCTGCAGATTGTATGCAACCCATGGGACAAACATCAGAGAATGTAGGAAAGGACTTCAATGTTTCTCGTGAACAACAAGATAGATATGCGGCGGAAAGTTTTAACCGTGCGGAGCTTGCTCAGAAGGCTGGGTGGTTCGATGATGAGATTGTACCGATAGTTACGGAAGTTAAGGATCCAAAGACTGGAGAAGTCAAGAAGGTTACTTTGACTAAAGATGAAGGTCCAAGATATGGAACTACTTTTGAAAGTTTGAACAAGATCAGACCTGCTTTCCCGCAGTTTGGTGATAGATCAACTGGTGGAAACTCTAGTCAGGTCACTGATGGTGGTA
This sequence comes from Sclerotinia subarctica, assembly GCA_025389085.1. NCBI lineage: Eukaryota > Fungi > Ascomycota > Leotiomycetes > Helotiales > Sclerotiniaceae > Sclerotinia > Sclerotinia subarctica. The sequence goes on from QRFI01000006.1 coordinate 3,165,581, forward strand.
CGTAACCCTGTCCGTAATCCCTTATCAAGCATATATACTAACGCCATTTCCATAGCCGCCGCCGTTCTTCTCATGAAGCGTTCCCGCGCCATTGAACTTGGTCAGCCAATCCTCGCCAAGTTCGTCGGAGCCACCATAGCAGGTCTCGCTCCACGTATCATGGGTATTGGCCCATCCATCGCCATTCCCAAACTCTTAAGCAAATACAACATTACAATCGACGATTGCGATATCATCGAAGTCAACGAAGCATTTGCTTCCATGGCTGTATACTGCAAAGATGTCCTCAAGATTCCTCACGAGAAAATGAACATTAGAGGTGGTGCCATTGCACTTGGCCATCCATTAGGTGCAACTGGTGCTAGACAGATTGTCACTGGATTGAGTGAGTGTAGGAGACAGAAGAAGAAGATTTTGTTGACTAGTATGTGTATTGGTACTGGACAGGGAATGGCAGGTTTGTTTGTTAATGAACAATTGTAAATTAAGAAGGGTTGGGATGTTAATATTAATGGCTAAGTTTTGATGCGTTTGTATGTAATATCATGTTGACAGGAATAAAATTGAATACATTTTGGATTACGTTTGATCTTGTGATGCAATGTGATGTGATATAAAGGCTTTGATCGGATTATAGTATTGGTATTTGATACCCTTTCATATATTTACTGTTAATACTAGAGCCGCCTAATCTTTACAGAGATGACTGAGAGTATGTATCATTCACTTTAAACATCATGAATAAACCAACTTGCCCTATCTCACTTCACCTCTCATCCCTCTTACCCCTCTTATCCCTCTCATCCCTCTCATCCTATTAATAGCAATCTAAATAACATGGCAATAACATAAATACAAAAGAATATATAAAATAGGACATCTGAAATGGTCTACTGAACTATGGATTTATAGTCTACAAATCTAAAGCTTCTATAGTGGGAAGAGAACCTACGAGTATAATAATGAGTAATATAGATAACCCGTCTCACCAGGAAGCCGGTATCAAGAATCGAACCTAAATATAGAAATATATATCATCTCAGGCAACAGAGGAGGAGTGGGGAGTGACCAAAGAAAGAGGAGATGAAGAATGTATTGGGGTTATACTTTTGGGGGTAAAGCGTGGTAGAACTTGAGAGAAGTTTACTAGGTATGTATTATCTCCTTCGGCCCTCTTATATATAAGTTCATCGCATTACGCCATTCCATTCCTAATCTGTGATATCGGATCATATGCATGTACGAGAGGGCTCTGGAAAGTGATGGAATACAGAAACAAGTCATGTGAAACGACCCCTATGTACTGGTGCCAGGGATCAGGCTGTTGTCAAATTTGTAAGATGTGGTTGTGAGTATGTATTTTGTACTGTTTATGATTTGGTGACTTAGTGAGCGTGCTAGATGATACTCCACTGAGTAAGAGCACAAAAGAATGTGTTAGAACCATTGATTCTGAATGTTAGAGGCATGATTTTGCGTCGTTTTGGTCCTCGGTAGACGATGAAACAATCTGGGGGGGAACAAAGTAGAGGGTTATAGAAAGTCGGCGAGCCCTCGACAGACTCGTCTAAACAAAACATAAGGTCTCCAACTTGACATAAAAGGCTTCTATGGAGTAGTCCGCACATTAACTCGATCATAAACACCTCAAGAACAAGCAGCAAAAGCCAAAATGGGTCGTAAAGCTCGAGCAACAAAGTCATCAATCAAAGCTGACAAGCCCACACTTCCTCAAACCATCTTTTCCTTTCCCCTCAGCAAATACGACATCCCTCGCGCAAAATGCATCCTCTCCTTTTTCTGTCAACAAAGCACCTTCAAAAAACGCAAACTACAAACTAATCTCCTGCATAAGCTAGCACAGATAGAACAAACCCTCCCAAAAGATGAACGAGAAGCAGTAACTCAACTTATTCGTCATAATATGCCCATCACAAGAGCCGCTATTAAAGCAGGACCACAAAAAGAAGATGCGGATGGAAAGCTTCTAGGGATGAGCGAGGATAAAGATCTAGAGTGCGAAATTTGTTTGGAAGTTTTGCCCTCGAAAGCTTTCCCGCAGTCGGCCGCTGCAAATAAATGCGAGCATACGACACATATCTGTACGACGTGTTTGAGGCAAGCAATCACCACGAGCGTGGAAAGTAATACAGGGGACAATATACCATGTCCTTTCTCCACATGCAAAAACATGTTGGAGCCAAAGATCGTGGGGAACTATATTCATAGCAAGCTACTCAATGAGTATAAACCGTCCTAATGTTCGCAGTCGTACAAAAGCTAATTACGAAACAGCTATAAAAACTACATCCGTATGCTTGGGATCTGCAAGCTACCAAACTTTCGATGGTGCTTGAATACCGCATGCAAAGCTGGCCAACTTCACGAACGCGGGTTTAATGACTTCAGGGTTATATGCCACATTTGCAAATCCGAGAGCTGCTTTCGACATAAAGTCCCATTAGCTATAGCTCGAAAGACAATGCAGTGTAAAGCCTGCGAGGATGGCGTGAAAATCCCAGAGTTTTCCGGCACGAAACTATGTCCACGGTGCAGAGCACCGACTATTATGAACCCGATCGGATGTGGGACTGCAAATTGTAAGTACCAATTAGTTTCCATGCTGAGAGTGTTTTGTGTGTACTAATTCTTGTTTCCGACTAGGTCGTTGTGGATATCGCTGGAAGGATTTCACAAAAGCTTGAGTTCGTTGATACAAGTTTGTTGTAAGATTATCTCAGTCTTGAGTATTTATCCCTGCAGCTGAGGCTGAAATATAGCCACTAGTACTGCTGTCTCGCTACTTTACCGATCCACTGCACTTGCGAGGTCATGAACTGTTATTGAAATGCGAAAATTTATGGCTGGATAGAATTATGTTCATAATATAAGGAAACATTGCCTCATACAATGTTACAGAAGTGATACATGCTGTACAATCTCAAGAGACTTGGGCTCTCAACCTGGTGAACCTTCAGCTCAAATTCAATCACATGAATTTTAGAAAGTGTTTGTAAATTCATCAATTGACTGCTTCATTATAACGAAATATCTATATCTGATCAGCATATTTAAGAATCGGTATTGCAGAACGGATTAGATGTTCTAAATTGAGTAGTCGAACTTAAATTCATTGGAAAGTTAAATAGTCCATTCAGAATAATATAAATCCCTAATAATTTAAATTACAATCCAACCGAGTTGAATTTATCATTGAATGATGATATTATATTATATAATAACTATATTATAAAATACTATATAATATTTAAATTTTTGAATATACTGTATCAAATTATATATTAGAAAAAATCAGATTGAATGTTACGAAAGGTAACAGTTGTGCTTGGACCCTGTGCACATGCGATCAGATTTCACTAATTTAGTACACGATTTCGGGTACCCTAAGATCCTATGCGCACGCATCACCAGAAAACAGGTAATGGAGCCTACAGGAGCCTAGGCTCCCCAATGCTCCCTTTACGAAGATCTATATAATCAGAACGGCACTCCTTTATGTAGAGCTTCGTGCTCAAGAACAATCATTAGTTGAATACTATAGTTACCAGACAATATATTCATTTATATCTTCATTCCAAGCCCCTGCTTGATCCTTAGTAGAAACCATACGGCTTTCTATAGTCTCTTAATCACCTCCACGTGATTAGGAATTGTAGCGGCGTAACATTGAAGTTTAAACTTTTCTATATTAGATTATTTAATTTAGTTTCTTTAAATAAAAAAGTTTTTTAATAATTTATGTACTTCAAACGATTTTAGGACTAATTAGCTGGATGACTATTTGATCTGATAGATATATTTAATTATATATAATTATAATTATAAAAATTATAAGAATCAATTAATATTCCCAAAAAAAATTAAAAATGTCGGAACACTAGCTCCTGAGCGCTCCGCCGCTCAGGCGCACGGGTTTACGGACGAAGGGAAGGCACTTCCCTATAAGTAGTACCCCCTCCTCCTCCGGAGGAGGAGAGGGGGTTAGACAGAATTACATTTACTTTACTTATTACTTGTGTGCACACCTTGAGAGTTTGTCCAACAAAAAAATATATACTTTTTTGACTTTTCTAACTCTATTAAAAGAATCACTTATATATATATATATTGAAATCTTTATATTCTAATATATATATATATATATAAACCTCTTTAATATCAGTCTGTTTTTAGTTTTTTTATAATATCCTTTTAAATATATAATAAAAACTTAATATTATACTAAAAATATCAAGTAGAAATGATGTAAATATTCATCCGCCGTACCAAAGTCCGAATATCTAGAGATAATTACTCATCCCAATGTCCGAATCCCTATCTTTGAGTCAAACAGGTAGTATCAAGGTCCGCCCCCTTTCCCAAGAAGCTACTGAAACTCTTTTATTTTTAAACTCGATATTAGAATATATATTAAGAATTAGAAATTAAATCTTCATAAGCATATATAGAGAATCGCATTAAAATATAATTAATATTTTCAGAATTGTTATTAAAGAATTATATAAGAAATGATAATTGCTATAGTAATTTTGATGAGATTTAAAAAATGATCTAATACTGACCCAATGCTCGCTAGAGTAATATCTGATATTCTACCAGCTGAACTCGACAATAACATCCAAAGTATAAAATTATTTGAAAATTGATCTATAACACCTACAACCTTGTTGTAACGGACAAAACCACACCCGAACCCCTGTATATACCGAGCGGTTTCCCGTTTCCGAAATTATACCATTTTTGTACACATATACGGTATTTCAAACACCGAGTGAATTTCCACAATCCCAACACAAAAAATTGTTGAAAAGAGGGTCATGTACCATTTCTCAAGAATCCAACTCTTATAAACCGGTATTCACTTGTAGATCAACCGAATTTGGCGATGCGGTACAACGAGGTTCTACCGTAATAGCTCCGTGATAGTAGCCGAGTTAGAACTATATATATCGTTGACAACCTCGCTCAACAACACATTCTAGCTCAACTCCGTATTCACAAACAAAACAATCAACGGAAAATCGTTCATAAAAAATGTCTGGCCTTTTCGATACCACTGGCAACTTTTCCCTCTACGCTGTAAGAATTGCAATTCACGCCCTCATTAATATGTAGTTCTCACATCCATACAGATCCCTGTAGCATGGCTTTTTGCCAACGCCTGTCATATTTACGCCGTCTCCGCAACTAAAGCTTTCGATAATTGTTCTCCGAGAGACTTTCCAAAGAGTCTTGAGCCTGATCAAAGCATTGACAAAGCGGTGCGCGCCCCTACTCGATATCTCTGTATCAGCAAGAGAAGCTAACATTCCCCTAGAAAAAGAACCGTATTCGTCGAGCTCATGCCGCTGGAGCTAATGGCTTCGAGAACATAGGACTTTTTGCTGCGGCAGTTGTGGCAGGAAATGTTGCAGGGCTTCCCAATTCCACACTCAATGCCCTTAGCGGAGGATATTTGATTAGTCGCGCGGTTTACAATCTTGTCTATATCAATAATGATAATCAAGGAATTGCAGCAAGCAGATCCTTGATTTTTCTTGTCGGAATAGGACACATTTTCGCATTGTTCATCAAAAGTGGAAATGCCCTGAGGGATAGAGCTACGAATTTGTTGTAGATAGACGAGCCGTGGCTACCAAGAATAAGAACAGTGGTTATAGCGAGCTGTATATATTCATACAAGATAATAAAGAACTGAAACCTCAACGGGACCATTCTATGGGCTTTGTCAAAATGATTTACTGGACAGGATTATCCTGGAATAAAAACATGATTTATGACGTGAATTGACGAAACTTGGATTTATTGAAGAACATTCTTCGGCTGCCACTTCACCCACACAATTTCATAGGGGTAACGATTGTCGACCCTTTCGAGGATAGTAGAGATAAACCAGAATGTAAAAGATCCGACGTGGACCTGTCTTATTGTCCGAGTAGCATACGTATAATCTCATAATATCGGAAATCCAAGTAAGAGCTCAATCAAACTATTGGACTCGTCGATATGGAAATTGGGAAGGCGTTCAAGGGAAAGGCACATGTAATCCAAAGCTAAAGTTATTTTCTGTTGAGGACATCTCACGGAAGCCTTCCAAATTATTGCATGCCCACAAGCCCGTCAGGCCTGCCGACATCTTTCATACAAAGATAATAAAATCCCCTCCACTAGGCTGAAGATACATGTACTAACAAGAATGACATCTGACGAGAACTGATCTTGCTTCAGGGCCTTTGAGACCGCAATACTTTGCCCGGAGTGCTTCGCAAAGGGAATCAAGACATAATCTTCGGTTTTAAAATTGAGGATATCTAAAGTACCGCAAAAGACATGATTAGAAAAGCAATCGACGCTATTGTCTTCGCAAAAGAGATGGTGAGATTGATAGGATGAAATAAGAAGAGCCTGACAATAAGAGAATAGAATAGAAAATCTGGTTGAGGACAACATCACTTGCGTTGAGAGGATGCAAAAACAGACTAATTCAGTGGTGAAGAATTGAATGTTTGCCTTTGTCTTCAAGAAAAAGGGGCAAATTATTGGCATATGGATACGATTAATACTGTCTCCATGATATGTTGGTGGATCATATCTTTTTTTAGGATAAATGGCAGCGAAACATCTGTTGAAATATTTCTGGATGGGTAGCCACAGCTGTAAAAAAAAGTTCAAGTCATTGAGAATGAAATTTTGAATTAATGTAAAGATATTTCGAGGTTGTCAAGAAATCTAAGCACGCCATGCCATGTTTGTAGGTAAGGTACACCAGTACTAGAGCAAAAAGGGCAGATCTGGCAAATTATTCACCGCCAAATCGAGGACCACTCTTTACTTGATATGATTTATGCTTTGGCCTTTGACATTCATACTTGACAACCAATCCTTATTAGCATCAGCTCTGCTCAGGTTATTCAGATGGCTTCATTCGATCCCGAATACAGTATCTTTATTGACTCTCAAATTTGGTGGTTGATCATCCGCCTATGTCGACGTCAGAAAACGGTATAATCAACACTATTTCATATTGAGCACGCTTGAATACATACGGGATTGATAAGGTGGACTTTGAAAGCTCAGTCAGTGGGTAGTAATTCATAATGAGCTCCCGCCGCCTGGCTCGTCAACCGCGGTTACTCATTTTGCCGGCACAACCTCCATACTCCCCATGTGAAGTTCCAGCCTATGCCCGAAAAATTGCTCGTGCCCGTCGGCGAGCTCTTTCGGGCTAACACTCGCTGTACAAACAACAGAGTTGAAGCCACCAAGAAGTTCGTTATGAAGCGAGTCATAAAGCCGGTTCCGAATCGTCTATGTTTTGCCTAAGGAGATGTCAATTAACATTCCTTTAGAGACAACCATGATATTGATCCCGAAGATTCGTACGCTGCGTTCGAAATCTGGGGGGAGTAGACTCCCCCCCCGAGAACCCAGTAAGGGCATTCCTTGGATCTCATGCTTACATGCATTTCTAGGGATGATTTGCCTTGTGTTATCGTGTTTCCTTTCGGGCGAATTTTTTGTGTAGCTCGTAAGCGGGTCGGGTTAGTGGTGTATGGAAACTTTTCCGATTTTTGAGGCGCAGCTCTTTATTAGAAAAGATCTTGGTGCTTTGGGATGAGAGCATAGTAGCTTCATCCATCGTAAGATATCCGTTTCTGGTCAGTGCCAGTTGAAGGTTGTTTGGAGCAAATCGAGTGAAGCAGGAATGCCACCAATACAGAAAATAATGACATTGCGTAAAGCTGCCAACATTTATCGATCGGAATATTCTCAGCTTGGGAGCGCCTCGCTGCGGTGTTGCATTTTAAGGCTGTGAACCATATACTATGGCATTGAGGTACCCATGAGACAGATGCTATTATTGTATTTCTTTCCGATTGCTACTCCCCTTTACTCATCAACAGGCTCGTTCCCCTGAGATCATTCGTTCTTGACTCTCGGAAAACTTGAAATACATGTTCAATTCTCGTGCTTCACCTCCAGCAACATTTTCAATTGTGCTTGTCCTAGCTGCAGCGGCGCTTAAGAAGTGGGAAGAGCCACCACCAGTGTTGGACTTGTTTCCTCTTTCTGAATTGTTCAGTCGATTTGAGATAGTGTCTCTTGTATTGTCCGTAATGACGAGTGGTGAAAAAGTGAGACTGTCGACAATGGATTTAGAGAATGGAATGCAGGATAATATAATGGCGAGGGAAGTGTGTAGATTAGTCACTAATGCTAGATTAAATGCATCCCAAGTATAGTTGATTGAATTTATGGTATCATAAAGATAGACCAAGCGGAGAGCGAGAAGAGGTAAAGTCCTTTTTTTGAGGGTTAAATTAGCTATGTATTCAAGGGAACGGAGACAAGAAACCGAGAAAGAACAGCAGGTCTTACAAAATATTGGGCGAGAACAAGAGTATTGTAAGCTGCTTCTTAGATCTCTCCAGTTTCAAAGCACGGAGAATATATATCGGAAGCAGGCAGATAAACACTTGGCTTAAGGCATCCATTGCCGCATTAATTGTCCAAAAAAACTCTCTGGAAGACAAAGGCTGATGTTAGAATGCGCTATAAGAGAACTGATGTTATCCTTACAATGTCAATACACTGCCCCTTCCTGAAAAGCCAAGGATCTGGAAATTGGCATTGCAGAGCAACCACAATTACACTGATTAAAATCCAAATTCCGACGCAGATGATGCTTCTATATATCAGCCGTCGTTTAGCACTGTCCTCTCTCGTGAGACAAACAAAAAAACAGAGAGTTGAGAGTTTGGTCGTGAAGACTGCAAGAATATATATGATATTACCAACATATTGAGCCTGCAAGCTGTCAGTCTCTGTCGAGGCTTGAAATCGTAGGGGGTATCCTACAACGTAGAGGCTATTCAGCTCATTTGGAAGGATAGTGTCCTGATTTTGTCCGAGTCCATACGCAATTTGTTCTGATGTGCACACGCACTGAGCTACCGATGACAACTTTTATGACGGACAAATGGTGAGCCTAGAATACAAAAAGGACGCTCGTCGGAGACTAGGTAAGAATTCAATGAACATACCATGGCAATGAGCTCGAAATAATCATCAAGCTGGATTTTCTGAAGCGTCTCGTATTTGATGTAGACTTTTGTTAATGCTGCAATTACCATTGGTACCAGCACAATCCACATGGCGACGTTTAAAAGAGGGCCATGATTGTCTGCCGTCACTACAGCCATATTTTCGTAATGACTGGTTACCTTCAAATCTGAGTTTGACTTTTTGATGAGCGAAAGGTACAAATCTTCATGGAATAGATATACCGCTGGAATAAAAGGCAGTAGGACTTTAGGGTTGACTTTCAAGATATGATTTGCCTTCTCTGCTCGAAAATATCATCGCTCTCATGTAGTGAAATTAAAATCTATTTCCAATGGTCGAGGAGGATCATCATTCAAGTCTATCTATAACAATCACTACCGAAGAACACTGTCGGTAATGACATGAGAAGTTGGGTAGCAAGGAGTCTAGTGTGTGTATATGTGCTGTGCCTCACTTCATATTCTTTGCCGGATTCACGGAAATGAAGACCCCGGGCGTGGGATTCAGCTAACTTATTATTCTCTAAATAAAATGACAAAAGTAGGTATTTATAGCCACACTTGTAGTTTCAAGCAGATCTAGACATGTTGAATTTTGACTAATTTTGAATGAGACCCGAACTCATTTGTACCCGGGTAGACTGTTTTTCGCTTCGGATACGTACTCCCATTGTAAATTAATGCGAGTAAATTAATGCGACATGGATCAATCTTGAAAGATGCGGAAGCAAATTCGTGGCATATATCCCTGACAATCTAGATCTTTCCTCATAATGGCAAGTTCCATCGATCCAAGCCACCGGTAGAGCTTGAAGTTGCACTCATTGTTGGAGTTAGTGAGCTAAGGTTTTGCGCGCTGTGATGTAATAATGTGGCTCAATATCACATTCCGCCTCCGGAGGTGCTTGGAATGGTACCATCTCTGTCTTCACCACCTCAAGCCCGACCTTTCGTAATAAGTTGACCCAGCCCTCTCTGGTATACAGAAGATTACCAATTCGTTTCCCCATGAATGTGTGCTCGATGCCTCTTGCGCACTCCCCATCCTCGTCAAACATATGCGGCTCAGTCGGGAAATCTTCTGCTACCATGGTACCGATGAAAAGATAGCCTCCTGGAGCAATCCACTGCGACATCTTCCCAGCAGCTATATCCATTTCCTCACGAGAGAAATGGAATAAGGAGAATATGGCAAAGGCCCCTTGGAAAGGAGACTCAGGGGAAAATTCGAGCATATTAGTCAGTTCGAAAGTCCCACCCGGAACTTGTCGTGTGCTCAATTCGATCATGACGGGAGAGAAATCAATGCCGTGTAATTTGCGACCACTTTGAACAACGAGACTGGATGTTGGAATCCCGGTTCCGCTACCGATATCGAGGACCCTCGCATCGGGGCTTGCAGGGAGAAGTTTTAAACTGTCGGTAACGAACGCTATGAGCCCTTCATCGTGTCCAAAACTCTTCTCGTATCTAATTCCTAGATTGTCATAAAAGTCGGCTGCTGGATTGATAGGTGCCATTTCGCTGATTTGTGCTAGATGTTTGAGGTGAGTTGAAATTGCTTTATTCTCTGAAAGATAACATGAACCTGACTTCTAACACTTCTAACACTTCTAACAAGGTACGTAAGTTTATGGCTAAATACATCCGACATTCTGAGCTCCATATTCCGTTCTCGGTTACAGTACTGATAAGTTATTGCATCCCCTGTTGATGTTGCAAATTAACCTCCGCTTCCCCGCAGGTCTAGAGCAGGGGGGGGACCAAATTTGGACAAGTAGTGTTTAAAGAGTGTGATGCAAGCCGCCGTTCTTGTAGTTCGGTAGTGGATCAAGTATGCAGGCTCTGGTTTAGTTCTACATGAGCATGGTAGGGACAGGAAATGGCGTGAAAAATAAACCTTCGATATTGAATGACAGCTCCCCCGTTTCTTTACCCTCGATTCACTTTCTCTTTCTTCATTTTCGTCCTGTGGCCGTATAACGCAATATGTCTTCCTACGAGCTCGGCGAAGTTAAGCCTGGTGTGCTGCCAGAAATACAAGTCACCACTACCACCGGCATTGATTTGGATCAGGAGAATGGCAATACGAACATAACAGAACGTGGGAAAATATCCGAGAAGGATTACGCTAATCAAGTTCAAGATGAGGCCACACTTGCTGTGTTTGGGAAAAAGCAACAGCTCAAGGTACGATTAAATAGACAGCCAAATTACTCGACGTCTTCGCTAACTGATTCTCTAGCGAAGATTTAAATCATTATCCTCAGTGGGCTTAACATGCGGCTTGATGTTAACATGGGAAGTCATTTTGTTGTAAGACTTCCGCGATATTCTTCTCCGCCTAGAAGCAAATCATGACTTACCATATAAAGCACCCTTCAATTTGGTCTACAGAATGGTGGTCCTGCTGGATTGATCTACGGATACTTAGCAGCATGGACTGGATCCATGCTTCAAGCTTTAGTTATGGCTGAGATGTCATCAATGTGAGTCAAAAATTCGGAATCATTGACCTAATTCAGATGTATTGTACTCATCAGATATAGGATTCCTTTGGCTGGTGGACCTTTTAACTGGGTTGCAATCTTGTCTCCTCCTTGGTGCAAGAAGTTTCTTAGCTATTTGGCTGGATGGCTTACCGTAATTTGCTGGCAGGCTTTTGTTGCAGAAACATGCTATACGGTTGCTTCTTTGATTCAAGGTCTCCTCATTCTCAATTACCCAGATTATGACCCTAAATTGTGGGAAGCGACTCTGCTCTTCTATGCCATCGCTCTCTTTGGGGCTTTCATCAATACTTATCTTGGCGGTCTTTTGCCGCGTATTGAAGCTATGATGCTGATTGTGTATATTCTGGGCTTCATTGGTGTTCTAATTCCCCTAGTCTATTTGTCGCCACATTCATCTGCTGAAAAAGTTTTCACAACTTTCCAGAATCTGGGGGGTTGGAATAGTATGGGCCTATCATTCTTCGTTGGATGGATTACATCTGTCAGTTCATTTGTAGGAAATGACGGCGCGGATCATATTGGTAAGAGCTCCTTCTTCATCTTCGCTGAAGAGCTTATTAAACCTAGTTCAAAACTTTGATTAACAACTCGTGTGCAGCCGAAGAAATTAATCAGGCGGCCAAGGTCATACCTTTCAGTATCTGGTTCTCAACCTTGTTCAATGGCATGCTAGGATTTTCCATGATGATCGCAGTATTGTTCAGTGTCCAAGATATCGTCGCTGCTACCCAATCGTCCACTGGATTCCCATTCATGGAAATTTTTCAAACAGCATTAGGATCAAAAAAAGGAGCCAATGCATTGGTATGTCTCTATTCATGACTGAAGAACCCATTCTAACTTCACCAGATTATTGTCATCACTGGAGTGAACGTCTTTTCCGTCAGCAGTGTTTTGGCCACAGCTTCACGGACTTTATGGGCCTTTTCAAGAGAGAATGGACTGCCCTTTTCTAGTTTTCTTGTCAAGGTAACAACCACAACGTCGCAAAACTTTTTCAGGAGCTAATGATCACCATTTAGGTCGATCCCAAAACCCGTTTACCTATCAACGCTATCATAGGAACACTTATAATCAACGTCCTCCTTGCACTCGTTAGTGTCGGCTCATACACCGCATTCGAGGCCTTTTACTCCGTTGTTTTGGCCGCCTACCAGTCATCTTTCCTGTTAGCCGCAAGCGTGATGCTGGTAAAGAGATTAAAAACACCAGCCTCCGAGATGCCTTGGGGCCCTTTTCGACTTAGGAAATTGGGTGTACCCATCACTGTTGTGGCCATGATCTACACTGTTATCGCGCTCTTTTTTTCGTTCTGGCCTGCCTTTTCGACGGTGGATGCGGCGGGTATGAATTGGAATTGTTTGATTTTTGGAGGGGCGGTTATCTTCAGTATGGTCTTTTGGCTTTTGTATGGTCGGAAAGTCTATGTAGGCCCGATATGGGAGTTTGAGGGTCAATTTGTTAGAGTAAAGTGATTACAATCTGTGGTATCTAATATGCTTGTTATCATCCAGTCAGACAATAGATTGGTTTCATTAATTTAACAAGTATTAGAGTGGATAGTTCACTTACAGTACATTTTAAGAGATATTATCTCTGACGCTGACCTCCAGGATCCTTTTTTGTGAAAATGTAAAGCAGGCCAACAGAAAAATGCAACCACAAAAATTGCTGTTCGTAAGTCTGTTCCCTTCACCCGATCCGTTGATGGAAAGTATTGAAAGCCCAACCACTTGCCCAACCAACAACAATATGCCGGCTGGCAGTAGCAAAAAGACAGCACAAGGTAGCATATCAAATGATACATTCGCAACAAATCGCCCCTCCTGAAAATTCGTACTAATTTGCGATAATCTCAAAACGTCTCCACATTCATATGTGTAGTATATCTATAACGTATCATATACCCAGTAAATAGTACAAAAGGCTATAGTGCGTACCGACAGGACGGTACGGCCCGCTCCTCTAACCAGGATCATACATACCTAGTCGTTGAAGCCAGGAATCCATGCTCATCCTATTAGTTGATGTTGGTTGGTTCCCCACTTTAGATGAATCGACCTATTTCCTAATGAGGATGGTGGTACAGTATTGAGATCATCTAGAACTTCAAAGTCTTTCTAGATATGGTAATTTGACTGCTAATTTGTGGAAGTGGACTGATAATGGTCCACTTCCCTTCTTCCGAGTACACTTGAACGCGACAGCAAAGCTACACAATCTGCCGGTCAGTTGGACTCTTGGACTAGTTCTCGAAAAGTGCTGGAATGAAACAAGAAATTCCAAAATAGAATGGCTAAGAGATCGCTTTAGAAAAAGGCTGCTAAAAGTTATCGTCATGAATATCATAAAGACCCCATCTATCGATTGGTTCTTATTACTTTATAGCTGAATTCGCCTAATCATCGTTGTCTAAATCCTGGGTTGTTTTGCATCGTCGAGACCCGGGTGCTAGACGGAGATGTGGATTTGACTTGCGAATGCTTCATCTAAGACTCCGACACGGTTGGTGGTGAGAAGTGCTATTCCTTGATATTATTTTAGACACTTGAGAAATACTAGACGTCTCATGTTGGTAGGATAGTTATTGGTCAGGGAAAATTAGGCGATAAAAAAAGGAAAACAAACTTTCAACTAGACGGTTGCGTTGAAAGTCATGAGCCGTATGCTCTTCGAGATATAAATTTGTTTCGTCAATTAGGAAAGTGGCTCCCATCATCGTAGCTTTGGCTCTACTAGTACTGTATTAGGGCTAGTGCCGATGTGGTTATTAATATGTGAGATCATGGGTTTCTCGGCAAACTCGGCTGCAAATTTCTGGATATTTGTGAGTCTTTGTATTCATGATAAATCGTTTTCATGCTTGCTATACATTTCTTTTCCATGCCAGGTGGTTCTATACTCGGTTATCATTAAGTGTTGCATAAACAGGTCTAAAGGGCTTTTAGCAACCAGGTTTCTTACCATGTAACAATATAATTGCCCTTCCCCTTTTCCTTCCACACAATCAATGGCCCGTTTCTTCTGCAACTACTCCCCACAATTATCATACCATCTTTGACAACCGCCACTACATCAATATTATGGCGTTTCTGTGCTCATAGGTTGACAAGATCTTTAAGCAGAAGCTTATTTTCCTCGAGGTCAACAGGTGATTGTGACCTCCGGACCGAAAGATATGTCGTGTATTGCATCCATATTAAGCACATCTGTATTCAGTAGCCTCGAGAAAGACTAAGTTTTATTAAAGTCTTGCACAATTTCCTCAACTTAATAAACCTTCAGAAAGCCGGAAATATGTATTATCACTCCTTGCGGACCCGTTAAACCTAGCGGCACCTGGAATTCTTCTTTGTTTTATTGATAGTTCCGAGTATCTTGATTTTGGTGAGGGGATGTATAAAGGGGAAGCGATGTATCATTATATCTTGGCGGTACTAAAGAATAGAAATGATTTAGCGAACCAAAAAGGAGTGATTATCAACACTCTCTTCAGAGCAGCTGGTGCTTCGAGGACTTTGGGTAACTGCCCTGGAGCAGATGAGAGAATATTTTGTCATGAATCAAGATGTCAAAATTATGGGAGAGCTGGTCTAGTGCGGAGTCGTTCTTGCGATGAATACGTAGTGCATAGTAGCAGGAACTAGATCTTGTACAACCATATAAGCCTTTCTATCAACGTTAGATTGTACAATGTGCTGGCTGACACTTCCAAACCCTTCAGGGAATCAAGGCCAGCCTTCGTGCTCGAATCTTGCACTGGAGGATGTGTCTTCTGAAAGTGATAAGCTTCTGCGGCAAATCAGTGATCTCCCTTCAGTCAATGTAGGGAGAGATCTAATCGTACCTCTATCAAGTGAAACCTTACCTATAGATAGATAGCTCTTCTCACATTACATACACTTCACTCATGCAACAAACCATCTTGTCCTACCTCGCCACGTGCCCGTCCACCTAACAAATTTCCACCGCCTGGCAGAATTGAGTCACACCCCACCCATCACTTCCCCCGCATTACGCCCTTCACATAGGTACATCAATTTGCCATTTGACATTCAGTTTAGTTCAGTTCAATTCAATTCAATCAATTCAATTCAGTTCAAGTATCTTCTCTTCTCTCTTCCAAATAACCACATATATAATCTTACAACAATATAAAAATGCCATCAGAAGTAACAGTGCGCTATGCATGTCGGGAAGGTAAAGCTAATCGCCTTTATTTACACTTATAACCTACAACCAATATCCTTCTATCTCTCTCGATCCTAAGTCGCCAAACATAAAAACTAACCCATCTCTCACCCAGATATCCCCGGAATCCTCAAACTCATTCATGAACTAGCAGACTACGAAAACGAATCGGCCTCCGTACTCGCTACCCCAGAGTCTCTAGCCAAAACCCTCGCTTTCGCGCCTTCAGGTCTCGTGTCTCCGTCCAATACCACTCCTTCAACAGGAGACTCTATTTCCCCAACAAGACCTGCGCGCTGTCTCCTCCTCTTCCCTCCATCTACAGAATCATCCAATGACAGTGAACCCGCAGGAATGGCGCTCTATTTTTACAATTACAGCACGTGGCGTGCTTCGGCGGGGATATATGTCGAGGATTTATATGTACGGGAAAGTTTTCGGGGGAGAGGGTATGGAGGGAAATTGTTGTCGATACTTGCTAAAGAGGTTGTGGAGATGAAGGGCGGGAGGTTGGAGTGGAGTGTTTTGAAGTGGAATGAGCCGAGTATAAAGTTTTATCAGGGACCGAGTGTAGGGGCCAAGGCGATGGATGATTGGCAGATCATGAGGGTAGATAATGAGGCGTTGGTGGAGTTGGCTAAGAGGGCCGAGTAGGTTGTGGGGAAAGGAGGTAGCTTTACAGTTTCCCGGGCGCATAGCACAGAGACTCTGAGCTCTCGCGGCATCACTTGAGTCAGTCAAGCCAGCAATTAATTGTATGAAAATTATGGTATAAGGCTTCTCCTGGCACGGGAGGTATGCTACATTTTGGACAGTGACGAAATCTCTACCTTGCCAGTTTTGCTTCACGCTCAACCGACTTTCTAATTTTTCTGTCCGTGGTACCCTAGGCGAACCCATCCTTTGGAATTTCGAAAAATTCATTATCTTTCAATGATGGTTTGGTGATTTCTCCTGCAGCAGCCGGTGAACGTTGTCCCCCCCAAGTTATTGTGTATTTTCTGGTATTTTCATCCTGCACCATTTTCGATGAAAGACTCCAAATCATGCGATACATTCTTCGCCTCGCGCGTGTCGAATTATGTTTTACATCATCTGTGATTTCCGGAGTCTCTGAACGTGCTTTCTCCATCGATTCGGCCCAAAAATTCGCATGTAGTCTGGCTGGTTCATTATATAATGAATTCATATCTCTTCCGATGGACTTGTCGGATGAATCCAAATTGCGAAGAATCGCTGGTTTTCGTCTTGGGGGTGCATATTCAATGGGTTTTATTCCTTCTGCTATATCTCTCAACCTATTCCATTCATGTTCAGGTAATGGGGGCAGAACTCGTTCCAGAAGATTAGCCCACCATGTACGTAGCATGTTTGCTTTGCGCTTCACTGGAAGTGTGCGTCCCCAAGCATTCGTTAATGGTATATCTGGTTTTATTTTTTTTATCCTTCCCCGCATCGATTCCATCGGATTGATTGCTTGTTGACTTGCGATAAATAATGTTATTTCTTTGTGCTCTCGGCGCTGCCTCTTGGATATATCTCTTGCTATGTTTACATCGACATCTTTTGTCGCGTCCAGTTTTTTTGCAATTTGACTATCAATGATACGCGACAATGCTGTGTCATCTTGCGGCACCTCCTCCTCTCCAGGTCTCAACAATTGAGAAAGTAATTCCCTCCTCCTTACCCCAGCTCGTCCATATGTCCTCAGTAAAACATGTTGCAGATCCTTGGAACTTCCTTCAAGGTTTACACGCTCTAGTAAATGTAATTTTTGTGCCGTCTTTTTAGATCTTGATTCCAATTTCTCCAAATCAACTTTTGATCGGAAAAAATCGGTGCCCCAAAATCTCGGATTGAGTTTTTTGGGGTTGGGAGGATTGTATCGATTGACGATTTGATCGTGTACGAATGTTCGAGCGGCGGAGTCAGGAAGATAAGTTGCTTCGCGCAGTAGGGCTCGATATTTTTGTCGAAAAGTTGGGAGATATTGCCTTACTTCATGAGAAACCTCGTACGCAGCTTTGGGTAAAGACGGCATTGGAATTTGTAAGATCAGCCAGCAATCAAGAAGAAATGTATATGGAGTAGAAAGAAGAGAGTGATGAGAAGTACAATTTCTACTTCAATATGGATATAGTGGAGATAGCAAGCTACAAATCTTCTGGTGGAAGGAAGTTGTTCGAGAAAATATTATTGTAGCCTTCATATACAGGCATCGAGTCGCGTATTGAGGGAATGTATTGTAGGAATGAACAACCTTATCATATAATCACATTCAAATTGAACCACAAATTAAGATTGTTAGTGTAGAAGTATTCGTTTCTTAACAATACCCAGGTGATTCGTACAAGGAAAAAGTAAATGTATTTCGACGATGACGAAGGAGGTGATTGTATTCTTTATACACGTAAAAGCTTATATAATCATTGTTTACTGGGTTATACAACAATCCACCAAAAGTCATCCTAGCTCGCGAATTGTCCGCGTCAAATTTCTTTCAATTAGCCAATTAAATTTCTCATATCAATCCACCCCCACACCAACACTAACTTCATACATTATCGGTACACCAAAAACCAAAACCACTTTACTTCCTCGCGCTTGAGACACGAAAGACACGTCGACCTCACCCCTGCCTGGATATCGGCGCGTCCCCTTATCGTCATTGATCTGAGTATCGTCGCAGATGGATGCGCTCTGAGAGTATTGAATTGATAGAGCTCTCTATTTTAAGGATCTTGCTGCCCTCGGTGACGCGATTGGCTACTTGATCAATACCTACCGTCGCAACACCCCAACACCTGTCGATATTGAACACTTCTCCTTAATCTATGGCAGCGACGACAATTGCACCGAACCCTCAACCTCTTGCGACTATATCAGAATCGAAACCGAACCAACTACCACCAAATACATATTCTACAAGCAATAGCGCATACGGAGGTGGTCAGGACTCGACTCGATTTCATCGCGAAATGTCGCTCGGCATGAGTCAAGGATCACAGTCTGGTGGTATGATGATGCAACAAGGAGGAGCTTTTCGTCAATACGAGTCACCCAATGCCATGAATCGTAGAGATATAGCACCTCAGATTTACTCGGTAAGCTTGCGTTCGGTCACTGAGCGCTAAGCTGTTACTAATCTTTCATAGGCTGTATATTCCGGTGTCGATGTATATGAAATGGAGGTTAATCGCATTGCGGTTATGCGACGACGAAAAGATAGTTGGCTCAACGCTACCCAGATATTGAAGGTAGCAGGGATCGAAAAGGGAAAGCGAACAAAGGTCCTTGAAAAGGAGATTCTGATTGGAGATCATGAGAAAGTTCAAGGTGGATATGGGAAATATCAAGGAACCTGGATCAGATTTGAAAGAGGGGTCGAGTTTTGCAAACAGTATGGTGTGGAAGAACTTCTGCGACCACTACTAAGCTATGATATGGGTCAAGATGGAGGTATTGCAGGACAAGGTGGAATTGATACCCCGACAAAAGAACAAGCTATGGCCGCGCAACGAAAGAGACT
Source organism: Sclerotinia subarctica (assembly GCA_025389085.1). Taxonomy (NCBI): domain Eukaryota; kingdom Fungi; phylum Ascomycota; class Leotiomycetes; order Helotiales; family Sclerotiniaceae; genus Sclerotinia; species Sclerotinia subarctica. Next base: position 3,184,900 of record QRFI01000006.1, read on the forward strand.
TTATAACTCGGGAGCCAAAAACCGTAATAATGGACAATCCGGAACATTTTTTAAGAATATTTCGAATCAAGCTTCACTCGCAGTTGCAGCTATTGGCAAAGCCCGATTTGATTCACCTGTTCCCAGGAATCGCAGTGGTAGTGCAAGACCTCCCACTTTCAGTAGGCAATCATCACAACAACAACCCAATAGTCAGGAGACTGCATTCCCAGGTAACTCGCAACAAAGCATGCAAAGTTTCGCATCTAATGAGGGATTAACAAATGGAGATTCGGTTTATGCAACTCAATCCCAGTTTCAATTCTCACATACCGGTAGGGAGGACGGAGATTTCCAGGAGCCACCACGAAAGAGACGAAGAGAATCTCCAGAACCGCCAAATGATAGTCAGCAGTCGATGAATGGCGGCTATTATAACATGTCAATGCGAGAACCATCTCCGACCGAACCTAATGATTCATTCTTCTATCGTCAAGAACCAAATCTCTCCCAAGAGGAGGAAGCTCCAATGCCATTACCACCTTTACCCGAAAATCAGCACCATGGGAAAAAGGGTTTGACTCTGTTATCACTTTTTCACAATGAGAACTCGTACCTGGGCACGAACGAACATAATGACCAGGAGGCGTTTCGCACGATGTCTGGTGTAGAGCTCGATATTCCTATAGATAAATCAGCCAACACTGCTGTTCATTGGGCCGCTACTCTTGCACGATTACCCGTTCTACAAAAGCTCATTCAATCCGGCGCAAGCATATATCGAGTTAATCTCAGGGGGGAGACTGCATTGATGAGAGCATGTTGTGTGGCTAATAATTTAGATCAGGGCAGTTTCCCTGACCTTCTTGAACTACTTGGTAACACTATTGGTTTTCAAGATAATCGTGGCCGAACGGTTCTACATCACATAGCTGTCACATCGGCTGTCAAAGGGCGTAGTCCTGCCAGCAAGTATTATCTTGAATCACTTCTCGAATTTGTTGTTAGGAAGGGTCGTTCATTTAATGGTCAATCACAGAATACTGAACCTTCGAATCCTAATGCCATGGACATTGGTCGATTCATGTCTGAAATGGTAAATGCACAGGATAATTCAGGTGACACTGCTCTTAACATTGCAGCTAGAGTGGGTAACAAAAGCATCATCTCTCAACTTATGGAAGTTGGAGCAGATCCTGAAATTCAAAACAATTCCAAGCTACGTCCATCAGATTTCATTGGCGGCTTGACGAATCCTGGCGATCGTTTAGGTCTCGCAAGTCCTGATAAGAGAGGAAATAAAGCCACACGAGAGACCAGTGGTGAGATAATTGATTGTAAGATATATAATGTCCTCATACTTCCGATTTGACTCTAATATACGTTCAGCCATAAATGCGTCGCTTCAATCAACTTTTGAAGATTTTGGAAGAGAAGTAGAAGCCAAACAAGCTCAAATCGATTCCATCCATGCCAAACTTCGAGAAGCATCCGCCAGCCTAGGTGAAGAACGACGTGCTATGGAAGCAAAACAAGAACGCAACAGACAACGTGAAGAACGTGACCTCAAAATCGCAAATCTTACTCGCGCTGCAGAAGAAGAAAGTACAAAATTACATCAACTTCAACAACAATTCGACCAACCAATTTCTGATCTAGACCTCGAAATGCATCTTGGTGATGCTGATAAATCCTTGGCGATTCCACCAATTCCTGCTGATATCAATACTACTCCTACTCGAAACTCAAATGTTGAATACGATCATGCTCAGAGACAATTGTTATTACAACAATTACCTTCGATGCATATACTTCAAGCGAGGATTAATGCATACAAAGCTAATAACGATTCGTTGGAGAGAAGTGTACAAGAATTAAAAAGTAAAGATACAGGCAGGATAGCAAAGTATAAGAAAATTATCAGTCTGTGTACGGGTGTAGACATTTCGAAGGTTGATGGTGTTATTGAGGGGCTGGCTAGGGCCGTGGAGAGTGAGAGTGATGTTGATTTAAATCGAGTTAGGGAATTTTTGACCAGAGTGGAGGGGGTTTAGAGGTGTTGACGAGCTTCAGAGGTTGAGTGAGAGAAAGACAAAGTGGACTAATGTAGGAAGGCGTGAGGAAAGAGTGCATGTAGGGTATACTGTGGATTCGGTCAGTGTGCATGGATGGCGTTTGGATTTCAATGGAATGGAATGGCATCACTCATGTGGATATGATTATATGCGAGGAGCATTACTATTACTTTGTATATGGATATTGGTAGAGGAAAGAAGAATACTGGTTTGTGGTAGTCTGGAGTAGAAACGTATCTGTGTCTGTAGTTATAGGTATATGATAGGGTGGAATAACTATCTTAGCTTAGCGATGCATGCGGAGAAGCCTAAGTAGGTAATTAACTATACAACCGAGAATTGAATCCGATACTCCGTTTGCTAGGTCCTTACCCGCTTTTGATTTTTGGCTTAACTTGGAAGTTTGAGGTCTTACGAGGTGAGGGGGGTATGCGAGGATAAGATTGTCAGGACGAGGTATGTGGGAGTAGGCTGGCTGTAATAAGTAAGATTACGGAGGGTGTGTCGATACAGTAAACTCAAGACTTATAATATAATATGAATCTGGTGGTCTTATTTGAAAAAGTTCTTTTCTAGTTGTGAAAGATTCACTATTCATACAAGATGAGAGATGTGAGATGTGAGATGTGAGATTGATAGGGTTAATAAGATTAATCAATGGACTCATGTTTAGTTCAGTCTAAGCTAGAGTACCTACTTACTTACTACTTACTTACTACTTGGTTACTTCTTTTTGTAGGTAGGATTACACAGAATCTGATGAATTGGATTGAATGTAAGATCTTTCTTGGGTAGGATGACACTTTTACTTTTACTTTTACTTTTACTTTTACTTTTACTTTTACTTTTACTTTTACTTTTACTTTTACTTTTACTTTTACTTTTACTTTTACTTTTACTTTTACTTCTTATTCTTATTCTTATTCTTATTCTTATTCGATTCATAACTTTTTTGAACTTTTTTTTTTCCTTTTTTAAAAAAAGTTTGGGTTATTGAGAACTCGGGACTCGGGACGCAGGATGCAGGACTCATTCATTTTGTACTATTAGATACTAACCTAGGTGTTGTGTTTTTTTTTTCTTTTTCAAGTCTATCTAATCTATCTCTACCCTTTCTCATTGTAGGTATCTAAGTCTTACTAGGTATCTACAGATTCTGTACAAATTTTAGGGTTATTTTTATTTTTAAGAGGTGCGCTGTTGGGCTACTTGGGGGGGGGGTTAATCTTTGGGATTTATAGAAAGTTTTGATTTGATTTAATTTTTTTTTTCTTTAAAAAAAAATTATACTTTATTTTTAGATTTTTTTATGTTGGTATGTATTCGAAATAAAGTCGAAATCCAGTAATCACCTTGTCACTTACGACGACGCAGAGGCAAAGTAGGTAGTAAGATATATCTATATATCTATAGAGGGAATGCTCCGGCTGGACTAGGGAGTGATTTACGGATACGTACACTCGCGAGACGAGGGATGGATGGAAGCTTACTTGGGTCCTACACTGACTGATATAGAAATAAATATTCACAGATGAAGAAACATCTTAATGATAGCGATAGATTTATTTACCAGCATAAGTAAGGTTATACTAGTAATATCCAGTTAGTTATTAGCCATCGAACACGTACACCACGGATAGGTACTCGGAGGATATCCTCCTCTTTCCCCGCATAGCAAATATGGCTGTGATCGCTCAGTTAGTTGTAAGATTTACATAGGAGATTCGAGAGAGGTAGTGCAGGAAATTCTGCTGGTGCATAGTTATTAAGACAATGCTTGCTTGGGTGGGGGATCGAGAGCGCGGCGTGTAAAAGTTGGATTCTGTAGGGATATATGTTGGATATTAAATATTAAATATTAAATGTGTCTTATGCGTCGTCCGGGAAGGAGTAGAATTAAGTTCATCATTTCTTCTCGTGCGGAATCTGGGGTAATTGCCTAGTCTTCCTATCGGACTCGGGATGGGATAGGCTAGGTATGGAAATTTTGCATATCGTTTTTGTTTGTTGCAGCCGCTTTCAATCTCTATATACTCTTCTGGGTGTTCAATCACTTTATTTGTATCGCTAGCTAAATGTTGACTATATTATATTTAACCTTAATGGTACAACACATCATCATCGATGTACATCCATGGCTACAATTTCATCTTCATGATTTGGAGTGCAGGGGATGTAGATGATGGCTAGCGAGGTACTTATGATCGCCTTCGTCAACCGGGTATTCATGACACATGTCGCTGTGCTGTTGCCATCATGAATATGTTTCCAACTCTAATTCCAAGTCCAACTCCAATTTCAGCAAAACTTTCATTCAAAGGGACATCTAAGAATGTTCCACCTCGTTGATATCATGGGAATCCCAGCGAAAAGCGCGACACCGGTAGAGTCTCTTCGATGAACAATTATGCAAACGTTGAGTATGAAATATAAGAGTATGATGCGATACATTTCTTTCTCACTCTTTTAAATTTCCTGTACCTCTTCCAAAGTAGCTACTATCCTCAAACTAGGATTCCTCAGCACTGTTAAACCACAGATTGGTATACTTATGATGCTATAACCATGAAGATGCATGTACCTGACATCACCAAGCAGTCCTGAGATTTTTGTGGAGGATGTATGCCGGTGTTTACGTGCTGGGTTATGGAGGAGGGTAAAATTCAATATTTAACCCTAAAATCATTAAAGGACCATACCATTTCACAACTTCAATGATAACTTTATCACTGCAGGACTGCGTCATCTTTAATGAATTTATCTTGAACAATTCCAATCATACTACACTAATAGTCGAATTCGTCACCTACTCCATGCAAGCATCGCCCACAACATCTCACTCCATCTTCACCTAAGGTTGACCATCAAAATCACCCTCTAATCTTTCCATCTTCCACCATAGATCCTCCACCCTCATTGCACACATCCTCCTTTGCAAATTCCGTAAACCTCACATTACCATTAACATACCCTCTCCACCAAAAGTGGAGAAATCATCGTGGCGAACACATGTACCGCACATAAACCTACCGACTCCGCACGCCAACACTAATTAACGCCACGCAACATTCAGATATGCAACATTTGGATGGGACACGACGACAAAAATTCCGTGTTGACTTATAAAGAGGAGGAAAGGAAAAAAATGGAGGGTTGTTTCGCATGAGATCGCCACGAGTTTGAGAGGATAGATGCGAGGCAGGATTAAGAGAGTAGAGATTGGATGAGTAATAATGTCTGTCATGTCGATATTACGAAAGTATCTCTCAATTCTATATATCACCTGCAAAGAAATATCTTCTGAATAGGATCGGATGTGAGATGTAAAGAATAAAAGTAAACATCCAATAAAAGGTTACAGCTACTACTCGCCACAATAACTGAAGCGTGCTTGTAATCTGTATCCTCGCCCCTGCAAAATCCCGCCACATCGGAAGCACCGAAATATAACGAAATGCAACATCAGCACAGTAGCCTTGCAAATACCTCCTTCTAGATCAATCATCTCTCTCCTCTCCATAATATCAAAAACACCAATACCCAATCAATCCCATCAATATAAACCCAACTAGCGAACCAGCTACTGTAGGACGTCCAGATGAAGCAATCAATCTGCTGTACATTTCGAACCGCAAATGCATCGCTTGTGTTTCGGGACGTCCGAAATTGCCAGCCAAGTTCATCCAGGTGGGGATCACACACACTTAAGTACTTGGGTGTCTATGATACGTTCATCGTTTTGACAATAATTGGTAATAGTATAACCAAGACTTATCAGCGTGTAGCTGTGTAGAGCATTGCTTGCGAGACTAGCTGGGAAATATGGGGAATGTTAAGGTTATATGTTGAGATGAGACAAGACAAGATATTCGATAGAGTATAACATATATGAAATGACTCGAATATATAAAATATACTCGAATATATAAAATATACCATCGCACACCAACCAATCAAATCGCCCATCTCACACCCCTCAACTTCTAGAACCTCCCTCGATCTCAACATCAAAGCTCAAGCTCCCAAACCCATGCATCGGGAAATTCTAATATTGAGATACGGCCACCCCGAAATTTGGAGATGTGCAACAAATCTTTCTTGTAGCTAATAAATATAAATAATATATAGATTCTAGATTCTAGATTTGAAAAACGGACACCCCGAGATCTTTAGATGTGCAACAAACTCATTTCATACCTTCTAAGCTCAATCTCAAAGCTCAACTCCAAAAACAAGGAATCAAAGATTTTAGAATCTAGAATTCTGACAACGGACGCCCCGAGATCTTTAGATGTGCAACAAACTCATCTCAATCTCAAAATTCAAAGAATAGAATCAAAGAGTTCAGAATCTACGGACACCCCGAGATCTTCAGATATGCAACAAACCTATCCTACCATATTCCAATTCATCTTCCAACCCTCTACTCTTAGACCTCAACTCCCAATCCAAAAACCTGGAACCCAGACTTTAGAATCTTTATATCGATCGGACTATCCGAAATCTTCAGATATGCACCCACCCCGCTCTAATTCATCCCACCTTGGACCCCTGAAGAGTCAAGACTCAACCCTCAAACCTCCTTCCCAGCTTCCAACTCCCAACTCAAAGATTCAAGATTCAAGATTCAAGAGTCAAAGAGCCTAGGATCGAGGATCTATCTATCGGACTGTCCGAAATCTTCAGATGTGCAACAAATCCATCTCTCATCTCCCCATTCTCCAACCCAAGAACCCGGAACCCAGAATCTACAATCCAAAGAACGGGCACCCCGAAACCCTCAAAGTCTCAGACATACAATCTACCCCGCTCCAACTCAATCCATCTTCCCAACTTCCAATTCCAAAACCTCCTCCTCAGTTCCCAACCCAAGGATTTATCGGACCGTCCGAAATCCTTAGATATGCAACAAACCCCTCCTCCTCCCTTCTAATTCCCACCATTCCAACAATAAAATCTTAACCCTCTACCCCCAAACCTCCTCTGACTTCCACCCAAGAACCCGGAACCCGGAATCCAAAACCTGTATATCGGACTGGCCGACATTCTCAGATATGCAACAAACCCCTCCTCCTCCCTTCCAGTCCCCACCATTCCCACCATTCTAACAATAAAATCCTAACCCTCAACTCTCAAACCTCGTCCCCGATTCCCACCCTAAAACCCAGAACCCAGAACCCAGTATCTGTATATCGGATTGACCGATATCCTCAGATATGCAACAAAACTCCAGTTTTTTCGAATTACCCATCATTCCAATATAAAATCTTATCCCTCAAACCTCTTTCTCAACTTCCAACTCTCACCCAAGAATCCATAACCCACATCCCAGAATCCAGCATCTATTCATCGGACCTTCCGAAATCTTCAGATCTGCAACAAATATCCCCCACCCTCCCATGTTATCACCATTGGCCATTCAAGCAATAAAATCTCAACTCTCAAACCTCTTCTCCAGTTCCCATCCAAGAACCCAGAACCCACCCAACATCTGTACATCGGACCTTCCGAAATCCTCAGATATGCAACAAATCCCTCTTTCTCCTTTCAATTCCCATTATACCCATTATTTCAACCTAAAAATCTCCATCTTCATCTCCAATCTCCAACCCAATCTAAAACCCACACATCGGAGTATCCGAAAAGTTTCGACATGCAACAAAACTTCCTTTATACTTATAAACCCTACCAACCATACTTATCAATTTACCAGTAACCTACTAGATATCTAAATACTATCCATAGAATTTTAAAGACCCCTCTATAGTTCATATATACACAAACAGACAGACATATAGAAGATATAAAACCAACTACTCAAGAATCCAAGATTCCAAGATAAAAAAGAACGGATATTATATCTCAGGAATGAGATATGCAACAAAAACATTCTTTAGATCTAGAACCCTACTAATAACTATACTACCACTACCTCCTAAACAATTTAGGTAGTTTCGGAGGCTTCTTCACAAATCCTATCTTATCTAATCACACAATTTATAACTCTCAAAGATTAATTAATTATTAAAATTATTTATTTAAAAATCTATTCCAAACCCCCTCCCCCTCCCTCACCCTATCTTTTCCTTTATTTGTAAATATATATATATAAAACAAATATATCAAAAACTTTCATTTTTAATATATAACAAAATTTTCCAACTTTTCAACTTCTCATCAACTCAACACTTAGAAAAATCTTTCCGATATAATTAAAAATTAAATATTAAATATTTTATTTTATTTTATTTTATCTTATCTTTTACAATAAAGATTATTTATTATTTATTATAAATAAACTTTATAATCATCCTGATAAATAAAGATAATAAAGATAATAATACTAATATTCTTTATTGATCATCAATTAAGAAAGGGATATGTCATATAATTTATCTTTTTTTTTTTAAAAAAAAAAGAGTTATTAGTATTGGTATATTATATAATTACTATATTAGAAGGAAGAGCTTTATTTATTAACAAGTATTAGTATCTGCCTCTTCTATTATAAATAGGACCCTCTTTTTGTAAATCATAATGACAAATAAGAATTACATACCAAACACTTGATACCTTCTATTAGTAGGCATCGTATCACCGGAGTGATACCAATATATACCATATCGTTATTGTTATGGTTATTTATGAATAAGAAAAATCATATGTATTAGATGCAGAAAGCAAGAAAGTAAAGAAACAAGTAATAAGTAAATCATTCAATTCAATTCGATCAATCATTACCCGTAAATACCTAATCCGTTAATTACCAACCTAACTCCATCCATACATGCATCCATGCATCCATTCATCATCCTCATCTATGCGAAAATGTCATAAAGAAGTTCCCTCTCTCCCCCCTTTCTCCTTCCTTCCCTTTCCTTTCCCAAGCCCTTTCCTACCCTTTACCTCCATTCCCTCCATTCCCCATACCCCCCCAATCACTCAAGTATAAATACTCTCCGTCCAACTATTAACCTGCAACCCCGTCTCCGCCATTGGTGCATCCTTCAAAAACTCCAAAGGCATCCAAACAAGATGTCCCTTAATCTGATCCAACTTCTCTCTAATTTCCTGAGGAGGAATCATACGATCATAGATATGACCTGAGCGAATTCCCTTTGGTGGAAGGAATTTATCATAGTCGTCAAAGGTTTTAACTATTTGTTATTAGTAAGGTGGTCGGATGATAAATTAAGATGTGGGTGGGAAACGAGAGAAGAGGAAGGGAGAAAACAAGGTGGTTAGAGCGACCAAGGAAAAAACTTACCAAAATTATCCGGATCAGCATGAAATAATTGTCTAAACATTTGAGAATTCTTCGTAGCCCTACTAGTCCACATTTCCCAAACATCATCACTTAATGGATCCTCCACAAATTGATATGTTTCTCCATCATGAATATCATTTGGAACATTAGGAGGTTGAGCATTAGGATCATTATCTGCATCTAAATCTTGCGGTAACAACAATCCTAAATGTTCACGCCAGAGATACCTCCTCAAAGTAGCTGCATGATAACCTGCTTCGTATGGTTGTCCATCCATTGTACTTGGAATGGTCTTCGTATCTGTCATGACAATTGATAGTTCACTATCATGAATACCGAGTTGTGAACGATCATTAAGGTTAGAACTACCGCAAATGACTGTTCTGTCATCAACGATTAGAACTTTACCATGAATATAAAGTTCTTCTTGAATCCAATTATCGGCTTCTCCTTCAAGATCACCCTCCCATGGCTCATCAACCAGATTCCCTTGCATATGCATAGCATTTTTGGCCACACTGTCAGTACTTGTTGGTTTTTGATTCGTACCGGCTGCTTCTGCCTTGGCTTCGAATTTTCTCTTAGCATCAGTTCTTTTCTCTAGAGATTCATCTCCAGAATCGTCATGATGTAAAGCACTTTTAGCTCTATCTTTCAACTCATCATTCTTTTCAACCCTTTGAACACCTTTACCATGAATACCCGAGTCCATAATTTCCTCTGCCTCGGCTCTTTGTACATCTTGATACTTGACTCCAGACTCTTCCTCTTGTTTCTTAATCGCTGGAGTAACATTCAAACGATCATAAGATCGTAAGTTAAAGAAAAAGATATGTTCTTCAGGATTGACACCCTCCTTCCTAATTTGCTCAAATATCGAATGTTCACCTCGACAGATAGACTTGTATTGATAATCCATAATAGCTCTCGTTCCTGTCGCTGCCTCATTTCTAAGATCACCTGCGAAACCTGGAATGGAAGGAATCAAAATGATGACTCGGAATTTTCTACCCTCTTTTCCAGCTCTGACAACAGCATCAACAATTGCTCTTCCAATAGTATTTCTAATTGGAGCTTGTTGATCACCAGTCGCAGTGATAAAGAATTGATTCTCGATATAAATGTAATGTTGGGCGTTTCTGATGAGTTCACTGTAAGCATTCTGAATGCTGTGCTCCACAAGAATACCGCTGGACCAATCGGCACTACTTCGAACGACCTGAGCATGAACAGTTCCTTGCTCTCCTAATGACTTCGTATTTAATGGTGTAAGTGGGTGAACGATGTATTCTCCAACGGGATGTTTTGGCCTCTGTACTCCAATCAAATCTTCATTCTCACCATCTCTACCCTCAAGAATCAACCAATCGAATCGTTCATCACGTTTATATTTGTCTCTTTTGACAAAATTCCATCTCAAGACGAAATGTTCGGCAATATCATAAACGCAATCTCCAACGACACCCATAGCAACATCATGCCATGGCATACGTCCATATTCAGCTTTTGATAATTCGTTGGCTTTCCAATCTTCCACATCTTGAAAGTCCATCACACGGTTATTGTTGAAATCCTGACCTGGCCAAACTTCCGTCGAAACTCCCTCCGGATGTACATCAGCGAGAGGATGTTGATGATTATCCCATCTTCCAAAGCATAAATCTAAACCACCAATAAATGCCAAATTGTAATCAATTACAATAAACTTTTCGTGATGAGCCCAATAGAATGTCATATCCGCAGCATTCTCGAAAACGTTATGATCAGGATGACGCATAATTTGAATATTTCCATATCCTGGAGTTCCTTCGGGACATAAAGCTTGAAGAGCATGTTTCGTGTGTTCAGAATTGCAAGTAAGAGCAGCCTATGAAAAGATCAATAACCAAGGCCTCAAGAATTCCGTTCGCAACACATACCTCGACTTCTCGATAAACAATAACAAAGATCTTAACACCAGCTTCCGCCCGACGCTTAAGGATTTGATCCAAACGCCATTGTTGATTATAATATGGAGGTCTTCGCATGAAGAGTTCTGGCGATAACCACCAGTCGGCGATGTATATAGTTTCCTTCGCAGCTTCAAGCGCAATGGACACAGCCCAAAAGTAATCCCTTCCATCCACATACCACTTTATATTATTCCCAGGTCTCTCCGGCGCAAATGATTCGAAACGATGAGATTCAGCGATCTTTGATCTCTTCTCATCCGTGATCTTCTCATGCTCTTCGTCATGGCGATGATTTGGATTAAACTATCTGAAGATTAATACGTATTCGAAGGTCCATTAGAGTATGAGAAAAGTTACCAGATTTCCTAGTTTGCCAATTTGATGTCTGTCTGATGGTCAATAAAGTAAATTTCAACCCCCCATTCTTCACTTACTTCTTCTGTATTAAACCAACCTTCACATCATGAAGTTTGGTATCATGTAGCTTTTCTCGCAAACTAGCCAAAGGATTCTTCATCTTCTCTTTCAACTTCGAGGGATTAGATCCGCCATCTGCGGGAGCCTGAGTAGCCATGTTGAAGGTCGCTATCTAGTCAGGTACTTAGCGTACTATGCCGCCTGTGTAGATATCGTGAGCCTGCACGTAAATTGACGGTCGGCGTGGTAAGTGATGACTGCGAATGAAACTTGATGTGGAAGAAAGAAGTTTTCAGTATCCTTCGTCCTGGTAAAATACAAGACGATTTGGGTGTTTAGTAAATATTTCCAATCCCTTCTTAGAATCGAATGAGGGGCTGAATCGAGGGGCTGAATCGCGGGGCAATCAAGGATAGTTTTTTCCAATTGAAGCTTGGTTTTAGTGAATGCCCAGCCTTACAATACGTCACTGTACCGTACCGCGTGTTGATGTGCCACGAGAGATAAAATCTGAAGCCTGGGGGCCCCGAAGATTAAACTTAATTTTCTCATGTGCTGCAATAAGAATTGTTGGTGAATCCTACAATAGATACTCGACTTCTATACTCAGACGCGCTTACAATATCAAACACCACTATTCTATTTGTACAAGAATGCAGAGTTCTTTCAATCATCATTTTTCTCTCTTACAGACAACGACAATGGCTGAAAACGGGGGATATTGCGAAAATAGTCTGAAAGCGACCCACCGACCCACCAAATTCTCATGCTGCTGAGCCTAAGGTCTAAGGTCTCCCTCTCCCCTGTAATAATGGAGCTGAACTTTTGGTAACGATAACAATCCAGATATCTTCCTATTGCTCACGCTCTCTCTCTCTCTCTCTCTCCTCAAATACACCAAATAACCATCCCAAAGATTCCGGTAAACCACCTCACCAATCCAATCCAATCCAATCCGATCCGATTCAACCAAAGTACCACACTTACCCCATATCTCTTCTTCCTCACAAACAAATCTCTACCTTTCAAATTTCCTCACATGTTTCTTCCAAACAGTTGATATTTATCTTGTACTTATTTTCTCATTCTTCCATCTATCACGCATGATCATATATATAAATATATAAATATTCCACCACATCTTGCTAACACCCCCATCATATCCATATCATATCTTACAAAGTAAACCAAAGCAAAGCAATTAATTCACAACCCAGATCCCAAACCATCCAAACGATTTTGCGAGTGCGAGTCATCACTCATCTATTTTACACTCCATTTAATGCAATTCGAACGAGACCAGGTGGAAAGTGTAGGTAAAGATACTTTCGGTAGAGCCATCAACCCTTTACCAATACCAATACCGATGCCAGAAGACATGATTCCACCAAACACCAAATCCAAAAATCCTATAACTGACCACCTACCCATTCACCCGAGTTAACCATCCACCATGACCCAACCAAAAAGCAAAAACGTACCAAAACACCTGGTAGTGTGACTTCTCCTGATGACTATGAGCAGAACACTCATAAATCATCACAGATTCGCCACTGTTTGTCCCACTCTCCCACCAACCAATCCCCTCCTATTTCTTCCCGTTCTACCTCTTCCCAACCAATTCAGCTTAAGTCCACGTCCTAGATCTTCCATTTTCTCCTGACTTGAATCATTTCCTGCTCGTATACCCACGCTACTAAGTACACTCATACACTGTAACATTCTGCCCACAGCTTCTGTAAGTTTCTTTGAAGAATCTTCAACATTTGCCTGTCTCCTCTCTCTCGCACTCAATCCATATCCCACAGCAGGATGTGTACTACTTGGCGTAAAGGGTCTTGGAGGAGGTGGCATCCCAGAAATACCAAGACCGCCGCCTCCACCTGCGGATTGTTCCGAACCATAACTCACATTTGAGATGGCACGTGAGCGGGAACCTGGACCATCACCAGCCGAACTACCACCTCCTAAAAGCGTAGTATTTTGAGAAGAATAAGATCCATGACTGGGATCTAAACTGATAGCTGTACCTGGTCTCCCTTGACTATCTGGACTAAGAGATCTTATATCAGAGTTCGGGATACTGAGACTGATAGAATCGAGTGAGAGACGTGAGAATAGTCCCTTTAATATTTCATACCGAGGAATAATTACTGTGTCGCGGTATGCAATCAGAACTATTTTGCGTACCTCAAGGGGACGAATTTTAGGGACATTAGGAGAGGAGTCGGTTTGAGATGGAGGAAGGGTACCCCAGGCTTCGCGTGCTGCTTCTGGTGACATTAGTGGCCCATGGCCGGAAAATTCGAGATCAAGTGGAAGGAAGACGGCTTGCATGTAAGGGAGGACGGATGTAAAAGTAAAGATCCACATTTCCACGAGGTGGGGTATTAGCCGATCATCAGGAGTTCGACGTAAAGTTTGATCAAGAGATCTAAATCCTGTTTCGAGTAATTCTCTTAGATCGTCTATAATCGAACTTGGGCATCTTTTTTGTATACACCGTTGAATATGCGTGCTATAATATTGTCAGCATGGTAAAAGATACGAGGGGATAAAAAGACTTACGTGACTAGACGATTGAGATCCTCCACACATAACCTTAGATCTTCGCCCTCAAATATAATTAATAGTTTTGCTTTTAAAAATGGCCATGCATCATCTGCTGCCATATTGTTCAATCCATATTTTCCCAAATCTGATGTGTCAGGTCCATAGGTGCTGGAAGGATAGCCTACACCAGCGGGACCTAAGTATGACGCTGCCCCTGCTGAACCAAGACTAGATGGTCCAGGCCACTCGTTACTATTCTGGTATGATAATTCTCCTTCTCTCAACGTTTCACTTTTCTCTTCTTTTTTCTTCTCTCTCAATGCCCTTCCACCATGCCTCAGGTCCAAACCGCTCATGCTCTTTGCAAAACTTGTAGATGTAGGACCTGGACTTGGTGGAAGATTGAAATTATATAGACTGCTCGGTGCACTAGGATCCACGGGTTTGGAATTTGATGCCGCTGATGATAATGGTAAATGATGATCGTCTTTACTGCTCAACTTGTGTTTCTGCCGGGATAAAAAGTGATGTTTATGTTTCTCCTTGTCTTTCTCCTTCTCTGGTTGTGGTGTATCAATTGGTCGTATCGTCGCCGAGGAAGAATTCGCCATGCTGTACATACTTGCGGAACCTAAAGCACCTGCGCTGTGGTCAGTTTTGCATATTCCTCATATTCAATTTACAAAAGCAAGCATACTGGGACTTGGAAGCGCTCCAGATTTTACTTCTTTATCCTTGCTTATACCAATCTTTCCAGGCCTCGAGAATAATTTGACTTTAGACTTTTCTGTTTTAGCAGGCTTTTCGGTTTGTACCTGCGCCTGAGGCTGTGCTTGCGCCTGCAACTGGGCTTGTGCTTGCGATTTTGCTTGAGCTTGAGCATGCGCTTGGTTTCGTTGTTCATATTCCGTAGGTGTCAATGCTGGTGATGATCCAGGAGATTTTGAAAACACAACATTTGCAGCTGTTTGAGCAGCACTCGATCCTCCCCCAAGCAATCCATTATGATATCCTTGTCCACCGAATGAAGGATCCCTCGGAGCTGAAGCTTCTGTCAAACTCAATAAAGGTGGTGAAATAGGACCTTTTGAAGGTCTGCGACTTTCAGAGCTATTCGACGAGGTATCCAATTGTGGAGTTGGTACAGTCTGGGATCTTTGGCGCGCATGTTGCGATTGGTGTTGCATAGCAGCTTGAGCCGCTATGTGACTCGCAGAAAGTCCAGTGTTTAAATTTGACATATTTCCCAAATTGGATGATGCGGCTGTTGGCAAGTAAGGCTCAAAAGAACCTTGAGTTTGTGAATGCTTGCGCCCGTGACCTTTGAAATCGCTAAGGGATGATTTTGAAGCTACAGGAGTGAGAGGCGATGCATTCCTCAATGGTGTACCGCCAATATCAGTTCTTACTTGTGCGAGGGTTGGTCGCGAGAAGTTTTGTAGGCTGGTGGTGCTTGAGTTGCTCTTGGTTGATTGGGCGTAGAAAGGTCGTGGAGGGGCAGGCGCATTCTGCGACTGTGGACGAACTTTGCTGGAAAGGGATGGGGGTAGAGGTAAATCTTCCGACGACGAGGACTCAACTCTTCGCAGCGGTAGTCGTTGAGTCGTTGAGGCCTGTTGCACAATTGGAGAAAAGCTCCCTGGTGCCCTTGGCACAGGAGGCCCTGTTGACTGTGACATGGTTATCTTTGTGGAAGTGGGACTTTTATATGTTTTGCGTTAGTCTTCCGTATCTTTCAGGGTACAACAGCGGGGCATCGATTGTAGCGAACGACGCTGTGTCTTGGACATTTCCGCAAGGGAGTGAAGAATGAACAAGATCTGATCATGAATCCAGACGATGATGATAATGATGATGATGTTGGTGTGGGTGAGGTTTTGAATATTGTAAGGATCAAAAAAAATGGGGTGTATGACATGCGATGCAGTAGTATCTGGGATTTTAAACCATGTCTGATGGTAATAAGTCCCTGGTTAGTTTTTGGAGTGGTTTGATGTTGCTTTGGCTTTTCATTTGTTGACTCGGGCCTTGTCGTTTGGACTTTGGCGGGGAGATCTTAGACCCAGTCTCCGGCGCCAAAACAAGAAAGCCGACCTGAACTAACAAATTCAATTCCAAACATCGCATCTTTGGTCTGAAACGATAAATAAAAATTAAAAATACATCCTCGCAATACTTTTGATTTGTCCGAATACAAAAGAAAGAAAGAAGATAGCAATGGCGATTCCAGACACAACCACCACTCCTTCTGCGGCTGAACATGAGACTTCGTACCAGATCTTGTCGGCAACATATTCTTCTCCCAGCAACGAAAAGTTTGAGCACGTCCATAAGCTACCCACGCCTACATCAGACAAAGTGAGCGATAGGACCTCGTATTTAGGGGCATTGCGAAAAGCTACAGTGGATATGCAAGAGAGGATCAATAAGGAGTTGACTGCACGAATGGAGGAAGATAAAGTACGAGAGACTGGAAATGCAAATGGATCAAAGGTCAATGGTGGGGTAATTGATGAAGCCAAGGAAGAAGATAATTATGGTGAAGAGGTTGTGGAAGAGGAAGATTGAATTATTTCATGATTATAATGCTCGATGCTACATTGCCGATCCTTCCAAAAACTCCATCGCTATGTACCCATCACCATTCACACAAAGTAAATATTATCGTCCTCCCCACGAGCCTCGCGACGAAGATGGACGTTGCACATTTGCTCGACCCAAACACCCATAATGTACAACCGAGCTATCCGGCAAGACCGCAATAACACTACCTCCTAATCTCTTATGACAAACACCACATACTCTCTCATCGCTTACGACAACTCTCCTATTCCTCCCCCCTTGACCATTTGGTAAACCGTCACCTAGCAATAACGTTGCTTGCGCACGCACAACTTCACTCTTTCTCAATCCTGCCACAACCCGAGATTCATTGACGATCGAATTTGCGGCTCGTATACGACCACGAAAATATGATTCGAGTTCTGCTACAGGAAGTTTCTCCGGAATCAGATCAAGGGTGGAGGATGCAGGTAGACGTGATCCATGTCTCGATAGAAGCTGCAAAGCAGGTGGCCAGTTGGGTTTATATGGAGGTAATGGCTTAAGGTAAAGAGAAAGAAGGGTGTGATATATAGAAGGTAGAGGGTCACCCTTCTCTGATCTAGATGCGCGATGTGTTGGGACTGGTGATGATGTTGAAGCTTCTTGGTTCATATGAACCCTATTACAATATCTGAGGATGTTAGCATAAGCAATCCCAACAAAAGTCAAGCTCGAATACCCACTCTTCGGCCTTCTCAAAGTCCTTAATCTTGAATACATATATTTCAAGTGCCTGTTTATGTGAACCCATGTTACTTAATACGACAGCCTGGGCTTCGTAGAAATTTGGATCTATGATGAATGTTAATGGATTTACGCTCCATCTTTGATACTTGAATCATACCTTCTCTGTCTATCAACCCAAATGCCCTTCCACAAGAATATATGTTACTCGACCGTAAGAATGATACCATTCGTCCCATTAAATCTTTCCATTGTTCGGAATCCCTATCCAACCGCTGCTTCAATTCTTGCATATATGCACCAACAAGTCGATTATGAAAATCGGCAGTCATATCATTTAGCTCATTGATCACATGCTCCAAGTACCTAACCTCAAGTTTGATATCGATATTGTGCAAAAAATTGAGGACTTTCTCCCTTGGCAATGTCTCCGCATTCTCTGTATCGGCTAGGAATATTTCCATACCAAGATCAGGATCAGCTCGCAGAGGCCATTCTGCGAATTCAAGAATCAGATCAATCATCTCGGGAGGTAAATGTTGAAGATAGCCAACTGTCCTTTGAGGTCCATGTAATGTTGGAGCTTGTTCATTCTCCTCTTCTCCCATACCAAACTTCTTGAGAAGCTCCAGTGCAGGACGGTGCAATTTTTTGCCGTGGAAGAAATCAACGAGGTCATTATATCTTCCGGTCTCTAGTAATTTCTCATTGACCACATCTGGATCACAGAAGTTTGGCAATCGAAACAGTGGTCCCGCCAAACTCGGCATTGATAGCATATAAGAACGGAAAAGAGTAGTATCTACTAATTTCGCGGTTTCCAGCAATTTTTGCTCGCGGTCTTTCTCTGCTTCGGCTTCGGATTCGGGAGCAGCCAGAAGAGAATCAAATGTGGGTTCAGGTGCTTCTCCATGGCCATTTTCTTTCGGAGGAATGATTTTGCCAGTCTCAGAATCTAAGAACTTCTTCAGTCTCGTTCGCGCATCCACAAGGAAAGCGTTAAGCTCCTTGGCTGCCGTAATTAGATCTTTGCCTTCGAGAGGGCCCTCTTCAACTGGAACTGCTTTTATACTTGCACTATCATTGTCTGAATTATCATGCTTCATAAAAGATCTAATTGACGACGCATCCGAGCTAGACTTTTTATGGTTCCTGATTAACTTTTTGACGGCGGCTGGCTTTAGGGAATCCTTCGAATCCGAATCGCTATTTGCACTACCGTTGGTTTCATCGTTATCCGTTTCGACATCACCATTCTTCTCCTCAACGACCGATAGATCACCAGCAATTGCCTTCGGATACAACTTGATCACATGTTCCGGAGGCGCTTCAATAGCAATAAATATATCGATCGCTGCACGGTATTTGCGTTGATTAAACAAAGCCTGAGCTTGATCGATTTGTTGATCAAAATAAAGTTTCGACTTGAGAGCTTCCACTTGTTGTACTCGTTCAGTCTTATTATGTAGTAGAGCATCTTCAAGCATATTAAGAATGCTAAGTGCTTCATCGTAACGTCCCTTTGCAACGAGTTCATCAATTTGTGAATCATAATCCGTAGCGCCCATTCGCCATATACATCGCTCACTAGCCACATGGAACCCTTTTCCAGCGTGTGCTAAGCTGATATTCGGAGGCGGAAAATGCAATTGATTCGCATTAGGTAGCGGTATCGTTTGCAAAAGAGATAGGGTATCTGGATTCCTAACCTCGAGCATTCCTTTAGATGGTGCTTGAAGAGTAATAATATATGGATATGAATATCCAATAGCGTCGGGCGCTGGCTGCCAAGGGATTTGTCTCTTTTCTATTGGCTTCCCTTCTGATGTTGTGAAGAGGGAATTTATATCCTTTGCAAGCAGAATTTCTCCGTCTGCAAGCTTCGTCGCCAATGGCTTGGGTATATAGCCTCCCAGACCCATATAACCCATGCTCGCAGAGCCCATGCCACCAAATCTACCACCTTGATTACTTGTCGCGCCTCCAATAGCTCCTGGCCCGACAATATCCTCAATTTCATGGGTATTGATATCGACAATGACATATCCAGAGTTCATGCCACAAATTATCTTGGTCGCAGATGCCCAAGTTAAAGTTCGAATAGATTCTGCGAGCGTAATTTCCGTCGTCTCGGATGATAACTCAGATTGGTGCCATGACCATATCAACAACCTTCGTTTGACGGCAACTGCAAGTTTTGATATAATTTCTGGTATTCCCGTGGCTGGGTCTTTGACAATGTTTGATGTTACGGCGAAAGTGGAAGCATTCTTGGTCCTCGTCAACTGTTCCTGTAAGGCATACGTCTGCAGATCATGTATCGAGACATAGTAATTCGATAAAGATATCAAAACATTGGCCTCCTTTATTCGTGCTAGTTGCTCTATTGCTCGAGTAGAGAACTTCTCGACCTCTCGAAGTAAACCGACATCGCCCGGTGTATCGTTGACTTGATATATGCGTAAACTTCCCGTATTAAGACCAACTATCAACCGATCGCCTGTATAGAATTAGTTGAGGTTTCTTTCTTAAGCTGTAAACTTACCAAACGCAAGTATAGACTCGATCTTCGATTTGTCTCGCTGGCGGAGCTCAACGATAGGTCGAGCTGTAAAGGCAGAAAGCATGGCGTCTAACTGCCAGCTTTGAATAAAATGAAGGTTGTAGCTGGAGAATCATTCATTGATCTTCAGTGCATCTTATTTTCATATATCCATTCGGGTTGTGAGTTATTTTATTCATTGGCGCATGTAGCTTTATTTTCGCGTTGTATCCTCTCACCTCTAGTTACGGATGACGATGGTGGTTTTACCGAGCTTCTACCGACCACAGATGTCATTAGGCCATCCATAGGAAAATGTTACAACACACCCAATGTTGTTCAAATATTGAACCTCATGGGATGTCTGCCTTTCAGCAACTACACTACCTTTATTGATGAATTGGTGAATTTTTGGTGGGCAATAACATGCTGAGTAACGATTTCTTCAGTTACATCGCTGCTTCAGGGCTACATTATCTGCCCGAAAGGATGCTGCAAGGCTGCTTCTTATGATTGACTTACATGCATAGCAAGGCATTTAAAACCTACCCTGGGGGAGATCCTACATTATGTAGTCAATGAACAAGGATTCACTACACTACATGTGCTCAAATTGCGCTTGTGTGATCACAGCGTCAATGTACGTTGGTACATTTGCAGACCATTTTTGAAAACCCAGGTGCGTAGTGATCATCACTCATCGTCGCTCAATTGTCATGAGGATGATACATTGAATAGCAATATCAGCCCTTCTCTTACTCCGCTTATATTTAACGCACTTGCCGCGGTGGACTTGGAGGTCGGGTCTGAGATTTATAAATTCAGAGGAAATGCATTGGCTCCAAGATCTCAACTATCAAAACTCTTCCCTCCCCGCGCCTGTACTTTAGCACTCGCCCAATCTTTCCAAATCCCCTCCACTTCCCCTTAATCTTCTCCTTGCAATCTCTGAGCGCAATCCACCATCAGTCAGCCCACCAACTTATGATGCTCGCTTTACCCCTCCATCCCACAATAATATTTGAACCAAAAGCCTTCCTTCTCCTTCCACATTGAAACATTTGATTTGTTCTTATAGAGATCTGTGCAGATGTTGACTTCACGACAGGCAAGACAGTATTAAAAACCCTTATCTATATCACTGGTAGAACCTTAGTTCTAGCGAGAAGTGCGAATGTGGAACAGGAGCTCAGTATTCGAATACTGTCAGAAGTGGATCTTCTCTATTCGTTCTTTTTTACTATGTCTTCTCTATTATATCTTTTCTACCACATCTTTCCCACGCATCTTTCCAACCGCAACTTTCCCACCACATCTTCCCTACTACACCCTCCGCCACCCCTCCCCTCCCCTCCCTCTTCATTTTCGAATTTCACAGAAAGCCAGGATCCGCATCTCCAAACTACATACTACTCACTACAAAGTATGCACTTGCAGAGCGTAGTCTCCCTACCATCCAAACAATCAGTCGGGCTGGCTCAGCACATTCCTATTCTCACTACAGTATTGCCCAAAAAAATACCTAATTACTTTATACCCAAAGTATTTTGTAAGACTTACCTAAACCAGATACATTTGGAAAGGACTAATATATCCTAGGTATTTCAATGATCATTTTGCCGCGTCGCCTGAATTACTTGTAGGATCTATAATCTCTAATCTATCTACAAATTATAATCATTGAATCATAGTCCAGGTATCTAAAATCCATTGTTTATTTTTTTGGGGTTTTTGGGGGGGGGGGTTCTTTTCTTATATCTATCTCTTCATATCACTACTCACAACAATACAGAACACTGTTCAAACTTCTCCAAGATATCTACAAATAGAAAGTTCAAAGAAAATAAATCAGAAACCCCATTTATTCATGGCGATCCCACCCTCTGAAGAGGGAATATCACTACTCGCAGCTAGGCGAGGAAAGAATTTCTATAATTATCCTCCAGAAGCAGTGATTCCGAATCCCAATTTAATATAAATCGGTGTAATAAAAGCATTTTAACATATTACTTTGTAATTATAATTTATATCAGTTTGGATTACTCGGGATTAATGAGTCATGGATAGGATAGTGGAATAGTAGGATAGTGGAATACATTGAGGGTTTAGTTATTGAGATTCTACCTCATTGTAAGACTTATATGAAGAGAAGATGAATTCCCACAGTCACTCTGTGTGTGTGTAAAAATCGTTACGTATTCATGAAATAGGTATGTATTTATGTAATTAGATACATATCATAATAGCCAAAACCTTAATTCATCCATCCATAACCTATCATCCCTATTCATTATTCACTATCCACACAACGTCTTCCCTCTCCCCATCCCCTAAGAACCCACCTGCGTCCCCCCATTAGGATGCAAACTCTGCCCACTAATAAAACTACTATCCTTACTCGCCAAAAACACAAAACAAGTCGCCACCTCAACCGGTTGTCCCGGTCTCCCCATCGGCGACGTAAATTCCCTCTGAGCCTTTTCATTCATAGTTGCCGGGATGAGAGGCGTCCAGATAGGACCTGGACATACGGCGTTGACGCGAATACCCTTGCTGATTTGTTGGTTGGAGAGGGCACGTGTGAAGGCTACGATGGCGCCTTTGGTTGCCGTGTAGCTAGGGGAGGGGTTGTTTGTTAGTAGGGGGTTGAACTTTGAAATTTGAACTTTGGAGAGAATGGACGTTAAGTGCATGGTTGAGGGGGGAGTGGAAGAGGAGATACTTACTCGAGGAGATCTGGACGTCCGACGTATGGATTTACGGAGGCGCAGGTGATGACTGTGTCTCCGCGGGACATTTGAGGGAGAATATATTTAGAGAGGAAGAAGAATGGATGGATATTCACATTGAAGGTGTTAATCCATTGTTCCCTATTTGGTATTAGCATCATATCATATACCTATTTCCTCAGCAACAAGCGAAAAAAAAGAACATACTCAGTCAAATCATCAATAGTCTCAACCATCATCTGAGTACCATGATTCAAAACCAAAATATTAATTTTCCCCATCGTCTCCTTAGCTTTCTCAGCCACATTTTTACAAGCCTGATGACTCTTCAAATCAGCCGAGAATAAATGCAATTTTCCCCCCTTGGCTTCAACCAATTTCTTGGTTTCTTGTGCATCTTTTTCTTCATCTGGTGTGTAGATGATGGAACTTTCGGCTCCTTCCATTGCATATAGTATGGCGACGGCACGACCAATTCCACTATCTCCACCGGTAATTAAGGCTTTCTTGCCCTTGAGCTTTCCGGCAGCGACATAAGGTTGATAACCACCATCATCGGTGGGAAGTTGATCGTTGATGGCTTCTTTTGGTAATTCGGTTTGTTGACCTGGGGTTTTAGATTGATGGGAAACGGGAGGTTGGTGACCTACAGGTTGATTTGTTAGTATATTGAAGGAATGTGTTGCTGGTAGGGTATGAGAGCAGTGGCAGAATACAAGGAGGGGAATTAGGAATATCTTCACAACGTACCCTCTTCGAAATGACCCTTATTAGCAGACATTTTTAATTCTTTGAGTGAGTGAGATTGATTCTGTGTTTTAATTTACTGAAGTCGCAGAGATAAAATTATTCAAGAATTAAGACACAATTCTTTATGGAAAGAGAATTCTTAACCAATTCACACAGTATTCCATCTTTTCTTATACCTACTATTTGTTAGATACCTTGTAAGAAAGCTACTTGGTCAATATACATTTCTCATCAAAAAGGGACCAAATGCTCCGGAAAACTCTATATTAAATGGGACAATTGGTTAGTAGTATTATAAAATCAATGCTTGATACTCAATGGAGTGGTAGCTCCTATGGATTTTGTCCTTTTGAGCCGAGATCGATGATGTAAGTAGTCTTCTGGTAGCCTCACGTAGGATGGATAAGTGAAAGTCCAGATGTAGTAGCCAAGTAAATGAATATGTGTACTGTGAAGTTTGAAGGTTAACGTTAGAGGCATATTAATTCTCAATGGAGAAGATCTCTCGTTCTGATGGGAGATCGATGATGTAAAAAGATTTCGAT
Organism: Sclerotinia subarctica; assembly: GCA_025389085.1. NCBI lineage: Eukaryota > Fungi > Ascomycota > Leotiomycetes > Helotiales > Sclerotiniaceae > Sclerotinia > Sclerotinia subarctica. Next base: position 3,208,997 of record QRFI01000006.1, read on the forward strand.
GGCATGAACCCATGGTATACTATAATAGATGAGGTAAGATGTCTAAAAGTAGTAACTGAGTAAATAGTTAAAAGCCAATAGATTGAAGTTTGTATGGAGCTCAAAGGTTGTTTAACATCAGAGATCTTCTTAGCTTCTAAATCGAGGGGTTAAGTCGGAAGAGTTGCCGAGAATTAGACCAATTAAACGGCTTGGCTTATTGATCAAAGCATTGATGAACATGGAGAATTTATAAATGCCATCTGAATTCACGAGATGGGTATTTGAAATACTGTTCATGAGTGAAGTATAAGAGATCACAACATCCCCTCATCATTTTTGTGTTAAACTATCAACATTTGACAAAGAGACTATATACTGCAGTGCTAAAAGCAATACGAGTATTTTTATTTCCTACAGACCTATATACTTTTGAGGATGTCTGTATGCTAGACTCCGCTGCTATTTGATAGCCTACCAGGTACCTGATACCTAACGCGCAAATTGACTACTTTGACTTGAAGTAAAATATCTCATGTAGTCATGAGTCTTTACCGAGTCATCAAGTCGGAGTCACTGCTGTTCAATATCGGTACAGTACTAGCCTTGGGGTGTTTATTGCCAGCAGCTCTTTCATGATGTTAAGCATATGGTTGCAATATGGCTTTCGCAGGTAGAAGAAAAAGGTCAGATATTAGGATTGAATCGTTTGCCTTTGTTTTTACCTTTCCGTATCTTGTCAAACTTCTTCAATCCTTAGGTTTTGATATATCTCTGCTTTTGACTCCTTTCCTTTAAAATGGTCTGCACAAGCCACACCTATCATCTAGCACAGCCACTAACCACCAGCCACATCACTTCTCGTGTAACCCCTTTACGTCATTTCCAACATCAAGAAATCAAGTTTCTCTTCGATATTCACAGAATCTAAAATTCACCAACCATCTTAAGCTATCTTTTGGTTACTAGGTAGCTGTCTTGAGCCACAGGACCCTGAAAAATCTTTTTAGTTAAGCCACACAAGCACCGTCAGCCAAGACCATTTTCCCCAGCCTTTTCGACCTGATTTGCACCCGAAGTATCAAAAGTATATCCTATCAAGATATCTCCTTCCCTCTCATTCGTGTGAATTTCAGAATCCCCTTGAAATGACGTTTACTTGACTAGGGCGTTGTACCTGATTCCCTATTATTCTCTTTATTTGAAAACCCCGACAAAAGACATCGTCATATGTACATCAGTTTTAAATTACCATCACCCAAATTCACCAAATCTATTCCATCATACCTCGATCCTTCCCAGTTTACAAGCAGCAACGCATAGAGCCACAATTCCCCTGCAATGAGTACTTCTCACACTTCACCAAGCCCTATAAAGACTCCTAAAATGTCCCCTCAAATCCCCGTTCCAATCCCATTAAGATCAACAAGTTCATTTCAAAATCAAAACATCCACATAATACCCAAAATAAAAAACAACGATCAGTTACCCGATAGAGCCACTCTCAAAACCCTCTCATCTTTTATAAAAAGTTATCGGGATTCTCCCACGCAATCTACTACTTCATTATCGATTTCTACATCACTACAACATACGCCTACACATATGACAACCACAACACAAACACAAACACAAACACAAACACAAACACAAACACAAACACAAACACAAACAAAACCTCAAATCCTCCTACTTCAACCTCTAAATCAAAATCCAAATCCAAACCAAAAACACAAAACCCACCCCAAAATGTCCCACACAACCACAACTCGCTCCCAACCAACTCACCACCATCATCGAAAACCAAGCATGGGTGACAAGATCAGCGGTGCACTGCTGAAATTGAGGGGAAGTTTAACTAGACGTCCTGGTTTAAAGGTAATTATTCCCAAGTTCATTTTCGATTTTCGATTTATTTTGGGGAAAGGGAGTTAAAGAAGTGAAGTTCTTTATATTATTTGTGGGAAACTTGAAAGCTAATCATAATATAATAATAAATAGGCAGCAGGAACAAGAAGAATGAGAGGAACGGATGGGAGGGGTAGTCATCATGTTGCTGCTTATTAGGTGGTGTGTATTATACACGATCACTATCATCAGCAAAGAGCAAGTAGCAAGTAGCGACAACCAACTACCTCCTACATACAGACTGGAGAGATTCTTGAATTTGTCCTGCTTTGTGTTATACTTAAATTTTGGAGGGAGGGATGATCGATAGTCAGGGGACAGAGGGATGAGGATGAATCACGAGTTATGATTGATTGTATTATATGTATATGTATATTAATAGCGGATAAAATCACGATACCCAGGATAGAATTAAGCGGAGCGGAGGAGAGCAAGAGCAATATAAAAAAATCATCTATCTAAGAACTTTCTAATATCTAATTCCTTCTCTAATTAATCAACATATTTTTCAACTTTTTTTTTTAAAAAAAAAAATGGGAGATATTAAATAAATAAATAAATAAATAAATAAATAAATAAATAAATAAATAAATAAATAAATAAATAAATAAATAAATAAATAAATAAATAAATAAATAAATAAATAAATAAATAAATAAATAAATAAATAAATAAATAAATAAATAAATAAATAAATAAATAAATAAATAAATAAATAAATAAATAATTAATTAATTAATTAATTAATTAATTAATTAAATAAATCAAATAAGTAACTCGGATTTTATAATTTTGTCCTATACTTTCTTTTTTAATACAATTAGACAATGAGTGAGTGCAGTGGGTGAGTGATATTAATTTTTATTTTATTTTATATTGAAATTATTATTGAGATTGAGACTGAGACTGAGATTGATATTGATATTAGTATTATTAGTATTGGTATCGATATACATCTACTTCATCAAACTCCAACAGTGGTATCTCTTATATCTACCTGCTCATTATACATTAAAAATCACATACATATACATACATACATCACTTCGCTTCGCTACGACATAAAAGAAATTTATGTATTTCAAACATCCATTCATTCCACTTTTGAATTCCTTTTCCTCATAATCTCCAAAAATATATTTATTTATCATCAAACCATCTTCCCCATCCTGATTCCCTTCCTCTCTCAGCTCCTGCACCACCAGTATATTTCTTTTCCTCCTCCTCCCACTTCAACCTCTCAACTCTCGATCTCGCCAAATATGCCCTAGCAAATCTCCACGCTTCTGTATCGGCTAAATTCCACGCTTCAACCGCCCCCCTAATCTTTAAATCTCCTGGATTTTTACTACCACCAAACATTTTTGCTTTTTCCAATAGAGACTCCTCCTTCTTTTTATCTTCTTCTGTTGGGATTGGTCCATCTTGTGGATCATGAACTGGTTTTGGTCTACGTTCTGGACCTGGGACTGGAGTTTCCGATTTTCCTGTATCGGTAGCGTTACGCGGGATGGTGAAGCCGAAATACCAGTCTAAATCCGAAGGTACTTCCTTTTCGGCCGTGAGCCAGAGAGAATGAGATGTTCCATGAGGACTTGCGACTGCTTCTTTGAACTTTATGATACGTGGAGTACCAGAAACGCCTGTACCAAGAAGTTCTTGGGTAAGCCTTGAGAGCCAAGGATCACGAGGAGACTCTCTTCTAATCCATGGAACATCGATACTTTCTCGAAAGCTAGTTAGTGTAGACATCGTGAAAGGATGGGGAACAGTTCCGATGGTATAAAGGCCGGAAGTATTGCGATAAAAAGCAGGAGTGCTAATTTTCATCGGAGATGAAGCAACACATGGTTTGCATTTTGGTCGGTTTGGTGGACAAGAAGCTGGCATTGCTGACTCGGGACATTGAGCAAGATATTCAGCAAGTCGTAAAGCTGGCTCGACAAGATATGACATATGTTCTGGTTCTGGTTTAACCACAGAAATTCCTTTGGTGAAGATATTTTGCCATGTTTGATGAAGATGAGATATCATGAGCTTGTTTAGTGATTGCATACCCGCTGCCTTATTTTCTTCATACTCTTTCGAAATTTGTGGATATTTCTCCTCGAGGACCTTCGTCTGGTAGAAGGCTAAAGAATCGTGGGAAGGATCAATCTGGAAGGTATCTTTCGGTACAGCACTAACAAAATCTTTGGCGTCTTTCAAATTCGGATTTGCTAAAGCCGCTTTCACAGCCGCCGTGATGTCCGCTTTTGATCCTGAAAATATACCACTTCCCATTTCATCATATCTTGTCAATAATGGATATTCTCCTCTTCTCAAATAACTCAAGGTTTGATCTTCGTAAGGACCCATTGGAAGTGTGAGGTAATTGCAGAGCAATCCAGTACCCATATTTTCCCAAGCCAACCACCTGGTTAAATCTGTTTTCAATGAATCTTCGACTTCAATTCGTTGCAATTCGGGGTATAATGGATTGTTCATGGCTTCCGCAGGACTGAGAATTATAGGTTTAAAGCCTTGTGCCCACCATGCCCTCCTCCATGTAACCAAGAGCGCATTCTCGGCATCTTTCAATTTATCATCCTTTTCAATTGTGTGATCATAGTATGTATAAATGGTTGGGCGTTCTCTGAGAGGTGGTAGCAAAGAACGATTTTCATCCAATGTCACCGATGATGAAAATGGACTCAACCAATTCCAATTAGCATGCCATTTCGATTCACCATATGTGCTATTCTTTTGAACTGGTGGAGCATGTGCCGCTTGTCGAAAAGGATTGAGGATACTGGGTGAAGGTAATTGTTTAGGTAATTTTGGTAATGACATGCGATGATCTGTGAATCTGCCAAGTGATGGACCGGATGGTATCGAGTTGGGAAGTGTAAACACTAATGTTATAACAGCGAAAACTGCAACAGTGCCGAGAAGAACGGCCATGCGACGAGGAGGGACATGAGGTATGGGTGTCCCGAAGAGGGTTCGTTGAACAGGCATTGTGAGAAAAGGAATAGAGACAGTAAATATTGTATTAAAGCACAAGATGGATACTGTCTAGTATCGCATTGGAAATTCGTATGGTACGATTGAAGTTTAAAAGGATTGATGAGAGTTGTCTCCTAGATGAGCTGACGTACGCCGTTGTCGTTAACCATGGATCGAATGCGGTTCCTCTTAAAAATCCAAGACTTTCTGGAATAGAGATGAAAGCCTTAGCTGGGTATAAAATCTGGTTCGACAAAAGAATGAAGTTCGAATATCGATAAACTTAAAGGAAGGAAGGAGATGTGAAGAAATGACAGAAATTGAGAAGATAAACTTATTAAAACAGTCGAGATCTTGAAAATCGAATTCTAGAAAGGAGAAATTTAAAGTATCTTGTCTCCTTACCCCAAGCCCAAGTCTATTCTTGAGTCAATATCCAATAATAAAAGTGGAACAGGAATATCCCCATAATTTCAAGGGTAAACTTAATTTGATTGGGTTTTGACGAACAATCGGAAATATCGGATAAACCTTTCTCCTTTTATCTTATGAAGATCGGATAAACCTTTCTCCTTTCATCTTTTGAAGATCAAATACATCGGCGACGTGACGGTCCGATGACGGAATTAAAATAAATTCATCGCATATTCTGCAGGTGAAAAGGCTGGCTGGCTGATTTTCGGCAATTTTCCTTCATGTGTTGGAGCAGATGCAGAAAATTGATTGATCAGTTGTATGACTCCCACCACTCCCAATGCTTTTCATCCCGTTAAATTTTTATTTATAAAGCCCAACAATATCTTCTGCATTTCCTTATCCTTCTTACTTCTTCCTGTTTTCCATCAACAAAGCATCTCAATACAACTTCCCCATCACCCATCTCCCGAACTCATCAATTCGTCCATCCATCTTCAATTTATCGGTGATTCACGCGCTTCAAAACTGTCACTCAGACCACCCACCAGCAATTGATCTATCTTCCATACGAGTTAGGGTGATTGATCCATACAAAATTGAGCACAGAACATATAAAAGATCCCTTGAACTTGTTTTGATTTGAAGTAGGTAGCTGAAATCCTTCTCAAATCACACAGTTCAAACCTCTTTAAATTCTTGCTCAGTTTTTACCCCTCCAGGATTCAACCCCACCATTCAAACCCTCAACAAACCATGGCGTCAACAAGCTTTGAGCTACCAGACCCAACATCAGATCTTCATTGGTCTGCTTTCCGTGGTGCAATTCAAGATATCTTCACTGCAAATGCTGAAGCCCATCCTGATAGACTTTGTGTAGTGGAAACTGCCTCTGCCTCTTCCCCAAGGAGAGAATTTACCTACCGACAAATCAATGAGGCTTCCAATATTCTAGCTCACCACTTGGTGGAGCGTGGAGTTAAACGAAATGAAGTTGTCATGTCATATAGTTATCGTGGTGTGGATTTGGTTGTCACTGTCATGGGTATCTTGAAAGCTGGTGCTATTTTCTCAGTCATTGATCCTTCATATCCCCCTGATCGACAAAACATCTATCTTGATGTCGCAAGACCAAGAGCTTTAGTAGTCATCGATAAAGCTACTAAGGAGGCTGGAGAGTTGACGGAGAAAGTACGTAACTTCATTGCCGAGAATTTGGATTTGAAGACCTATATTCCAGGTCTCGAATTGAAGGATGATGGAACTTTAGTTGGTGGTGACGATCAGGGAAAGGATATCTTCCAAGGCCAACAACCATTGAAGTCTAAAAGTCCAGGTGTTGTTGTTGGTCCAGATTCTACACCAACTTTATCATTTACTTCCGGTTCCGAAGGTCGTCCAAAGGGTGTTCGAGGAAGACATTACTCTCTTGCATACTATTTTGACTGGATGGCAGAGAGATTTGGTTTATCCAAGAATGACAAGTTCACCATGTTGAGTGGTATTGCTCATGATCCTATTCAAAGAGATATCTTTACACCTCTCTTTCTTGGTGCTCAATTATTGGTTCCATCCAAGGATGATATTCAGCATGAAAGATTGGCTGAATGGATGAGGGAACATGGTGCTACTGTTACTCACTTGACACCGGCAATGGGTCAAATTCTAGTTGGTGGAGCTAGTGCTGAATTCCCCGCTCTTCATCACTCCTTTTTTGTCGGAGATATTTTGATTAAGAGGGACTGTAAGGCTCTTCAAAAGTTGGCTCCAAATGTGTTCATAGTGAACATGTATGGAACAACCGAAACGCAGCGTGCAGTCAGTTACTTTGAGATCCCAAGTCGAGCTTCGGATCCACAATATTTGGAGAATATGGGAAATGTGATTCCCGCTGGTAAGGGAATGAAGGACGTGCAATTACTTATTGTTGATCGGGAAAATCGAAACCGTATTTGTGACATTGGCGAAATTGGCGAGATTTACGTTCGAGCTGCTGGACTTGCTGAAGGTTATCTTGGAAGTGACGAACTCAACAAGGCCAAGTTCATTGACAGTTGGTTTGTTGATAATTCCAAGTGGGTTGAAGAAGACGCAAAAAACGCCAAATCCTTATCCGAAGAACCATGGAGAGAATTCTATAAGGGTCCAAGAGATCGAATGTATCGATCGGGTGATCTTGGTCGATACACTCAAACTGGAGATGTAGAATGTGTTGGTCGCGCAGATGATCAAGTTAAGATTCGTGGGTTCAGAATTGAACTTGGTGAGATCGATAAATACCTCTCAGATCACGTTATGGTTATGGATAATGTCACTTTGGTCAGAAGAAATAAGGATGAAGAACAAACCCTTGTCAGCTATATCGTACCTGATATGCAAAAGTGGGCACAATGGTTAGAGCAATTGGGTCTCGAGGATGACGTCTCAGGTGGCGAAGGGATTCAAGGAAGGCTTCGAAGATTCTGGCCTCTTGGTGAAGATATCAAGAAATACCTCAAGACGAATTTGCCTACCTACGCAATTCCAGAAGTCATCATTCCACTGGAGAAGTTCCCTCTCAATCCAAATGGAAAGAAGGACAAGCCTGCACTTCCATTCCCGGATGCTGCACAATTAGCAGCAGCAAGACCTGTTGGTGCTTATTCCGAACTTTCAGACGGTGAAAAAGAGGTTGCGGCAATTTGGGGATCATTAATTCCTACCATTGACGAAAGAACAATCAATCCTGATGATTCATTCTTCGATATTGGAGGACACAGTATCTTGGCACAACAAATGCTTTTCAAAGTCAACAAGAAATGGACTGGAATCAACATTAACATGAGTGTCATCTTCCGAAACCCAACATTGAAAGGATTTGCCGCAGAGATTACTCGCAGATCCTCATCCGATGGTGATGTAAAAGAGGAAGTTGAAGTTGCTGAGGATTATGAAGGAGATGCCCATGTGCTTGCTAAAACCCTTCCATCAACATTTCCTTCAGCAGATGAGAAGATCACACCAACCACACCTCTTACTGTCTTCCTTACCGGTGCTACAGGTTTTCTTGGTTCATACCTTATGCGCGATCTTCTCACCCGCTCTCAACCTATTAAAATCATTGCTCATGTGCGTGCACTCGACTCCAAAGCAGCTCTTGATCGTGTCATTCAAACTTGCCAAGCATATGGAGTTTGGGATCCTTCTTGGACGTCACGCATTTCCTGCGTCACCGGTAACCTTGGAGAAGCACAACTTGGTCTCTCTCCCGAGGACTGGAAGACTGTCTCTGAGACTGCAAACGTAATTATACACAACGGAGCTCAAGTCCATTGGGTCTACCCATACCAAAACCTCAAGCCAGCAAACGTAAAGGGAACTTTAGATATTCTTTCTCTCTGCGCAACTGGTATTCCCAAACGTCTCTCATTCGTCTCATCCACATCCGTTCTTGACACCGACCACTTCGTTCAACAATCAAAATCCGGCATCCCCGTCTCCGAAGAAGATAATCTTTCCGGTTCAGCAAAGGGGCTCGGAACAGGCTATGGGCAATCAAAATGGGTAGCCGAATACCTCGTCCGACAAGCCGGCGCACGTGGTCTTCGTGGTACAGTCGTCCGACCTGGCTACATCACCGGTGACAAAACCTCCGGAGTAACAAATACCGATGATTTCTTAATCCGCATGGCAAAAGGTTGCATCCAACTCTCATGTCGTCCACGCATCGAAAATACAGTCAACCAAGTCCCCGTTAACCACGTCGCACGCGTCGTCATAGCCTGTGCATTACACCCTGCCAAAACACCCCTTGGCGTCGCACAGGTAACTTCTCACCCTAGACTAACATTCTCCCAATACCTCTCCACGCTTGAAACCTACGGCTACACCGTCCCCGAAGTAGAATACCCCATCTGGAGCCAAAAACTTCAAGCCTACGCCGCAGACAGCACTCCCGAAAAAGAACAACATGCCCTAATGCCCCTTTACCATTTCGCAACCTCGGATCTCCCAGCCGATACCATCGCACCGGAGATGGACGATAGCAACGCAGCCGCATCGCTCAAAGCTGACGCGGAATTCACAGGCGAGGATTGGAGTAAGGGGGGATATCTAGATGAGGGGATCATGGGCATTTATTTATCTTATTTGAAAGGAATTGGATTTCTGCCTCTTCCGGAGGAGGGTAAGGGGAAGCCGTTACCCGGAGTTACGATTAGTGCCGAGCAGAAGATTGCGTTGTTGAGGGTTGGAGGAAGGGGTGCTTTGGTTTGAGGAGGGTGCTTTGGTTTGAGGAGGGTGCTTTGAAGGTTTGCTTGCTAGCTTGTTTATATGTATAGATTGATGGATAAACAGATAGATAAAAAGCGAATACAGCGAATTAAAAAGGGAAAAGCATACCTGTGTACATATTCTCTCAAAGAACCGTTATCTCTAAATAGGTACAAACATATATTCATGAATATTCATACCTCTCTCCCCTCCCTATTCCCCTCCCTATTCCCCTCTCCATCTCCATCTCCATCTCCATCTCCATCCAGAAATATCAAAAATATTACATAAACTCTCAAGCTCAATAAAAGTAAAATTTAAGCTCAATAAAGTAATGAATCAATATACAGAGTAAACAAACAAATAAATAAATTATACATCTCGTTGCTACACGGTAAATATGTATGTATCTCGTGTAATGTCTAGTATCTGACATTTAGTATCTGGTGTACGCGCTCTTGACACCTAATGGTATATTCTCACCGTCGGCTTCAGGAAGGGTAGCGATGGGGTGTTGGGATGGTGGTGTTGTAGAGAAGTGTAGATTGGTCTGTCGTTTCACTATTCTTTGAAAGTTTCAGGCAATTTGAGGATTGAAGTTGTGATGCACAGTCACCAGATATTTCACAGCTCAAATGCATGGCGCGATTGCTCATTCACTTCAGAGTAGGAATTATGTTTAAGGTATTTATTTCTATTCAAAGTGTGTCAATGGTGATGGCAATCATTAAAAGTTCAACCAAGCAACAAAGGTTTGTTGGCCAAAAGATATGGACCAAAATATCCACTACCCTCGAAAGGATACAAGATACCTCGGTGAGTAATCGGACAAAATCAATCTTCTTCCTCCAAAAATAGGCCTATACCACAGGTTGAACCGATCCTCGATGGGAAAGGGGGTAAGGGCCAGAGTGTTTGGGAAGTATTTGTTTCATGAGGTAGGGAGAGGTATTTGTGTACACCATGAGAAGCACATGTGCAGTGAGAAGAAAGTCTTGTTGATAAGTGTTGTATTGTTGTGTGTTCTACATATTTCAATGGCTGCACCACTGTTTCCATAAATGTAAAGCCGGATGAAGTTTCCTGTCTTTCAAGCAATGTTAGCTTCTGGTTTTGTCAAATTACTGTAGTAATAAAATGATAAATTGATTGCTTTAATCAGACATCCAAGGAAGATTGACCCTCATCTGTCCTCTATTTAGGTTCTAAGGCGAGGACTCGAGTGAAAACTGCGAATGTGGTATGTGTTTCATCATAGTGAAGCATGGGAAAGTATGAAAGGTGATAAAACTGACCTTTGATGATAGAAAATACAGTAACGATGTACCTTTTGTTAGTTCGTGAAGTGAGATAGCAAATAATAGGCGTGTCACATTTGTTGCAGCGGTGATCAGATTGGATCAAATATGCTTGTAAGCATTACCGTTGAACCATGACAACATAATCTAGGGGACTTGAGCCGCATGGTTGTGCAGCAGAAGTGTACCGCGATGATGTTGCATTGGCGCATGGTGATCCGTTGCGCGGGAACAAAATTTGCAAGCTAGAAAGAAAAACTCTGCATGGTGGTCAGCAAGAAATTTCCAAAAACCACAGCAACTAGATGAAAACTTTTTTGAGAAGGATCTTTCAGACAACATGTACTGGCAAGTAACAAGATCAACTCGTAAGTATCTCTCGAACAGCGTAATTTTAATCATGGTCGATTAATTTGGGAAAAGAAGTATCGATTGAAATTGTCATCATTAGATTTAGAGGGGAAAGGGAAAAAGGAAATTGGATTCAGAAGATGTTTTGACATACCATTGTGAAGAGAGTTGAAGCTCATGGCTTTTGCGACCATTGCAGGAATAAAATCATCTTGAAGATGTATTCTTGCAGTTTTTGTCGGTTGAAAAGAAAAGGAAAGTGATGTAGTGAAAAAGGAAATTTGAAATCCTCTCGATTGAAAGATAAAATTTTATATTGGAGAGCTCAGAGCTTTTCCTAAGCGAATGTCCGATATGACGCTAGGATTATCTTAGTGTGCATATCACATGACTGTGATGGAAAGTGCTATGCTTAATTGGGTTTAGATTCGACTTTCGGATCTTTTTTCAATCTTTCTGATATTTGACAGTTTTGGTTGGTTGAGGGCACATTACTTAACAATTGGCATTGTTCAACAGACCAGTAGTTTCATGGCCGATTGCTCTATCTTTTTCTTTAACCAGGTACGGAGAACAACACCGATAACATCACAACGTCACTTCAAAATCCCATCAGCTTTACCATAACCCTAATAATTCTAATAGTTTTTATCAACCTCCAATATATATATGTATATTATTTTAACAATCACATATAATAGCAACATTTTCTTTTCATCTTCTATTCTCTTAATAGGTATGGGTACCTACTTACTACCTCCATATTTCTGAGCCCATAGCCCAAATGACCCCATTTTCTCAATCACTCACTCGATTGAAATATAGAACATAGATTCAAGTACGGTCACCATAATAATCTCAGTATAGACACTACGGTCACCTTTTCATTTTATCATCATCATAACAACAATATTACGGTCACCCCTTCACACCATCATCATCCTACCATAAAACACTACGGCTATTTCTTCTGCACCTGACCTTTCTCCCCTCGCTACCGAACTACATTACGGTGACCTCTCAAAAATTCAATCACGCTACTGGTCTCTAAACCACACCCTACTCTATACACAGTACCTTCCCTCACCCACACCAAACTCACACACACATTGCAGCATTAATCATTAATCGGACTTGTTGCGCCAAATTCTCTCGCATCCATCCATCCCATCCCATCCCATCGTGACAGGGTCCTCTTTCTCGACCAGACCACAGAACAATTCACCACCCACCCACCACCCGCAAGGATTCCCAAAGCAGGCCCAGAAGTATATCACCTTACGCTTATTTATCCCCGGATTCTCCTTTCACATTATATTTCGCGCAAATTAATAGGTATACTTTATTCCAAACTCACTCATAAGTCGAATCACATTGTGTATATTTGGGGGAAGTTTCTTTTAATTGTTGTTCACTGCCTACCTAGTGGCTATTCATTCTATTACCATCATTCCGCGGATTACATATCGGCGAGGTTAGAGAAAGGACGACCAACACGGCTTTTTCACCATTAACATTTTGCTTTCGAGGCGGCTCTTTTTCAGACGACATTGATCGTCGCACTTTCGCTGCGGTCCTCCTCTGCCGATCAAACTTTTAATAATCATTGCTCAAGTTCCCTCGACTCGTTGATACGTTACTGTCTTCGAGAATCCCGACACTATTCGCGGTTTACAAGAGTACCCACTTTAGAGGAAGCATCGTGCGCGATCGGGGTCCAGTTTGTATAATCCTCGCGACGGCATTGTATTCATCTTCCCACGACAACGGCATATACTTGAGCAGACAATTGGCGGATTCTAGTAGAACGTAGATTGAACGAAAAACAGGATCGTGGCAGAGATATCTCGGTTGGATAACGGCGGAGGTGGAAATTGCGGCTCGAGGCGCATGTTACTTGCTTAATCCATATTGTTCGATTTCCACATTCTGTGGATAATCGACCTTAAGCAAGATGATGACGAGTTTACAACAAGCACATTCACCATATCCAGGACTTCAACATCAAGGTGTTCCTCAGGGTCATATGGCTGGTATGCCTCACGCTCAAGGTCAGCAAGGCCAACCAGGTCCAGGTATGCCTCAGCAGATGCATATGGGGGTCTCTGGACCAGGTGGACCTCAAGTCACTCAAGCTGGTGCTATGATGGCTGGTATGCCACCTGGATCTGGCGGACCAAATGCACATGCGTTACAGCATTTGAATCCAAATCAACAGGCGCAAGCAGCAATGTTCCAACAGCAGCAGATGAGTAAGCCATACCTCCTATCGCCTTTTGCCTTTCTTCCGCTATACCTCACATGAATGCTACATAGTTCTATGCTAGGCAATCACCATTCGCACAAGACGCTAACAATGAATCTTCCCAGTGAACGCGCATCCTCAGTTGATGCAACAGCAAATGTTGGCACAACAGCAAGCGGCCAGACAACGTCAGGTCCTAATGCAACAGCAATACAGCGGTGGGATGCCAAATGGAATGCCAATGAATATGCATGGGATGAATCCAAACCAAATGAACGCTCAATTTGCCATGCGACATGGTACCCCCGGATTGGCACGCCCAGTAAATCTACCACAACATCTTGCGCAGCAACAACAAATGGCTCAAGATAACGTTAATCAACAACAAGCACATCAACAGGTAAGCTCTTATCCACAATTCCACAATTTGTGTACTAATACATATTCGTGCTAGAATCATCAGATGATGCTGGCAATGCAACAACAAAATGCTCAAAACCATGGACCAAATGGCCAATCAGGACATCCACAAATGACGCCCCAACAAATACAACAATTCCAACAGCAGCATCTAGTCCAACAACAACAGCATCAGCAACAGCAGCAGCAGCAACAGCAACAGCAGCAAGCTCATGCTCAGGCTCAAGCTCAAGCAGCACAAGCTCAGGCACAAGCTCAGGCTCAGGCTCAGGCCCAGGCTCAAGCTGTTTCTCAACAAAACCAAAATCAATCACAACCTCAGAGTCAACCACCCCAGTCAGCCTCAACGCCTCAGTCTCAAGCACCACAGCCACCAACAATACAACCTCAGCAACCGCCGGGAGCGCTTCAGCAGCAGCAGCAGCAGCAGCAGCAACAACAACAACAGCAACAACAGCAACAGCAGCAGCAGCAACAACAACAACAGCAGCAGCAGCAGCAGCAGCATGCTGCCGTAATGTTACAACAACAGCAACAAGCGGCAAGGCAAGGAGATAAATTAAAAGGGCAATGTCTGATGCGATTAGTGCAATTTAGTGATCATCTCAGTGGCTTTTGCAAGGTTACCAAGCCGTTATCTGCTTATATGGCGAATGGTACTCCGCGGCTGATTGCTGAGGCGGCGAAACAAAAAGATGACTTGGGATATTGGGGAAGCTTTGTGGATCGGTTCTTCTCACGGGCAGGAGTTTTACGTCATTCCGTATTCGTTACCGATGAAAATTCAAACAAGCAGTACGAGATAACATCTCCCGCACTTCCGAGATATTTCCATACCCATTTCGAAAGTGGCATTAAAAACATGCAGATGATATTGGAGAAAGGAACTGAAAAGGAATTGCCTCTCAATGCTCACTATATTGAAAGCCAAACCTCAAGCTTCGTCTACTGGTTTGACAATGGCTCTCACGTAAGTCATAAACCAAACACTTCAGCTTCAAATTTCTTGTGCTAATTAGATTCAGTTGGTTGCGAATGGCACACTACGCGCTCATTTTGATGGAGAGCAAAAGCTTGAGCTGCTTGATTTCGTGACTAGTAATCACGAAGAGTATGTTCCGCGTAGCATGGCTTTAGAAGCTGCAAGGCCACTTCATAATTGGGGAAAAGAATGGAAGACCATGAATACCGGACTAGATGGCAAACCATCGCCTGAAATGAACAAGAAGAAGCAAAAGATGATGAAGTCCCCACCAAATGCTCCTCCTGATTTCGATCTACCAGACACGAAACTGAAAAATAATTTTGGAATCACTCCTGCAGTGTTTCGGTATCTTGAGGTATGTCTTCTCTCTCACTTCTTGAGCGTACCAGTTTCTAATAATTCTAGCTTGTCGAGGTTTTAGGTCAAATGAACCCTCTATTCCAGTTCTCACATTCAAACCCAGGACTTTCGCCATATGACGCCTTGGATTCGTACGTTGCGCAAGTAAGTTCTAATGGAGCCAACGGTGTTCAGCAAAATCCTTCTGGTCCACGGACACCGGGGATGAATAACTTTCCCATTGGTGCCTCTCCCGCAGCTACACACTTGCAGTTACCGGAAGGATCACCGCACATGGGTGGAAGTCCAGCTCAAGCTCCAGGAATGCAGCTCCAACCGAGTCAGCATGGAACTACGTCAAGTGGCCCAAGTGCAAACACAAGCCCTAATGCGAGCAACAAACGAAGAAGACCAAGTACAGTAAAGACCGAGGAAGACGGACAAGTCAACGGGACAGGCAAGAACAATGTCAAGCCTAGTCCACGAATAACTAAGAGACAAAAAGGAAACCCTGCTTGATCGTCTAGGATGAGCAAGACGAATTGTCCCTTGATATTTTCTCACTTTTAATGCCTACAGATAAGAGAAAGTGAGTCAACAAGATGTTGACAAACATCGAGCTAGATTTATACTGTCATCCGGCAACATCTATCAACCAATTAAAATACACTCTGTCTTTTTGGTTAATCATCAGCTTCATGATGAAGCTGTTAGTCCTTGTCACATTATTATCTATTTAGTTTCATGCGTTTTTCACAGGTGGGGAAATGCACAAAGTCTATATTTACAAGCGTCGGCGTACAGATCAGTTTCTACATAAGTCTCTTACATAACTACTTGGCGTTTTGTCAAACTCTGCTTCTTTTTGCTAAAGGGAATGGCGAATCGGGATGGGGTGACCGGCAATTTTGGGACGATGTGGGGAAGGAGAAAGGGAATGGGGATGTCATGAATGTGGTGGTAATATTCTTTGTATACTATTCTCATTGTCAGTGTCAGGGCTGGGTTTTTTTATACAATGGGTGGTGGGCAAGGTCGTGGTGCATTTTTGTCATTTTGCTATACCCGTGATTTGGGGCTTTTGCGGTAGTTGGAGGATGTGGGCAGTTGTCTGAGCAGTAGGAAGTGATGAGATTTGAAGGAGAAGGAACGGGAAAAAGAAATTCAAGAATGGATGATAGATTGGGTAGTCTATGGATGGAGAAGATTTGTGGGCAGGGGGGGAGGTGGGGAGGTGGTACTGTATGATGGATGGTGTGATGGAACAGTGAAGTGAATGACAGGATGTGTGTGAATAAGATGGAAGAGACAATGACCAAGAATCAATGACTAATATGAATTGACTCGGGTCATGAGGTGTGTGTGATGAATGTTTTATATCGTGATGTTGAAATGAACATGTCCTTCCTTTACATCAGTCATGTGAAATCTAGTATGGGTGTGCAAAGAACATTGATATTGTTTAATTACAAGTGTGTTCCCTAGATACAAACTACACAAGTAACTTAAGTACATGTAAGTATGAATATAAATAAAAATACACATCAGAGCTTAGGTAAGAATTGATGAAAAAACAATGTATGTGTGTGCATGTGTGAATAAAAGAAAATGATTAATTGATTAACTACTATGTAGGTAACTTCTTCATGTACTTATTTCCTTTCTACTCCCTTATCCTCGCTACCTTCACCAAACCTAAACCTAACCCTAAACCCAAACTAAACCCTCAAAACAAACCCCTACCCCTGAGCCTAAGCCTAAGCCCCTTCCACTCAAAATGTCCCCCCCCCCGTTACGGGCCTCTCCGTCCCCCCGACATCAAATCTCTTACTCTCAAATATATACCTCCCAAAATAATCCAACCCCGCCTCGTAAAACTGCGTCGGTAACTCCATGTTCCCGCTGTACTTGAGATATTCTAGCGTGCCGGGTATACTGGGTGTGATGGCGTTGTGGTGGACGCTGAGTGAGTTGGTGCGTTTGAGGGGGGCAAAAGCAGTTGTTAGGGCGGTGGTTGTGGAGGGGGTGGAGAGAGGGTCTGGCTGTGAGGATGAGTTGGGAGATTTGGGGTGGGGAGTGGAAGGATAGGTTTGAGAGAGGAGGGTAGAGATTTGCGGACTTTGGATTATACAGCCCCCGCGCCAGATTTGGATGATATTCGGGAAATTTATGTTCCATTTGTTTTGGTGGTTGCCTTTGGTGATGATGTTCATGCCTTGGATGTGTGAGGCGAGACAGGTGGTGTAGACTGCTTGGCGGAGATCTTTTATGATTTTTCCCCTTTTCATCTGCGTCTTTGATGCTGATGCGGCACGGTTTGAAGGAATCGTCGAAGGCTTCGTGCACGTGTTGTCTGTGGCCGCGATAGGCGGAGACGATGCGGAGGTAGTGGCTGTGGAGAGGGTGGGAGCGGGGACGTGGAGTGATGTTGCATGTGTGTTGGACCAGATTCCTGTACCTTCGCTATTGTCGGTGTCTTCTACTATTTTGTCTTTTATATCGGCTAGAACGTGGTTTTCGGTTTTATCTTTTTGTTCGCAGATGTTTGCGCCGATTTGGATGAAGAAGGTATTTTTCTGTTTCAGTTAGTATAACCATTCATCCATTCATTGTCCTCATTCAACAAGACATTAAAGTACCAAGTAAAGACATACCAATTCTCCCTCAGCAGACCACTTCTCAAATACCTTATCAATCTCATCATATTCCATCCCTAAATGTTTATTCATAAAAGTCTAAGTCTCACTAATGGCGCTCATTATTCCATGCTCAATAGCATTATGAATCATCTTGATGTAATGTCCCGCAACACCGTCTCCAATCCTCGCTACACATGGTGTTCTATCACTTGCTTTCGCGGCTACTTTTTGTAACAACGGCATGACAATATCCAAAGCTTGTTCTTGACCTCCAGGACATACTAGGTCCTCGTCGTGCAGCTTGATAACCTCCTGATACAGCACATCCTATGTAAAACACACCCTATGCTATCAATTTTCCTTGTCTCCTGGGTATTAAACCAATTCTCATTCGACCAATCAATTATTATATCACCTTTCTCGAGAGACGGATAATATCACTCAACAACAGTATCGCCTACATTTCCATGTGGCAAGGAAAAGAAGATGATTCTTGGAGAAGAGAGAGAATCAATGAGAGATTTATACTCGGTGTGTTTGGACAGGGTTCCTGATGTGATATTTTGATCTTTGGCAAATTGAATGAGGGGATCAACTGTGGAGGTGGAGGGGTCATTGATGGAGACTGAAATTCCATTTTCGGCCAAGAGGAGACTCATTCCTCCTCCCATGGAACCAGCTCCTATCATTCCTACCTGAGGATTGTTAGAAAGGTTTGGATTATTGAAATAAAGGATGGTGATAACTTGCCCTTGTGATTTCTATGGTTGCTCTGCTTGAAGCTGCACTGGGTAGCTACTACGGATTGATATTGAAAATCTATAAGTGAACTAACAGGAAATTGGAAGAAATTGATAGAGAGAAAGTAAGAAGAGAACTCCAACTGATCTTTTAAATATGTTATATTATTCAAATATAAACGACCTACATTGAACACCTACCCAGAACTATACGACGGCCTACAAACTTCTGCCATGCATCAACAGGAGCACTTTTCCGAAATAATCTTACAATAACGTCACTGAATATGACGTAGACTCATTAAGCAATGGATGTCGATTAGTTGAGCTTTACATCCGATGCTCCAGGTACCAAATGTATATTTCGATATCATTTCATACCTAGTTGATGAGGGCTATTTTGTTCATCTCTCGAATGGAAGCAACCGAAACTTCGAAAGATATACCCAAAGAATGCCAAGATCAGGAATATAATCCCAAGAGATGATGATGAAAGGTGCGTGCTTACAAAATACAAGATATGTCTTGTGTTTTGTAACCCCACTTCCGTACAGAAAGAGATGCAGCTATGCTATAAAGATAAATATATCCTCAATCCCTTCCCTCCCCTTTCCTTTCCTTTTTTCTTACGGAGTACAACCTCTCCTAAAACCACAACCCCAAAAGCCTTGATTACTAATCCCCCAAATCCTGCACCCAATGTGACCCTGCTCCACTCTCCCACTCTATCTACCAATCCAACCGCTGATGTTTCACCAAGGCTGCGCGATTTTTGCGTATCGTGGTCTCAACAAGTGGTGTCATGGTGCGGGTGCCGGTGCGGGGAAAATTACTTCTCGGAATACTTCAGAGGAATTATACTTTCTCCTATTTATTATTAACAGGATTCTAATATATATTTTCAAATCCAAAATATTTATTAAAACAAACTCAGCCTTAAACTCCGTTGGACAGAAGAAACTGCTTGGCTCTTCTTGGCTCAAGCTTTCAATCGCACCTTGCCACATGGCATTGCTCGACGTGTTAACAAAAGCGTCGCTACCCTCTCTTAGAATGATGTCGCCGTCCACGGTCATGCTTGTGACTTTGAAGTTTGTCGTGCTGGTATCCTGGAACTTCCTTCTCGCACCCCTCCCGAAACAGTGAGAAACCTGTTCGAGGAGCGGAAGCTCAGATTTCTCCGGCCTCGTCTGCTGTCTCCCCCAGTCGCCCAAAGCTGTCCGAAACCGAGTTCCACTTGCTCCGCTCTGGTAATGGTCGCTTCAAATGCTTCTGGCCCGGCCACACCAAAGCAACCTGCACCCGACAACTTGCTATGGGTCTCAACGAAGATCTTCGTCGCCGTCTCCGAGAATCCGCCGCCCGTCGTCCCTCTGCCGCCCGCTCCGGACAACCTTCCGTCCCCGCTCACAACAATCCATTTGGTCCGTCTGCTTCAAACTCCGATTCCAGTACCCCGGCCTCTTCTGGAAGCAACATATCGTCTTCCGCCCCTGCCTCTCCCGTCAATTGACGAGGCCGTGACAAAAATACCATGTCTACGGGTAACTTTTCTGTTGGAACAAATGCCTTTTCTTTTGGTAAGGACCAACCTGCCCCTGGTCTATCCATGAATTCTGCCCCGCAACATGAAACCCTAGATTGGACAAAAACAGCTGACTCTATCTCTCTTTCAGGAAGTCTCTCGAAGGAGCAGGCGGAGGAAACTGCTATCTCCATTTTGGTTGATTGTGGCCCGTCGCGTGAATTGATAAAACCCATTTGTCTCGTCTCCTATCTCCTTTAGAAAAATCTGTGGAACTACAAACCATTGATGGAGAAACATCACCCACCAATGACATCAAGGGCTCCATAACATTACCAATACACGTAGGAGATAAAACATTCATCAAAACTTTTTGGTCACCAAACTTGCACCGAAGCACCCCGTCGTTTTTGGACCACCCTGGTTTAAACGATACAACCTCAACATTAACCGGCCAACACATACAGTCAGAAGGTATCGTGGAGAACAACCAATAACCACATACACGGAATATTCACCTGCCTTTGCAGCTGGAGGGGGGAATCAAAAATGACAACAGCAGAAACAAGCTGAAAGTCGGCTGAAATCCCTCGTCTTCATGCGCTCAGCAGTCACGACATGCCTCGAAGAAAAATCCAATGTTAATGCCAAAACATGTTCCTCGACCCTAAATGCCTCTGCCGCCTCGAGAAATGATCTAACTAAAAATGACGACAATTGGTTGGAAACAATACCGTCCCGCTTTCGGAAATTCGCATATTCTGTCTTCTCAGACGACTCTACCGCCAAACTCAGCCTCCCTTAAGTAAGGAGGATTGGGTTACGACAGTTCAAGTAGGCCTGTCAACCAAAGTCGATTGCTGAAGAGATTTTAGGGTGACTATGTGGTAGCATGCTGCTAAAACAATTCATTGATACCGGCTAAACCAAAGGGATGGGGAACTCCCTCCGGCGGCCCCGGGCTGTGTTTTGTGTGCCCATCATGTGGATCATGGGATCCTTATTTGATCAAAGGCAATCGTATGGAGGTTGGCAGTAGGGTGGGTAATATTGCTGGAATGAGACATGTCCAGTACCACGACCCTAATAAAGCCGAACTTGGGCTAGTGGGGGGGCCAGGCTGGGCACCCTGCAACATCATCAAATTGCTTGAACCTCTTTTCCAAAGGATACCGCGGCGCAGGCGAAAGCCGGCGTGCAGCAGGTGCGGGAAGTCCGCACCGGATGGTAATAATGCCTGAGGACCCCCTCCAGCGATGATGGTACACTATACTGGAACCGCCCCTGGAAAAGCGACAGGAATAGCCCGTGAGGGACCTGAGCGCGAGGAATGCTAGAGAAGCTCCATATTGATTCTATAGATGGCTTTTCGCGCCAATGATGAATATAGAGGAATAAGTGTACTGAGGGGTGACGGACGTAAGTCCGGGAAGACAATAAGCAGCCAAGCTCGTCGCGGAGACTCACAGAGTCGCACGAGTGCAGTTCAGAGGCCATATGGTGATGGACGGGCAAAACAGATTAACCTTGCTTCGAGCAAGGCTCTAAAACTGTAGTGGCTCCTGATGAGGGCGCTGGAAGTAATTTCAGTGTGAAATAGCCGCACTTGACCGTATAAGAGATGGTCCTTCTCATCCGTGAGGAATGGCGTATAACAGAGGGTATCTAACCAGTCCCTACTCTGGATCTACGTACCGTGGAAAGGAAAGTCGCATTCCGAGTACAATCGAGTTGACATACTCGTACAGGCAACAGCCCTGACGGTTGCATGGATAATGCTGGCTGACCATGGAAAGGGTCCAGCACCATGTACTAATTCTGTTTCGATTAGCCTCCACCCCGGGGTGTGGTATGTCCGTAATATCTGAGCTTAGGCAATGGATATAGGACTCGCATTCCAGCGCGAGACAAATCTGGCCAACCGGCTAGTCGCGTGAGACATATGTCTAGGTGACTCTAGAGTGATATGATATTACTATGCTTCGATTCGTTCGTGAGATACGGTAATAGATTTGATCCGAGGATGATCCAATGGCAATTGTTCTTGCTCAACGACTAGTACGAGGGCGGGCTGGGCGTCGAAAAGTAAGAAAAGAGAAAAGCCCAACTTTGGTTGGCATTAATGTGTGCGTATATAGGAATAAGGGCATGCAGGGGCCTTCTCTGGTGGCAGTCACCCTCCCAAGGTGGCCGCCTGCCAGAAAAGAGTTGGGAGGCCTTCGTGCCGTCAGTGAGATACCAACCCCCGATTTTCAAGTATGCTAAGATCGAGGATACTAACCCGGAAGCTAACTGGGATATGCCTCGGTAAGCAGGTTATAGCAACATTGTGCGGGGATGAAGCACTACTAGTTTACTCTTGAGGTATCGTAGTGTGAATTCCTGTGTGTGAAAGTTTAGGACGAGAGCCTGTCGACACAACCCACTTCAGTGAGCCATATGCTAATGGACCAGAAACGTGGGCGCCTTGGTTTCCCCAGACCCTATGTGGATCTGCAGTTGCTAAATGTCGGCTTGAATAGAGGGTAGTTACCTCTATCTCTAAATGGAAGCACACAACGTATGATATTGCCTCAATCTGTGAACGAGGCGGACTCCTGGGACCCTATGGGGACCTAACTCTTTCGAACCTGCTTGTACTTGCACCGAAAACCTATTGCGATTAATGTACATTTGAACTGAAACACCATCCGGGACAGAGTATTTGGAGTTCGGTACATCATACTTTAAGGGTGCAGGATTCGTCCTGTTTCCGTATAGTTTTCTGATGGCCATCTCCATTACTCGGGTCCCATAACGATATAAGACCGACAGATAAGACTAGTAGGATACCCTTTCGAGGATTTCGAAGCCCTGGAGCGATTAGCGGAGGGAGGTATTCGAAGCCGCCCAAATGTTTGCGATTCCTTATAGGCCCTGCTTTCGAGTTAGGGCTGGTCTAGTAATGATAGTACGCATACCTCCGGTCGATTCACCCTTTCGAGTCTCAAATGAGCGTTATGGAGTAGCGCCCACCATGACAGATCGGGATCTTAGGATATATTTGTTAGTTGGTTGTTGAAGTTTTCAAACTTGCATTATCGCGTGTACAATTCACACACTTGCCGACCTAAAGGGCCTTGCAAGCCCACCACATCACGGCGAACTAGACTGTGCAATAGCAGTCAAAGCCGGAGAAGCCCTGTCAACCTGTAAAATCTATGATATGTCACGAGAACAATTGGACACACTCAAGAAGATCATAGACGAACAATTAGGCAAAGGGTTCATCTGACCCTCGACATCGAACAACTCGTCACCCGTCTTTTTCGTCACTAACGACAAAACCATGCGTTTGGTCATCGACTATCGGTCCCTGAATTCGAAGATCCCTAGGTGAGTACCCGATTCCCCTGTCACGGACTGTAATGGAACGTCTGCCTACGACTAAGCTTTTTACTAAGTTCGATGTACGCGCAGGATTCTACAACCTACGCATCCGTGAAGGCGATGAAGTGAAAACAGCTTCCAAGAAATTCTTCGGTCTTTATGAATTTCAAGTCATGCCAATGGGCCTCGCCACGGCCCGTCTATTTTCCAACGTTTCATCAACTCCGTCTTGGCCCCATACTTGGATATCTGCTTCGCCTACCTGGATGACATCATCTTCTCTGAAAATGAGGAGCAACATGATCGACATGTCCAGCTCGTCCTGGAAGCCCTGGAGAAGAACGACTTGCACCCGAAGCCGTCCAAATGTGTTTGGTCCGTCACGGAAATTGACTTCTTTGGATTCACCGCAGTCGCATGAAAAAGCATCCGCATGGCTAACGACAAACTCCAAGCCTTGCGTGAACGGAAACGTTCCACCAACGTCAGAGAAGTTCGCATGTTCCTCGGCACGATCAATTTCTGCTCGAAAATGATGCCCCACTTTTCTGACAATGCTGCTCCCCTCAACGAGCTGACAAAGAAAGGCGAAACTTTTGAATGGACGCCTGAACGTGAACCTTCTTAGGAACGGATAATGGCCTACCTCGATTGGATCAATTCCCCGCTGCCTGGAACCCGGACCTGCCGATAATTTGGAAACGGACGCTTCGGACGTAGCCTACGCTGGACGCATCGCTCAACGGAACCCGGACGGATCAGTTTCCACGATTCTTCTCTACAGCCATAAATTCAAAGATGAAGAAACGCGTTCACACGTTTGGGTGGGCGTGACACAGGCGAGGAAATTTAAACGCTCACTGGTTCTAGGTGTGTTGATGGTTCGGCTGAAAGCAGTGAGAGCGGACAAGGCGTAACTGGTGGCGAGGCCCATGATTGTCTGAAGTAGGTGACCGAGGCTTCGGAAGCGGCGGTCATTGGATTCGATGTAAGCGGTTACCGAGATTCTCCATTCTTCATATTTCCCCACGGTTCCGTCGAATTTTTCTGGTGGGTCTACTTCCAGAAATCGGTCACTGTGAATATCGCGTGGTTCAGTAGATGGTGGGTCGTCCACGTTGGGCGGGGGAGCGGGGACGCAAGCGCGTCCGGGAATGACTAGTGCTCCGAAGGCACCTTCTCCAGTGACACAAATGGGGAATCATATTCCAGATCACCAAGTTCCGAAGGTTTCGAGGCGAGGGCAGGTTCTTTATATTCTTTCGTGTCTTCTTTTAAAAGCATGATATAAGAAACAATGTTCAAAAAACAAAAAACAAATGAGATCCTTTAAAGAATAATATTAATATTTTGAACTAGTATTATAATGATTAATCTTTTTTAAATAATACAAATAAATTATTTGATTTAAACAATTTGAATATAAAGATAGATCATTTATTTTAAGAAAATATCAAATTGAAGTTATAATTAAATAATTATCAAGTTATTCGATGTAAACTTAAATAATATAATAATTTTGAAGTTGAAATATAAGATAAAAAGAGATCGAAAAAGCATCGGGGCTTGAAAATTCCGAACCCTGACCCACAGGCGATCATTTTCTGAAATAAGCTTAGGTGGGTATAGAGTTGTTGAGTTTATACGGTAACAAGTATGTAAGAGTACTCGTACCTTACTTACATGATGCATCATCATGATGCACGTAGGGCTTTTGCTACTTTGCAATCTTGATTCATATAAGGTAATGGAATTGGATTTACTATACGTCGTGGTTTCTACGGGCCGTGGATGATGAATGATGAATGATATGCTTGGTTAAATCTTATTGTTGGATATGTGTTATGTGTTGTGTATGCATGTGTCATTTATATTTATATTTGCAAAGAGAAATGAAATGATCCTTCTGGCCGATGAATAATGCTCGGAGGAGAGGATAAGCTCTTCAGGAGCTAGATGATGCTTGGGTTTGAGGTAAGTTGTTTGGCATGTGTTGGGATTGTTTTTCTTCTTTATCTACACACGTATTCTTCCTTTCTTTCTTTCTGCTCGTACAAGTTCAACGAATCCAATACAATCGATTGTCAAGACAGACTGTCAAGAAGAAATTCCAAGATTACCAATCCACCCACCCCTCTTGAAACAAGCGATTATCAAATCATCAAACCACAATCTCCAACCCCACCACAAATAACCTCCAAATTTCCCAATCCAGCTACAAACAACCACACACACTCCAACAAAACTCTCTTCTCAAAACCCAATCCAAACCAAAGCCAACCCCTTCTCAAAACAGAAACATGGCACCCGTCAAACCCTTCTGGTCGCAACCCTCCCACCCACACATCCAAGAAGTAATCTACGGCGAGGACGAAAACGGGTATACCACGAAATCCATCTCTAGAGTTTCTCTACCGCCCTACGCCGTATTTGCAAAAATGGTAGTTTTTACCTTTACCCCTCTGGAAATATATATTGATGCTTTTTTTTTTATATGGAAAAAAATATTCATAAATATCTAAAATAAGATATAAAAAAAGTAAAGAATTAATAACTAACCAAGCATATAAATCTAGGAATTCCCCCCATGTACTGCTGCCCCTGAGGCTACTTATGCAACTGTCCAGACAGATACAAACACGCATTTAAACCTCAATTCGGATTTATTGTACATAAACCATTCCTGTGAACCCTCTCTCGTACGTAGGATTCCATAATCCCCCCGCCCACCTTTTCCCACTAACGCCCTCCCCCCAACTTCAACTTCCCCCCATTCTAACAACCCACTCACACCACACCGCACCACAGATCTTCGACGTGCAAAACCAGCACATCCTAACCTCCCACACGGGCCTCAAACCAGGCCAAGAACTAACATTCTTCTACCCCTCCACCGAATGGAAGATGTCGCAATCCTTTTCCTGTAACTGTGGGACGGCGTCTTGCGTGGGGGAGATCAGTGGCGCGGGACAGATGAGCGCCAGTGCGCTCGAGGGGAAATGGTTGAGTGCGCATATTCGGCGGGCGTTGGAGGAGCGGGGGAATGCGGGTGCGGGTGCGAATGGGAATGGGGGGAAGGGTGTGAATGGGGAGAATGTGAATGGGATCAACGGTGAGAAGTTAAACGGAGGGATTGATGGACAGGGAGAAATTAATGGACGTAGAGGTGTGACGAGTAGGGAGATGAGCGGGGAGATGGGTGGAGATACTTTGTAGATTTTTGAGGGGATGATTGGGAGGAGGTTTCCTTGTGTCTAGTTTTGTGATTTTTGGATTTCAGTGTTTTGTCCTTCAACAGGATATGCGAGTTTGGTATGTTGAGATTTAACATCTCGTAGGTGTCACATTACACATTATATATATACATATATCATTTTACGAACTACGTTTCTAGCAAATCAAATGTTTGAATTCTTTCTGCCTATCTATGTACTGTGATGCAACCCAAGTAGGTTCCCTCGTGGGAATACCAGCTCTAGCTTCACATCATACCATGCAGTGACCATATAAAGATAAGTGAGCCTTTCGAAAAATAAAAACATAACGCAAATAGTGTCGAAGTAAACCCTTCCTGTTTGTAAACCTATTCATCATCTTTCGTAAGTGAGCCTGGTCCAATAATAGCCATCCATCATGTTCCCAAAGCCTGTGTCATCCCCCGCATGAATAATCAACGAAAGTCTCAAACGAGAAACTTCGTAGGCCAAAGAAGACTAGATCCTATGCAATCAATGATTCCATCTATCATAGTATCCTCCCACGCTCTTACAATCCTTCGGGTATATCCTCCCATTTTCCTTCCACCGATTATCCATCTACAACATTACTCCTATTTCTGTCCGTCCGTCCGAACAAACAAGATGTGAATGAAATTCAAATTGCCCATTCATCCACACCAATAATCCACACTCTCGTTCCGCCACGCAGTATATAATCGTACAAAGCACCAAAGAAATCCATCAAAAAGCAGAAACAAGTTCGTATATATCATCCCAGGTCATTCATTCATCGTATCTTATCAAAACAATCATTATAACCCCCCAAAAATATAAGCAGAGTACCACAACACAGCAAAAGCAGGGCTATAATAAGGCCATCAGCTCAAAAATAGCTCCTGGAAGCACAAACACTACCAATGTTGAGTTGATCAATCCTTCAAGCAAGAGAGTTTACTACACAGCTCGAGAGAAGAAGAAATAAAAGCATGAGAAATTCATAGCATATAGGATGAAACAGGTAATAAAAAGGCAAGTTCGAATCCAGATAAGACTCGCAAGAAATTGTAGGGTATCGCAATAACAACGTGTGGTCTGAATCATGTGAAGGCATAGGAAATTTAGGGTCGGCTGGGCTCTAGAAATGCCTCATGCCCACATCATACATAGTTTCGTCCCATCTGATATCCATTCGTTAGCAAGTAAGAGATTTATATCTTAGAAAGCGATAAGGTCGTCACAGCTCTCAATGCTATGAAAAGATTGGGTTGGAAACGGTGATGTGACTAACTGTAATTCATCCAGATCCATCATTGAATCGTCCTGATCCATGATATTTCTAGGTTGAACAGAAGCTCCTACCTCCAAACCCTCAACACCAAGGGCTGGTGATGACTGGCTCGAGGATATTGGTCTGGATGATAGATTGATAAGTGGCAAAGATGCGGAGGCCCTTGTTAACATATTATCTTTCCGAAGAAAACTCTGCTCTGTATCCTCACTCTCCTCGCTGTCTTGACTATCCTCATCTGAAGTGAGCAGTCCTTCTAAGAGCTCTTTATTTTCTTGATCATCATTCTTACGCTTTTCCCGCAAAGCAAAAGTTGCCTTGTGAATGTCATTACTATCTTTGTGCTTGTGGGCACGATAGAGCATAGGCTCTGGCTCAGGGAAATATGGAAGACTTCTGCTCAATTCTTCTAGCCGTGCCTTACTTGGAGAAGGGTTCTTCTTCCACTTCCGATTAAGAGGGCCAAAACCTGAATCGCTTGTGGATCCGGATAAAGTTTGGACGGCGGCAACAAAATTGTTAACAGTCTTCTCTCTGAGAATTCCAACCTGCTGTACTAATTTTCGGCGGTGCTCAGGTTGATTTTGGTCTTTGACTTTGACCGGACTATCAGCGAGCATACCTTGATAGACCTCGCTGTTTTCAATTAAAGCATTGTGATCGAGGACAGATGGTAATCCTGCATCCACCTTCTGCATTCTCCTGGTTCTATCCGGATCGGTATGATTGCACTCTAGTCGCAGTCTCGGAGTGGATTGGGCCAAAGGACTCGAGGTAAGTAAAGAGTCCAGATCGTCGAAGCCTTTGTTATTTCGGTGAGACGAAACCTTCTTGTTTGTGCGAGGAGGGCTTGAAAATTCCGGCAAGGATCCAATCCCAAGCATCTGACTATTGAAAATGGAAGGGGGCATGGTCTGATCACTCGAACTTGGCGGCTCTGTGAACGGGTCCGCCAATGCTGACTGCTGGCTGTGGAAGGATCTCCCGTCATTGTTAAGTGGTTTTCTGTGAATTCTAGGATTTCCTGTTAAATTTTGAAGCTTTGCACTGTCCTTCAGATTTTGCACTATTGGAAAAGTTAGCACCGTCATGCTAGTTAGAAGAGAGATTGAAGTAGATTTACCTTCATTCAGTCTTAGGTCGATATCACTAACAGATTCCGAGCGTCTAACGACGTGCTCTTGAATCTGGGGCGTGACGACGAGACTGGGGTTATCCAAGGAATCTTCTTGGAAGATATCGTTCTTTCGACGACGAAAACTCCCTTGCAAAACGCTCTTAACCTTCAAAAAGGCCCCAGCTTTTAAACGTCGCTTTTTTTCAACGACCAAAGTATTTGTTGATCCGGGCTTGAGCTCTTCCATTGCCTTTAATGTCTGCGCAACCGAAGCATTTATAGCTTTAGGATCTGATGGGCTTACAGCTGGATGGGATTTTTCGTTGGAACTGTTCAATACTCGACTGATTGGTTCCTTGGGAAATCTTCGGGTTTGAGAGTCTTTCGTTGGGCTCCTGCGGCGAGCTGTCTTAGCTAACGCCGACTGTCTCTTGGATGACTTTCTCGGGATAGGAGGTGCAGAGTTCTTTCTTGTGTGGGAAGCCTTCCCCGTATGGCAATCAATGTTTGAGTTATTGGTTCCCGTAGTAGTGCCCTTTCCCGCAATCCACATCTCTTGTTCACTAAAATTGAGACTAGGCAATTGTGGTAAAGTATTCTCAATGGTTGTAGTCGTATTGTGTGGTTTGTGGATGACGGGCTCCTCTGCCAACCCATTTTCCTCCTCACTCGGGCCTTCTTCGACGGAATCCTGTTTTTCAATGCCGGACGTTGGGTGAAAAGCTGATAATTGGCGCGTACTTGACTCTATTGATAATCTCAAATTAGCGTAGTTTCAAAGTTGAGCCAAGCCACGATTGAGGGGGATACATGAGATGGCACTCGAGACATCCGCAGGAAACCCCTTATGCTCCAGCATGGTTAGAGGTGCAGGGCTAAGTGAAGTGACAAAAGTTGAGTGTAATTGTATGGATTGACTTTCTGGATGAGAGGAAATGATTTTTAAATGGACAAACTAACCCCTCCTGTTGGCTCTACTCTTCTTTGATTTGTTGTACTGTGAGTTCCTGAGAGAAGCGAAAGAACCCATCAGAGTCTTCTTCTTTTTGCCATAAGTCTCCATGATGGAAAATTCGGGACCGTGGTTTATAAGGAAGAAGACGATAGTGTACAAAATATAATGAAGTTAAAGTTCTGGGTCGTCTGGGAGGTGATAGCGGTGGCTAGATACTGCAGACAGTGAATAATATTAGCCAAGGTATTGTCGATGACCTGTAAGATGGTAGGATATGAGGAAGGAGTGAGTTGGATTGAGTGGTAGCGTGTAGGTTATTTCAATTCAGTGAATAGTGTGCTAGGCATGAATTGATTGTGTAAACATAGCTCAGCAATTCAGTACTCTGAATTGATTTTTGATTAAATCATGAAGAAGAGAGCAAGATATAGACTGAAGCAGGATCGAAGGTTAAGAGGAGTAAAGTTCGAAGAGCATAGTACACAGCAATTGACTATGAGACCTCAGCTCAAGACTCTGATGCTCTTGATTCAAGAACTGCATGATAGCATCAGGTTTATTTGAAGTGACAATGGAGAAGGAAGAGGAAATGAGATTGGGATACGATCTCACCTCAAAAGCGCAGAGCGATTGTCTGTATATCAAGCCTTAATAGCAGCACTTTCATCTTATCAAATGAGTAGAGAGCTTGACAAAGTAAAAGTTTTGTGCACTTGACGAGAGACTTATGGTAGAGAAGTGGAATGGTAGTGGTGGTGATGGTGGTGGTGGTGATGGCGGTGGTGGTGGTGGTGTAGTGGTAGGAGGTAGAAATTGAGAAGGAGAATATTCTTAAAGCTTGCAATAAACCAATCTCGTCATTTGAATCAAGGTACCTCACCAGGTACGTGGTGACGGGGGATGTGCAGGGAAAAGCCGAACTTGGGTTGGACAACAGTAAGGTCCAAATGAGGAAGTAGTGGACTGCAAAGGGTGACTGACTTGGAAAATTGATTTGAGATCTTGTTTGAATGAAAATAACAAATTAAAATAATGCACGCTTAATTCAAATGAAAACTTCATTTGAGTTAAAAAACACAGGATAGATTCGGAATTGATTAAGCAACGATTAACACCTCCAATGTCTCTCTGCAGAAGCTCCAGAGAGTCTAAACAGCTCTGTGAGCGGCAACAGTAGCCTTTCTACCAAGTTAAATGCGCTGCATCATTTGATAGACTCCCCAGCATTTCCCCACAAGTTTGAGGAAACTCAGATGGCTGCTGAAGTCACGGCAGAAGCTCTTCTAATTTCAACCGCTCTAGCAACTTTTACCATTTTCAGTACCTTTCAGCCGAGCTCTGAAAAGACCAAAAAGCTTCCTGCATTTCCTGAGATGAAAATCTTCCCCAGGACAAGGATAAAATTCTAGAGCCAGCGGCACACAGCAACCACAAACTTTGGAAATTGTTGTGTGCCACTTTATCCCCATCAACTAGAACATGAACCTACCCAAGCATCGCACCGGAAAGTGGAGCACAGCAACGGCAGATGCATTCCCGTCATGTTGCAGCAACAAGAGCAACAGTATAACCAGGGTTGCATGCGCAGAAACAACGTATCAGCAGGCACACGCCTAGAGTATCATTCGACATCAAGATCACCAGAAGCAATTTAATTATCAAGTCCTTACATTCGACTCTTTGACCCACTTCCAAGCCGGCATCAGAATCTTGGACACTCGTTGATTGGATTATGCGGATATTCCAGATTGGAATAACCAAGAACCCTTCGTCCGCTATTAAATATTCCATCACATAATGATTTGCCTGTAAGTACATTGCGCAACATTGGGAGGTCGTTAGGTAGTTCACATTGAGAACCCATCATACTCCACTTTGGCTGCCCATGAGCATCAAACAAGTAGCTAACACTACCTCAGACTAGAATTCATATTAGAGCTTACAATAGACCTAATTTACCTGGTGCTTTCCAACCTTCAAACACCACCCCGCCATTGTTTTCCACCACACATACACAAATGAATCTTTAAACGGCACGGCGCATAATCTGGAGAGGGCCTTAACAGCCCCAACAATTGCTATTCATGCTTTGATCGTAGGGATGTCAAACAATCATCAGCACCATACACTGAGCATAACCTCACACTAATTTTAGAAGCTCTGACTTGTATCAAACAACGATACCAATATGAAGAGTGAACATCAACTACTCTCCTATAATTCTTCGCTAGGTCTTGGGTTCTGCAGACGAGATATCTCTATTGGTGTTGCTCAAAAAGGCTTCCATATCCCCGGACACAGCAGGCAATTATAGACTCAATTGAACATCCAAGCCAATTCACCATATTTTATCATGAAGATACACGTCTATCTTCCAGCGTACAAAGTTTTTATACCGGTAGTCTTTCATCTTTAAAACTTATTGATTATTTTCGGCAAGGCAATGATCAAAAGATTTACACCATGGTACAGGCAAAAAAGGAAAACAAAAAAACTCAACACCTTGATTTTTCGAAAAACCTTTCAAAAATAGAGGACCAGACATCATATTTGTGAGTGTCGTTTATTCAGCTGTTGACTAATGTTTTCTATAAATCTAAACTTATACAGGAAAATACACAATTCAATCCTGGACCATTGTCCTACTGACACATCGATCAATCAAAAGCATACACCAACAATATACCTATTAATGGTATTCAGAGACTTGGATATTTTTGACAAGTACGATATCAAAACTTGAGTACCTTCCTCTTATGACCCAAAAAGATTTCATTGTTTGTGTTAAAGGCATCACTCAGACCTGTATTTTTGTTCTCCAACCCCTGATTACCCGAATAGTTAATCTCTATTCTTCAGTTCAGCTGAAACCAGGATCAAGATATTCAATCTTTTATTTCAGCTAGCCTTGCAATTGGCACAACAGCTGATTTTTCATGTTCTTAGCCAGAAAAAAGATATGCAATCATTTACTGAATGATGCATGAATAGACTTGTTCACTATTTCTGTTTTATTATACTAGCAGGACATTGACCGGGTACTAAGCTACTACGTTTTTGTCTTAACTCCAGACTAAATTTGCATACATGCTTTAGGCTCAACCAGACAGTCAACTGTGAAAGCTCTGTGTTTGTTTAATATATGATCGAGTGGTCAACAACGAAGGTTGAATGGTGAAAGATGATACTATGACAAGTGGCTAACCTGCGCTTTAATATCTGAGACTGAATTTCCAAAAAGAAAATCCATATATTGTACTTGGGAACCTTGTTCATTCATACAAAATCTCGAATGAAGCAAGCACCAGCAACTCTCATGACTAGGGCCTTTACACTAGGAACGCCTGTAGTGACACTTTTCTACTATGTGAATATGTTTTCCAGAACATCACAAGTATATCAAGTATATCAAGCCAGGGTTTCATTGAGAGTATACTATCTTTGTATGGGAAGCACGCTAGTGCCATTTTCATCCACTATTAAATACATTTATCAATATCATTATTCGACTTCTACTTCTTTTTCATACTCGAGACAATTTTCAAGACCAGATATTAAGCCATATCGTAGAAATGATAGAAATATAGAAGAAACAAAATAATTTCGACATCATGATATCGTTTGCTACTATCCCAATGCTACCATCCAACCCATGCTCCAAATACTGTTCCCGTAAGTGGGGAGTGCTTACTCCGCCAATCCTGCTCCGGCTGATGCTACTCCGGGAACGATTTGCCCAATGTAGGAACAAAAGCACATGTTAAGCCCTGACATGCGCACAAGCACCTTCTTGTGCGGCACATATTTGAATTGTATTGGTTTGGAGGTGTTTGCGGTTGGTGGGTTGTCTCTGGGCTGAGATATAAAAGATTCGAAGGATTGGACCCGAGACTACTCATTCCTGAATCATGGAAGGGCACCCTTTTTATATCGATGACGATCGATATGGCTTAGGAAAGCATACATGCAGACTGGTAGAACCGGAAAGCGGAAAGCGGAATATGGCTATTTGTAGATTTGAGGTTCCTGGATTTGAATTCGGCTTTCATTCGGATTCTTTTCACAGATGTGGTAATTCTACTGTCATCATTACGGTGAACTACAGGTCAAACTACTTTCAAGGTCTTCAGATTTCCTAGTTAACTATTTTATGTGCATCCATTTATTATGTTAGACAACGAATCTTTACACCTTTGTAGGCACCTCTTTGTGAATTTCGTATGACAATAAGGAAGGAGTTACGAACCTTATTCTTTCCCTTTGACAAACAAAATCGGCGGTCAGCCTTTGGATGAGGTTGTTTGAAAACCTTTCTAAGTTTGGAACAACACGAAGAATCTATTTGGCGAACGTACTCATGATAGAAGAACCCCATTCTACCGACCCCAAAAATTCAACCATATCAATTCCGGCTTACGGTTAATGGGCTTTCCGGTATGTGAAATTGTATGATCAAATCAAGCCCTTGCCGCCAGATTTGAGTCCAGAAATTTTATGAATTGATTATCTAATAGGCCTATGTGGAAGATATACAAGCCTTTTCTTTGCAATTTTTATACTGGAATTGTATAATTTTGATCGGAATTTCTTAGTTTACCGGAATTCCGATACTTATATGTAAAAAATAAGGTTTTATAAGGAAAT
This sequence comes from Sclerotinia subarctica, assembly GCA_025389085.1. Lineage (NCBI taxonomy): Eukaryota > Fungi > Ascomycota > Leotiomycetes > Helotiales > Sclerotiniaceae > Sclerotinia > Sclerotinia subarctica. The sequence goes on from QRFI01000006.1 coordinate 3,243,670, forward strand.
AATTAATGTGGACGGGATTCCGGTATACTGTATCAGCTGAATCAACTTATCGGTTATTGGATGATGGCCGACGTTAGAGCCCAATGAGACCTTCGAAACACGGAGAAAGCGCATTAGGAATCTGTGCAACTTGAAAATTATTCAACAGACTGCATCTTTATAAGATCGCAAAAAACTTCCTTTCTCTTTCGATTGTTCCCATAAACTATTTTTCGCACTTTGTCTTTGATAAAAGTTATATCCAATCAGAACTATCGAATTCATAACCCACAGACACCCATAATTTTCTAACCTTCCGCCTCGTTTCTACGCCACCTTAATAATACAGTTTATATCAACCTTTGGTCGACACTTTTAACATTTTTCAATTCTTAACACATCCATTCTTTCGGCCGCAACTTTCACTATCTACCCAACATGTCTTTCTCTAGTCTTGTACAAGATTTATCATTCAGAGATGCTGCTGGTGAGCGACGACCACCAATTCGAGGTGCGGCATCGGTTTCGACTTATGATGATCGTGCATCTTACGTTTCCAGAGCCGACTCGCACATCTCCAGAGCCAGATCATACGCAAGCACGGCGGCGACGAGCGTGAGCATATCTGGAGATATCGCTAGTCAATTGCACGGTGGTTACTGTCATCCTTTGGCAAGAACGTGGCAGGCCGAGAGACAATTGACAAAGGTAAGATTTACATCGCTACGTAGACTATTTTTCAGCTTCTGACAGCCCTCACAGTCAATGCTTATTTATCCCCTGTTTATTTCCGACATTGATGACGAAGAAACCCTTATCCCTTCCCTTCCCGACCAACATCGCCGAGGCATCAACAAGGTTGTGCCATTCCTGGAAACTCTTGTTCGCAAGGGTTTGAGATCAGTCATATTATTCGGTGTACCGGTTGCGCCTAATGCCAAAGACGCTCTTGGAACATCCGCGGATGATCCACAAGGCCCAGTCATTGCTACAATTCGACTCATCCGTCAGCGATTTCCACAACTCTTCATCGTGGCAGATGTCTGCCTTTGCGAATACACTTCTCACGGACATTGCGGTATTTTGAGGGATGATGGTAGTCTTAACAACCAGTTGTCAGTCGACCGTGTCTCAGATGTTGCGATCGCATATGCTCAAGCTGGCGCGCATTGCGTTGCTCCTTCAGATATGAATGACGGACGCATTCGCGCTATTAAGCTCAAGTTGATCGAGGAGGGTATTGCACACAAAGTCGTATTGATGTCGTACGCAGCTAAATTCTCTGGCTGCTTATACGGACCATTCCGTGACGCAGCAGGTTCTGTTCCTTCATTTGGCGACCGAAAATGCTATCAATTACCACCAGGAGCTCGTGGTCTTGCTCGTAGAGCCGTGGAAAGAGATATTGGTGAAGGCGCAGACATTATCATGGTCAAGCCAGCTAGCCAATATCTCGATATTATTAGCGATGCAAAGGAGATCGGAAAAAATATGCCTATCGCAGCATATCAAGTTAGTGGAGAATTTGCGATGATTCATGCTGGCGCAAAGGCTGGTGTTTTTGACTTAAGGGAAATGGCTCTCGAGTCTACTGAAGGTATTCTGAGAGCTGGTGCGACCATTATTGTCAGCTATTTCACACCACAATTACTCGACTGGTTAGAGTCATAGACATGGTTTATTATGGAGTATGGGATCACTTAGGCTCCTTTTCAAGATTATCAACGGCGTTTCGGGAATGACATTAATGAACGGATTGGGAAATGGAGTTAGACAAAATTACTGTCAGATTATCATGAATTTTATGCTACTACTAAGAACTCTGCTTCATTACTACTCATTTGCATCTATATTTTGAATCAGTCTAGACAAATCTGATTACTTTATATTCATGTCGTGGCGATGTTTATTTCTATATCCCATCAACCTGTCTTATCCATGTCAATCACTATCAAGCTCGCGGGGTTTCAGCATTTCCTGGCCGACTGCGGGGGCTGCTTAGTCGGCTAATTTGCGCCGGAAGGATGGCCTGCGTAGCTTTGTGCCGAATACAGCCTCGTGGAAGCGTCATTAATCCTCAAAGCTATGAATCAATCAAACCTTTGAACCCTTCTATTTATTTCATACAAGATCTTCCACGTCCTAACTTTATTATTAATCCATTTGTTGCGTGAAACATCTAAAAATACAATCATGAAGTGCTTTGCGCCCAGGCGCATCTCAATTCGTCCGGTATCCTTCCTCGAAGATTGCGCATTGAATACGAATAGGACAGCTTATCCCGCTACTACATATCGATTGCGGGTTGCGCGGGAGAGGAGAGAGAGATGTTATGCTTCATCTAGTAAATCCTCGAGGCCGAAAACTGCGCTGTTTTTTCCGGGTATGATTGCTTGACTTGACTTGCATGTTTACTTACTGTTTGTGTTACTTTGTTTGTATTTACTAATAATGATTAACAGGTCAGGGAGTTCAAAGGGTGGGCATGTTAACGCCGTGGCTGGAAGCTTTTCCCTCTACTGCTGGCCCTATAGTTGAGGAAATCGACGATCTGCTAGGTTATAAACTCTCGTCGATTATCGCAAATGGACCAAATAGCACGCTTACAGCTACGGGGAACGCACAACCTGCCATTATGGCATCTTCCATTTTGATTTTACGAGTATTAGAACGCGAGTTCGGGTTTAAAACACTTGAACGAGTTGATTTCACACTGGGACATTCATTAGGAGAATTCGCTTCTTTGGTTGTTGGGGGATATGTGGAGTTTGAAGATAGTTTATACCTAGTGCGCAAACGAGCGGAAGTCATGGCTGAATGTTCACGGCGAGCGAGCGAAGAACATGGAGGTGAATATGGAATGGTAGCTCTAGTCACCGAGCCCAATCATCTCTCTCCTCTCATCGAAGCTATATACGGATTTCTCGGACATTCCGCGGGCTCGAAATCTGAAAGCGCGGAAGTTCCTCCTATACAACAGGTCTTGATTGCGAATATTAATAGTAAGAATCAGATTGTTTTGAGTGGGAACATTGGGAGGATAAAAGAATTGTTGACGCATTTGAGACAATTTGGAGGTCATGATCCTAGGGCTGTGAGGTTGAAGAGTGATAGCCCTTTTCATAGTCCGTTGATGAAACCGGCGGCGAAGATTATGTCGAAGTTGTTGGAGGGAAAGAGTAGGGTGAAGGGAAAGGAAGATAGGGATTTATTAATATTTCCTGGGACGATGGAGTGCATAAGTAACGTTAGTGCTAGACCGTTCCGAAGTAAAGATGAATTGAAGGACCTTTGGGCGAGAAGTTGTGTGGAGACGGTCAGATGGTGGGATTCGATAAAGTATCTAGATCAGGAAAAGAAAGTGAGGAGGTGGATTGGTATAGGACCTGGGAAGGTTGGAAGGAATTTGGTAGGAAAAGAAGTCGGGATGAGGGGAATGGATACTTTAAAGGGAGGTGGAGTTTGGGGTATTAGTGATCCAATGGAAATAGAAGAGGCCTTGAAAGCTTTGGATGAGACGGAATCTCTTGGTGTTGAGGATGAAACTGCTTAGGTTTTCGCAGTTTATGTCATTTCTCTTTGGAGGAGGTAGAGGAGGGCCGAGTAAAAATACCTGAACGACATCTAGGTTATGAAAAAGTTGGGTTGGAGGAATTTCTGGTTTCAATGAGCGCTTTTGCATGTATTCCGGGTGGGGTGGTTGTGAACGGGGCGAGGCTACGAGGCTGGACTGATTATACAATACCCAAATGAGCAATGTGTTGAATATCTATACCCCATTTAAATTCACATAAACCTGCTCTCGTGAACGCAAAGCCGGATCCTAAGATGTCTAATATTCAGACTGTAAAAACCTGATGAGGTTTTCAAATGTAACTATTTCCCATTTCGTGGTTGCGCTGATCGCAGCCTTGCGAGCTCTCGGCAACTATCAATGCTTCAGTCGCATCGTATCCCATCACAACCTCACTCTCTAGAACTTACCAAATCATCCACAAGCTTAGTGCGATTGAAAAGGAAATCGCAAGTCACATAATCTTAATCATGACAACCATTCCTTCAATAGCCTGTCTAGGCGTAATAGGCAAAAATGTAAGCTCCCAATTTCTCTCCCATCCTCACCCCCGTCTCAAACACCATTACCCATCCCATCTACAAACCAACCAACAAGCTAACACCCCCCAGAACAACCCCCTCCACATCTCCATCTTCCCACCCCACTCCCCGCCCTACCCAACATCCTCCACCACCACCCCCTCCAAACCCACACCCCCGGTCCACGAAACCCTCCGCACCCCCCTCCAATACTCCCTCCTCCTCAGCTCCACCCTCGACATCTTCGACGCGAGAAATCGTACCTCGGCCGGAAATCAAAATCTCACGGGCGATTTGGGTCTGTTGTATGCGGTGGATGAGAGGTTGGCGGCTTATGGCTTCGAGACGAATACTGGGGTGAGATTTGTGGTTTTTGTGGATGCGAGGGGGAGGGTTGTTAAAGGGGGGGGAGGGCCGGGCGCGGGGAGTGGTGGAGGTGCTGGAGGGGAGGGTGGTGTTGCGGGGGGTGGGGTGAGGGAGGCGGATGTTAGGAGTGTGAGTTTCTTTTTTAGTCTTTTTGGGGTTTTAGTTTGGATTTTGGGAGGAGGACGGGGGGAGAGGGAGGAGGAAGGGAAAAAAAGAAAGGTAGAGAAAACAATGCTAATAGTACAAATAGATATTCAAAGCCATGCAAGCGGCCTACATCCGTCTCCTACAAAACCCCTTCTACGACCCAGATGAACATTGTCCGGTAAATGGCAAGGGCGGGAAGAAAATCAACAGTAGGAAATTTGTGGAGGATATGAGGAGGATTGGGGATGCCTGGGTACCGGGAAATATCTGATGGGTTGATTGGAGATTTGGTGGAAGCTTTAGGGTGTAGGGAGGTGATGAGGATAATTTCATTCGATTTGTTGATACGTACATGCGTAGATACGTATGTGTATAGAGAGGACCAGGGGAACGCAAAGATGATTAATACGTGAAAAGAAATGGGAGTTGGGAGTTTATACCTCGAGATGATTTGCATGGATGGAGTTTTTAGGGTCATTATGAGCATTACTAGTTACTATCTGGGTTGATATAACTATCTATTTGAAATCAGATCTTCCTCTTGCTACCGGGCTCATGATTTTATCTCCTGCTTGTTTACAAGAATATCCAATCCCCTTTTTTCAGATTGTTGGGGAATGAAGGCTAAGTCTAATTATATATATATATATCATAATCTTACACAGTATAGTGATATTGCTTACGGCATGTTGCTTGTGAAGGAGATGGTAGGGCTGTGGGTGGACTCGTCTAAGGTGAGGGCGTGATATGAGTGGGGGATGTAGTTTGAAGTTATGAGGTTTGTAGAGGTGGGTGTGGATTTGGGAGGTTGGGGTGAGGTGAGAGGTTGTGGAGATAGCTGGATGGAATGGTGTGCCTCCATTACTTTGGGGTATCATGTACAGGATAAGGGGAGAACACTTGCATATTAGAGATATTGGCTTAATGGCAGAATGGCGTAAAGGAACCATTCAAAATTCAAGCTTGGTATCATAGCAGTCATCTTTTGATTTGACTTGTAAACATTGAAGTGTATTGCACGCCTAATTTAAGTCCGAACCATGAGCCATGGCTCATAACAGCAACCATCATCGCCAACACACCAAACGCCTTCGTAAACTTCGAGCAAAGAAATGGACATTCAATGAGCTTTCAACCATGCCAAGATTTGGTCATATGCCTCAGCTTGTGCCTGCTTGATGTTTAATTGCTCGTAATCACCTACAATCGCAAATCCGTGAGGTACGCCAGAGTACGTCTTGAATTCATGTTCGATGTTGTTCTCATTCAAGTATGTCTTGCCGACCTCTTGAACTTCATGAGAGAATAACTGGTCGTCGTCAACACAAACAAATGTCAATGGAACTTTGGTTCCCTCCCAATCTTCCTTTCCAACTAATGTTGCGTGAGCGATTGCACCAACTTTGATATATGGACCTTTCTTTTCAACGGCCGCTTCCTCGTCCTTTACATGATGTTGGCCCCAATGAACAGCATCTGATTTTTCGCCTGCTAGTAATAGAGTCATTTTTCCACCTAAACAGTAACCAACAGAATAGATCCCTCCCCCATTAGCTACAGCATCTGCGAATTCGTCCTTTGCAGCATCGATAACTTTATGGATAATGGGTAGGATCTTTTCCGGTGTCTGTCTTGCGAGCCACATATCTGCTAGAAAACTTTTTGCTGCCTCTGCGGCGTGGAGCTTCAGTTTTTCAATCAAAGAAGGATCCTTTTCTTCTACATAAGTCACGGATCCAGGTAATGGGTCGTTGTGGAACATATCGGGCATGATAACAAGAAAGCCTTCGCCAGCGAATTTATCGGCTTGAATTTGGTTATTGACTGAGTGCATGCCAGTCGCACCAGTAAGTAGTAGTAAAAGTTTCGATGGCGCATGAGGATATTCGCTTGGCTTTGAAATATAAACGTCGATTCCTCCAAGTTGTGTAATTTCTCCAGACGAGCCATGACCGGAAGCTATTCCCGTCAGCAATTGATTCCTTCATTATCAAGAATTTGTAGAATCTCTATGCAAGAATACTAACGTGTTGGCCTATCCTTCACACAATGCTCCTTTTAAAAGTTAGTAATGCTCTTCCCATTCATGTCTCAAAGACGTACACCCAAACTCGCACCGCTCTGCGCTGGAGTATCTCCTGGAAACGGGCTTGGTTCGACTTGAGAAACCTCTTTCGATTCCTCCATAGCATCACTTTCTGGAGCTCTGGTAGCAGTTTCGTCGGTCATTGTGTATAATTTTGATGTATTCGTATGTTAATGTTCTTTTGTTAACAAGGAGGTGCATTGATAGGCATTGAACTATTAACCTGGACTTAAGCTTGGCGGCGGGAGGCCACGTGAAGAGGGGTGACGGTGCAAGGGGCGGGGAACATCGTGTTAGCGTGACATAATCAGGCAGCTAGCGCGGGCACAGCACGTTCCAAGACGCGTAAAATAAATCAATTTACACGAACCGCGACTGATCATCATTTACGAAAGTCGACCAGTCAATAATAAATCAACCATATCCATTTTCAGTATTTTACTACAAGACCGCATATAGTTGTCGATAACCATGGAGGTTGCAAAAGCTCAAATTACTCAAGGTGCCTTAAAGCAAGTACATTTAGCCTTTTAAATCATTTTTCTATACTAACTGTCCGTAGTGCAATCTTCAATGACACTGATCGTGTAGTAAAGGACTTTCCGGTGCCAGTATGTCAAGTGGTACAAGTCAAACCAATGGGTGCGGGAGTAGATGGACAAGCCGAAAGATTCAGACTGGTTGTGAGCGACATTCAGAACTTTGTACAGTGCATGCTTGCCACTCGTAAGTAGACTCCATGTTGTAACTATTTAGACCTTTGCCAGAACGATTTGACTAATGACATTTTAGAGGCAAATCATGTAATACACGATGGAAAATTGACAAAGGGTTGCTTCATTCGTCTGAAGAACTATCAGGCAAATGAAGTTAAAGGCAAAAGGTCAGTTAGTATTCGCAGATGTCTACCGATGGGATGTTGTTGCCTAACTTTTTTTTTTAAGAATTTTGATTATTCTCGATATCGATGTCATCGAGAGTTTGGGAACGATGGAAAAAATCGGAGAACCAACTGCGGTCAAAGTCGAAGAAGATGTCAAACCACACAATACCACAATTGGCGGAGGTGGCTTTTACGGAAATAAACCTCAACCCCAACAACCTGCCGCCCAAGATCGTGCGCTCCCATCCCGCAGTGGTCCTTCCAACTCCTCATCTCACGCCACCATATATCCTATTGAGTCACTGTCACCATACGCTCATAAATGGACAATCAAAGCAAGAGTTACAAGTAAGTCGGATATCAGAACATGGCACAAACAGAACAGTGAAGGTAAGCTCTTTAGCGTCAATCTCCTGGATGAAAGTGGCGAGATTAAGGCAACGGGCTTTAATGAGCAGTGCGATGCTTTATATGAGCTTTTCCAGGAAGGCAACGTCTATTATATTACGAGTCCCTGTCGAGTTCAGATTGCAAAGAAGCAGTTTTCCAACATTAATAATGACTACGAGCTTATGTTCGAACGGGATACCCTGGTGGAGAAAGCCGAAGACCAAGATAATGTCCCTCAAGTACGATACAACTTTTCCAGCATTGGAGATTTACAAACAATCGAAAAAGACAGCACAGTTGATCTCATCGCTGTGCTCAAGGAAGTTGGAGAAACCTCAGAAATTATGTCAAAGACGACCAATAAACCATACAGCAAGAGGGAGTTGACATTAGTTGATGATACCGGATATTCTGTTCGATTAACTGTATGGGGCAAGACTGCAACCTCTTTTGATGCTAGCCCAGAGTCGGTCGTAGCTTTTAAGGGCGTCAAAGTTTCAGATTTTGGGGGTAGAAGTCTAAGTTTGCTGTCTTCTGGCTCAATGTCCTTCGACCCGGATATTCAAGAAGCACACAAGCTTAAGGGATGGTACGATTCCCAAGGTCGCACAGAAAACTTTGCCTCACATAACAACATGGCCAGTGCCGGAGCAGCAGGCGGCCGTCAAGACCCCCTCAAGACCATTGCCCAAATAAAAGAGGAAGGTCTTGGAATGTCCGAAGAGACCACAGATTATTTCTCAACCAGAGCCACCATCGTCTACATCAAACAAGAAACTTTCTGCTACCCCTCCTGTATCAACGAAAATTGCAGTAAGAAAGTCGTCGACCAAAATGATGGCACATGGCGCTGCGAAAAATGTAATCAAACCCATCCTAAACCCGAATATCGCTACATCCTCTCCCTAAACGTCAACGATCACACCGGCCAATTATGGTTAACGGCATTTGATGATGTGGGAAGGCTCGTAATGGGAATGAGTGCAGATGAGATGATGGAGTTGAAGGAAAATGATCAGTCGGCCTTGGAAAAGGTATTCGACGATGCAAATTGCAAGATGATGACATTCAAATGCAGAGCCAAAACCGATAACTTCCAAGAGCAAGCGAGGTATGTGAATTTCCACTTTATATTCTTAGGAGTTCATTTTGCGAACGTGTGACTAACCATCAATTGCAGGGTCCGTTATCAAGTTAATTCTGCTTTGGCTGTGAACTATGGTGCTGATGCCCTGAAGTTGGCCGAGTTGGTCAAGGCGTATAATATTGATTAGATGTATAACTATATGCCTAGCATGTTGCGATTATGTTCTAAGAATGGGATAATGGGGCTAGGCGGCTGCTGAGGCTGGAGAGTTTTATCAATGGGCATGATACGGTTGATGAATTGGTGAATGTATTTCATACCATTTGGCGTTGCGCGGTTTCTTTCATATCGTGTCCAATATTAACGATAAAGTTTTGCACGAAAAATGATGAAAAATATTGCCACAATAGTGCATGCCCATTTGCTTGCTGGCCTGACCCTTCATTCGTATCTTTGTTTTCTCTAGTTCATATAATCATTCCTATCATATCTTCATAAGATGCCACCCCATACGCCACTGCTTTCGATTTCTTCGAAAAGCTTAACTGTGTATCAACCCATGCACCAGATATCGCTTTTCACGACTTATTATCCATATCGTGTCTTCCCGAAAAAGCAAAACCCTTCCGTCTTTGACGGCTGACTTGATCCTCTTCCACCGTAACTAAGATCAATACATCTCCGTCATTATATCCTCATCCTCGATTACGGTATTCCAATCCATGGGATCCACCGTCACACCACCAACCTTCTTCGCCTTGCTCTTAGCTCTCTGAGCACTGTCGAGATATCGCTTATCATGTGTCAATACCCTGTCTGTTACTTTGATCTGTTTGGCTAGAGATTGAATACGTCGAGTCGATGCCACTAAATCGATTTGAACCTGGGTTTCTGAAAGGACAGGTCCAGTTGGTGAGAACGCGAGGACTGCATGTCCAGATTGATCTCGAATCATAGTTGCAGGTAAGGTGCCGTCAGCAATCATGCTTTGAATAAGATCTTCAATTTGTTTAATCGAAGTCAACTTTACACCAGTTTCTGCACTCGTCGTGAGGCTCATAATGTCCGCAGCTCCAATTTTCGAATAAACATTAGCGAGGTTACGAATTTGAAATTTTTGATAGGCGCACAGAACACAGTACATTAGACCAAAATTACCATCGTCAGTCCAAAATTGTCGACCGAACTCAGCTTCGCTCTTTAGTCGCGCAGCTGATCCAGTTTCAAAAATGCTGGCGACAGCTTCATATGGTTTTGCGATAATATGGTATGCTTTGGCGGCAGGAGCAGAAGTGGTTTTTGGGAGCTGGAGAACCCTTCCATATTGAAGAATTCCAACGAGTAACCATTTTTTATATGCTTCAACCATAACGAGACTCACACCACCTTCGTTTACCGGGTATGTTATAGCATTCTCCAACATCTCTAATGCAGCATCCCATTTATGTAAAGCAATGTAGATTGATCCGCTGTAATAGAAATACTCTAGAACTTCAAGAGGTTTTAGTTTGGAGGTGAAGCTCGATTTGATCGTGACGTAGGATTGTGCTGGTAAGTCAACCTCGCAAAGAAATTTTGTGTATGATACTGGCTCTTTGGCAGGTATGTAAAGGATAGGTTTGTCAATAAGTTCTGTGATGGCAGCGAAATATCGTGTTTGAAGAGCCAATCGAACAAGAAATAAATGATTCGAGGTCAGTACCGATCCCGAGGGGTCGATTCGAAGTAGAGCTTCTCGAATCGGTGGGATGGCAGCGCTTGGCTTCATGAGTTTTAGTATTTCTTTATGTAACACCAAAAGCGTTAAGTATACGCACCTGATGTTGCTGCGAAGCAATTTCCGCTACAAAACTCATGATATCTTGCAGTTCCTCACCAAGATATCGAATCTGCTTTCGATCGAAACTGTAAAGGAAAGTTGTCGCTTTATCCCATAAGTCGTCGATATTAATTCCCTTCTCATTTTTGTAAGCTGCAGCGATATGGGCATTTAAAATGTAGATATATGGAACAGTATTTAACGAGGGATTGATAACCTATTACAAACATATTAGCTCATGGCCGATGATAATATATATACCACTGCTCACATCTAAAGAGCTTTCACCACCCGCAGTGCTCTGTAGGAAAGTCTTCTCTGATGTTCTCTTCATAGTCTCGATTTGCGATATGATACCAACATCGTATTGCGTATCCGAGAGAGGTACCAAAGGCGCGGGATGGGGGGGGAATAAAAGCATCCGGGACAAGAAATTATCCATCTTGAAAGTAGGGTATGCGACCAGATAATGAGCGTTTGATTAATTGCACAGCTCTCGCGGGTTCGTGCCGGTCTCAGATAGCTTTCCGTAAAAAATCAACGGGGCAATCTTGAATTTGACACCAAAAACACCAAAGATAGTCTCAAGATATTGTGTTGGAAGTCTCAACGCTAACACTACCAGGTCGAATGAGGGGACGAAGATGCGAGAGGCTATGATGTTGCCTTGGAGCTCCAGCTAGGTCTGGGGTTAATTTACGCTAGCGGCCGCCTGCTCCGGCTCTAATCACGTGGTATCAGAAATCAGTCATCGCATTGAGGGTGGAACAAAAGCATTCATCACTTTTTACCAATACTATTTTCAGTGAATCTATAACACGCTCTTGAGCTTTTACCATAAATCCTAGTGGTGATAAACTTCTACTCATCCTAAAATCATTATTGAGTCTTTTAGTCCTGACTCTTCCAATTTCAATGTCTCTCACAAACGCAACCCCAGCAGAAGCTGCAAGCGGGGCAAAGACTGCGTCTCACATTCTGGCTACACTTCCAACGTCCTCGAGAAATGCAGCTTTGACTGCTATTCACGATGCACTTCTACAAAATAAAGAAGACATACTAGCCGCTAATGCCCGGGATCTCGAATTGGCTAAAAGGGAAGCCGAAGGTGGTCGTTTGAGCTTAAGTATAGTGTCGAGATTGGATTTGGGAAAGAAGGGAAAGTATGAAGATATGTTGAAGGGAATCTTGGATGTCAGAGATCTTGATGACCCTGGTATTGTGCTTTGTTTCCGATGAAAATAAACTTCTGCTGATCGCTCCACACAGTTGGAAAAGTCACACTGCGAACGCGACTTGACGATGGTCTGGACCTTGAGAGAGTGTCATGTCCCATTGGAGTACTTCTGATCATCTTTGAAGCCCGTCCTGAAGTGATTGCCAACATCGCGTCGTTAGCAATCAAGTCCGGGAATGCTGCCATCTTAAAAGGTAGGACAAATATTATTTTAATTATTCACATGAAAGCTAATACTCTGCAGGTGGCAAAGAGTCTACTGAATCTTTCATTGCTATATCAACGGTGATATCTGCTGCTTTGCAGTCAACAGAAGTCCCAGCAGCTGCTATACAATTAGTCACAACCAGGGACGTGATCCCTCAATTATTGGCATTGGACCAATATATTGATCTTGTAATCCCAAGAGGTTCAAATGAATTGGTCAGATACATCAAGGAAAATACTAAAATTCCTGTGATGGGTCATGCAGATGGCCTTTGCTCGATATATCTTGAGAATACTGCTGATCCGGCAATGGCAACAAGAGTCATCGTGGACTCGAAAACTTCATATCCAGCAGCATGCAACAGCGTGGAGACTTTGTTAGTCGAGGGAGCTGCTCTAGAGACAGTTCTACCACAAGCTGCGGAAGCACTTCTAGAGAAGGGTGTCTCGTTAAGATGCGATGCTTCTAGCAAAGCAGCTCTCACATCAAAACTTCCTTCTCACCAAGCAGTTTTCCTTCAAGATGCAGTGGACAGTGATTTTGATACAGAGCATCTATCACTTACTCTTGCCATCAAAACCGTTTCTAATCTCAACGAGGCCATCTCACATATCAACATCCATGGTTCCCACCACACTGACGTAATTCTCACCTCATCCTCTGAACTTGCTGAGCGATTTATGGCTAGTGTGGACTCGGCAGGAGTCTTCTGGAACACTTCCAGTCGTATGGCTGATGGAATGCGCTTTGGATTCGGTACCGAAGTAGGAATATCAACAAACAAGATCCATGCACGAGGACCAGTTGGTTTGGAAGGTCTCATGATTTATAAATACAAAATTCGCGGTAATGGCCAGATGTCTGTTGAATATGGCGAGGGAGAGGGGCAAAAAAGATTTAAGCATGAAAATCTCTCGATATAAATTACTTATCGCGTTATCAAAAGCACTCATGTCTTCGATGGCAAGCGTACCCGCCACATGTGGGTATGATCCGTTAAACGCGTGATAGCGTGCGTCTGTTCTTCCCGCCTCTTCAAACCTCCAAGAAATTGGCCCAAACATCGTTTCTCCACTTATTCTATCACGGTATCAACTCTCTCATCCCTTGGCATGCCTATCGGTACTTCCTCCCCAAACTTACCGTCCCTTGGCTTTCTTTTGATAAATCTTTGCCATCCATAGGATCTCCTCTTAAGCTTATGCAAGTCTAGTTTAAAGTTTCCCAAGTGGTCTACCACGCTTCCTGATGGATATGTTCTCGCTTCCCAAATGCATGCTCGATAACTTAAAACCAGCGACCCCTGAAGCCCCTTGACACAAACCAGGTAACAAACTCATGTAGCCAATGACGCCCAACCTTGGATGACGTTTTGACATTTTTAATACCTTTTCCTTGCGGTTGATTTGTCGATCTACTTAATTGAGATATATGGATCTGAAAAATATGGGGAAAGTAATATGCTTGCCACTTGCAAAACATCGAGTTTTGCAGCCCCTCGCTTGGCGTTTAAGCTTGGAGTAGAAGTGTTTAAACATGAACGTTGCCCGTGGATATTGGAAGGTTACGGCCGGCCGCGGATTGCTTCAAGAGAGAGTCCTAGATATTTTCGATTCGATTAAGGTGTAATATTTTTTCAAAATAAGAATTTTTACTTCAAAGCAAGAATATCCAGAGTAAAATGTTGGTTTCTAGTTTATTTATGTCCGTGGCATTTGGCGCGGTTGTGTCTGCGAGGGCTGTTGAAAGGAATGATCGTGAGTAATTCTAGGCTTTCTAGCATCCTAGCTTATCGACAATTGATATTTCCATGGGGCTTTCTCCCACCCAGATAACCTCGAAAATATGACGAAAGCTAACAATTCGTCACAGGCTCATTTCAACAACCCATAACTGACCCCTCTTTGCCTCGTCCAAATCCTTCATCTAGATTTTGCATTTTTACGCCATCGCTTCCAATGCCACCCGTTTCCTTCACATCCACACTTCCTTCATCCCTTCACCATCATCTTCCGAACGTCCTACTCTCCCATTCATTCTTCAACTCCAACCTGCCAGCTTCAGGCTCTACGGTTCCAATGATTTCGAGTCTGTCTCTCTCCGAAGAAACTGGCGATGCTTCTCTTCAAGGAATCTTCCTCGGTCTCGTCTACACACCCAGTAGCAGCAAAGCTTCCTCCGCACCTCCTTCGACCTCTCTCCCAAAGCCACAAGAATCAAAATCAGAATCAAAATCCCATCGCTGTTCTCGACCTCCTAAATCCAAAGTGGATGAACAAGACGATTTCGATAAATCGTGGGGTCATATTAGTAATCATGAGATTCGCTCCCCTATTTTGTCGGTACCGCAGTCAAGTCCCTCTATGGAGATGAGAAGGTGTTTTACAGAAGCGGTAGAGGGGATAAGGGGGAGTGAAATGGTGGAGGGTACGTTAAATTTTCCCGAGGATGGAGGACGGATGCGATTTTTGATTTGGAGGGTTGATTGAGTAATGTGAATGAAATATATCTAATTTCACGAATTTGTTGGGGTTTGGATGGAGGGATATGGGACTGGAATGGCGAATGAGAAGAATTCCCGAAGAACCTGGCGTCAGGACATGAATTTCATCATTTTTATTTTGGCGTTACGATATTGTTGGAGCTGGACTTGACACAGATGAGATATGATGGACTGTGTGGCACAATGATTAAGCATAAATTTATTAACTGACAAGAAATGAACTACCTTGTAAAGAGGACTGCCACGATTCATCAGTCATACAATCTTCTACCAAATCATGATATGAATAGTCTATTAAATTTGCGCGAATATTTGAACTAGATCTCAATTTGACTTCTCTCAACAATGCCGCAAGTAACGGCCTATCGCTCATACAGGTTTAGACTTCTACGTTAACGTGAGATTAATACAAAGCTTTTAAATCTCGTTTTTTTTTGGCTGCGTACAGTTACGAGCGGAACTGTTACCCCCTTTTTCACTTGTCTGTTCATAATATTGGTTGTGTTTAGTTCACTGCTCTAGTCTCTTCTGTCATCCTATTCACTCTCTCTCGTTCTGTATATGACATATCTCATCATCTACCCTGGTTTCATACAAGTCGATCCCTTAACTGAGTCGCGCTCTGCACCAGTCAAAAGGATGAGTTTTGTCTCACAAATTCCGAAAGCACGCGGAACAGCCCTCGTTTCATATATAATTGCTTCTTAGTGGGAGGCGATATATTTAGAATGGTCTTTTTATGAAGTATGAAGTGTATGGTTATAAGATGTAAAATGAATGTGAGCAGAGGGAAATGGAGAATTAATCATCATTTTTTTTTTTGGCTGAGTTTGGTAAAGGAGATGGTTAGGGCGTTTGCTCGGTGTGCGTGGACATCACAAGCTGTGAAGTTAGAAACATTTGTATTTTCTGAAGAGATGACGGTATTTTGGACTCTACCGTGACAACATGATTGGAACATTTGGATTTTGAGAATGATGCAGCCACATACACATATATATGCACCTCTCAACATACTCACCGTCGCCGAACTATCGTTTATTTAACCATCACCCATCTTGTACACTCGTCACAACCACAACACTCCTAACCAGCAGCCACAAAACTTAAAACTTTAAATTTTTATTCTCCATTCTAATGCCTACGTCTGTTCTCCAAGTTCGCATTCTATACTGCATTCTTGCAGATCCCATACAATTCAATAAAACTATCTCAGACCTTCTACCCTCAAAAGTTCGTGAAGAAATTAGTTGTAAAGACGGGGATGTTTGTTAGTGATTATATTTAATGAATTATTCTCTATTCACTCATACATAGACTCCTCATTAGAGCATATTTCAGTATCTCAGCCACCCGGTGTGTTTCTTAGCTATAAATACATCTAGCCATTAAGAAATGTCAAAGTTAAAAAAAATTAGATGGGACGTTTTCCTGGTGGCTAATGATTGAAAAGGTTTGTGCATGATGATTCTCTAGGAACTTTAGTTAAGATAGATAGACTTTGGGAATTGTGTTATGAGAGATGAAAGATGGAGAGGGTCGTTGTAGGATCATGTATAATAGAAATTGGGTAGTTTTAGTCTTAACTTCTTCGACAACTACTTTCTTCCTTTCTGTTTACCTCTTTGATTGTAAGAACTTTGCATTCATGATCATCGCTGTTGATATATATCATCGATCACTTACATATTGTATCTTCTTATAATCCAAAGAATCCCCAGTAAGAAAGCCCAATTTCATCTCTCCAGCTTTTAAGAGCAAATCTAGTAATCAAGATTGCAAAGTGGCGCTAAACCATGGCCCATTTTTCCGATTTCTTTCTATTCCATTATTGCATTGAAATTCTATACAATGGTAGTCTCCCTCCAAAAATCAGTCTGGAATCAAACGCTGTTAGTGATGGGAAAGAAGAGCCATAATAGCAGTTCTCAGCAATATTATATTCTATCACATATTAATACCTAGGCTCGAATCAAAGCTATTGATACATTCTTATGAAGAATAAATATTACTTATTGATGAAATTTGGGTATGTAAACTTCTAAATTCTTACTTGTTCATCTTTACGGAAAATCACTGGAGTAATGTTACGGAACATGGGGATTTGAATTTTCTTTGGTGATAGTTAGCAGTTCACAGTTAGTTAATGTGAGAAAGAGAGTCCTGGAGTAATTAGAGAAAGAGTTCTAACAGTGGTTGAAGAGAAAATGGACTGAAAGATGGCGAGGAGAAGAGATTCAGTTGAGTGATAGTTTGGTTCTATCTTGACGACGACGACGATGATGATATAATAGATGTTCTATTGATGATAGTATTTTGGCTGCTATTATAATTATGGGAATATTATCACCCTCGAAACTAGATTATCACCTGGACTAGATATCCCTTACGCTTCTCTTTCAACTAATTACCACCTCATTTCAGATCCTGAATAATTTTTTATTATGGCTATCTATAAGGTGAATATCTCTTTATAGAAATAATGAGAAGTGTAAATACTGGAATATAAAGATATTCCGATTATGCTCAGTTAACTAAAAAAGGGAAAGATTTATGGAATAAAAAGTTTTAATATGCCCTTGAATCTGGTCTAATAAAGATGTTGCATGAAAAACTTCCACCATTGATACTATCGCCAGTGAATGACAATGCTAAGCTGCAGCAGTGTTCTCATCTTGCTTTTTATTTTATTTTCTATTCAATTTTGATCTTGCGTATTCTCTCTCGGAGGATTTTTCTCTTGTTTAGCAAAGTTTTAAATAGGCATCCACTTGATAGCCAGAGCGCCAGCAACAGACACACAACTTAACGCCAGCGACACAAAAAAAATCCAGATTATGAAATCACTAATGGCGCTCTTTACTGTTGTTTGGGTCTCTGACAGTGGCAGCATCGATGACAATATTGTGAGTGAGGCAGACAGCAAGAGAAGACAAGTTGGACGATTGCGGCAGAAGAGGTTCGAGGCTTTGCGCATATTCTTTGGAAAATGCTTCGTGCTATTACCACAAAAACAGAGGCATTGACTTTTTGGACAAGACTTATAAATGTCATGCCAATGGGAGTCCTCTGTTGGTAAAAGTGGTTGCACGATATAACTTGGTTTACCAAATCCAAATCCAAATCCAAGGTTAAAGCTGTATGCAGTTTATAGCCGACTACTCTTGCCGAAGAAGAATGCAGGTTGATATTAGTGAGTAAAGCAAACCTAGCAATTGAGAGTGTAATGATTATGGTTGGATTGTAATACTTAAAGCTGCTGGTAATATCTCCAGCCAAGTGAAGCCAAAACTTAACTGGCAGTCAACAGAGTAAACAATTTAGCTGAAGAAAGAGGTGAGCGGCCACGAACATCTTGGAACCATACAGGTAGGTACAAAATCGCAACGTAGACACCTCCAATTATGCACATAGCATAGCTGCCGGCCATGCAGATACACGACTCGCGCTAGACTGCTTGGAATCGTACGAGCCTCCCCGGAAATTTTGGTCGTTTGGGTAACTATAAAACCAGCAACGAGAATACCAGATACGACAAAAAAGCAATAATCTGACTGCCCCTCCTTTAAGGATAGGTAGCGCCACCCCATTACAAAACTATAAGATATATCAAAAATCCAATTATAAAAACTGTTCTAGGAATATTCAATTGTAAAAGCTTTTTATTCAAAAGTAAGAGATTGTATATTTGTATCTGATAATATATATTATTTTTTATGATTTATTATATATAATAATTTTGAAAAACAATTTAAAAATAATTATTAATTCAAAATTTTGAAGATAAGAGTAATAATAAAATCAATAAGAGAATAATTGTAAACTTTATTATAAGATTAAAACAATTGAAAGGTATTCAAAGAGAGAAGATAGTTATTAGCCCATCATCCAATATCTTGTGATGTGTCAAACTCGACACTGATTATGGGGGCTGCTGTAACCTAGCTAAGATGGTTTGATCATGTATTAGAAGCGAAAAGTCATCCCCCAAACTTCAACTATGCAAGATGCTGCTTCAAAAATTTTAGTTACCATATTTGTGAGAAACTATCAGACAAATGCCAACTAGTTATAATAAGGTTAAGTGGTGGATGAGTAGGATTCGGCCTGGTGATAGCATTATTAGACCACTCGATGGTTAAGCTTTATTTTCCGTTGGAATCGATGTGCATAAGTAGAGTGTTGAAATTCTACAGGTGTTCTCGTCGTATCTCCACCACTCCTATAATAAACAAGCATTCACATAATTAGTTATAGCAGCAAATTCTACTCAGCTCAATGACGTAATCACTCTATACACCCTCTTCGAGACGATGATATAACCACATAACTCACTCCACTAGCCAAAACACCATTAGATTGACACACATAAGGTAATGGAAAATAGCAGCTTTTCGATTACAACTCAGCTCTTGGATACTTCTGGAAAAGAAGAGATATTGCCGGTCTACGAGTTGAAGACCAGAGGGAGGAATTTTGTTCTCGCTGTTCCCTATCATATCTTCCTCCGGATGAAGAAGTGATATTTATTTACTATTTCATTTCATCTCATCACACATTCGCAAAAATAGAAGAAGGATAGATACCTACCTAGGTAGTTAAGGATAAAAATAAATCCATTTAGGCACTAAAAAATCTTAGGCCCCCTCTCTCCCCCCTTTTCTCTCGTATCCATCCCATCCATCCTCTCTATCCCATCTCTCCCTTCCCGGAAATGACAAATATCTAAAGCACAAAACCACAAAAAACAAAAAGTCAAACATCCTAAAACCAACACCCATCCCAATAAACTTTTAATGCCAAGTAAATTCAAGATTCCTCTTATGATGGCAAAGAAGGCACGGATGAATTCGAGGATTTTCTTAAGAGGAATCTGAGGATTAAGAAGGGGAACATTTTGTTTTTGCCTTTGTTTTTGTTTGGGTTGGTGAAATTTTGAGTTGATAATGAGGTGTGAGAGCTGAGTGGTGAGAATGAACGGGGTATTTGGTGTATGGATTTGGTCTTGTAATATTTGAGTGATGCTTGGTGATTTGATATGTTTATCTGGATGTATGATGGAAACCTGTAAAGTGGAGAATGCAGACAGAAATTTGAGTATAGGAGATAAAAATTTACATCATATATGGCAAGTATCCTTCTTCAAACTTCCACTTCAAGAACTCGGAAGATCTCTAGAGGTTTCTTGGATATCGTATCTTAGTTTTATGATTACAGTAGTATAACATGGAGATGTCTAGCTCCTGTCTGAAAGTCGGGAGAATATGGGAGAATATGTTTTAGATAGAAGAGAAGAGTTGTGATATGTATTTCTTCGCATCGCATCGCATTATGTGGAAATATGGAGACAATGTCATGCTTGAACATTCGAGATTATGATATGGAGTAGCTGTTTTCTCTTTTCTTTGATCTTGGCTCTTCAGAGATATAGGAGTAAGATAGATCGAGACAGGTAGAAGCAGCTTAATTCAGAATAACACTTTCAACGGAGCACCTGCAAAGATTTCCCCAGCTTTAACCAAGTGCACAGGGATTGCTATGACAGATGAACATCGACCCCACTCATAAATCAAACCAACAATTGACTCGGAAATAGAAAAGTTTGATAAATGCCTTTGGTTTCATTTGGGTTTGGGGTTCAGTAAGATCATCGAATCTTACATTGTTCGTTAAATGATCAAAGCAAAGTAATGGTAGCGCGATTGATAGGAAAGATAGTCTGAGGGGGATGAAACGAATCATCGACGAGTAGGTATGCAATTGAAGGTTACTATGTAGGTATGTCGAGCATGCAGAGAAAAGAAATAACCGCTCTTGAAAATTTAAGGTTTCTACCATATACTATGTATGTAAATCAGAGAAATTTAATCTCAGAGTGCGGCGCAGTCCGTTCGGTTCCTCCGAAGTTCAAACACCTAAAGCTACAAGGCCAACGAAGGGTTCGCCAAGTGACTTGGTCCAGACTGTCACCGAACGAATGAATATGCAAAGTGTAGTGGTAATGCAGGACTAAGAAGCTTGATATCACCAGGTAAAGGAGTAGCCTATCGTATGGCGCCCAGGTACTGTACGGAGTAGATATCAATCAGGAATTTGGAATACGACAGGATGGCCGATGCGTTCTGACGGAGGAGAGGATCATCATCAGCATGTCCGGATACTTGTTTTAGAATAGTCCTTGGGTAGCCACCGACAGTTGACTCACCTGGCGTACGTACTCGGTAAGTAGATTGTTGGCTTCAGATATTACTCGAGTAGGTGGTATGAAGGTGTAGATGGATTAGATATCAAAAAGATGAATCCAATGAAATCTGCCACTTCTTAACACCTTAACAATCACCCGCGAAACAAAGAGGTGAATCATAACTAGACAACCAAGTAATCATCATACCTAGAGAGACGATTCACAGAGTGAAAAGAGTTTAATACTAGATACCACACCTAGTAGATGCAGCAAAAAATAAAGTAAAATAAACATTCAATCCATCATTCCGACTATTCCTGTTATTCACAAATCACAAAAAACAAACATCCATCACACATGTCAAATCACTCACTCACTCACTCACTCACTCACTCATTCCACCACTGGTGAACCACCCAATCTATTATTCAATTATCCATCCTTTCTCCCCCACTCTACTGTTTATAGATAAATAAGCGAATCACTCTTAGCGTTCTTTGCTCTCATCAATCCAGGAAGAAGCGTCATTTTTAGTTGCACCAGTTTCTCTTTCCCTCCCAAAAACTGCACGCGATCTGCAAAGATAATTCTCCCCAATCTCTACATCTCACCTCCAGAAGATTGTCCAACTCGAAAGATTTCATCCCGCCGATAGAATTCATCTATCTACAATCTCTTCGCCCTTTCTTTCCACGGAAAACTACAACCCCGCATCCCACCCATACATCTTTGCAATCTCTGTCAAGGAACACCAAGAAGCCCGGGACCTATAAATCTTGTCGAGAGAAGGATCTGAATTGTTTGTGGGATTTTTGTAGAGAGGACTAGATCTATCTGCAAGATGGGTCAGACTCTTTCGGAGCCGGTCGTGGAGAAGGTATGTTTGCTTTCCCTGTTTGTTCACCGTGTCATTGTCGGCGCGGGTATCTCTGACCAAGGTATCGCACATCTGGTATCCCATGCCAATGTTGAGCATTCCCGCGCCCGCAGTGATACAAAGACTTTTATGCTGTTCGGGAAATGAGGACAGCTTTCTCACCAAATATTCCATAAACACTCGGTGTCCAGCTGCAATCTTCCTTATCTTGCTATCGAGATTTGTCTACCACTTTCTATGATTACTGACCATTCTCTCTATTAGAACTCAGCTATCGGAGGCGATGAGAGATTAGTCTATGGCGTCTCTTCTATGCAAGGATGGAGAATTAGTATGGAGGATGCGCACGCGACTATTCTTGATTTACAGAATACAAAGGGGCAGGAATTCAAGCCAGCTCCAATCGAAAGCAGACTTTCCTTCTTCGGTGTTTACGATGGTCATGGAGGAGACAGGGTAGCACTCTTTGCAGGCGACAATATACACCAAATCATTGCGAAACAAGAAGCATTTCAAAAGGGTGATATTGAACAAGCTTTGAAGGATGGCTTCCTTGCAACAGATAGAGCAATTTTGATGGGTTAGAAGACCTTCCATCTTTCGTTAGAAAAGGTTGCTGATTAGAGTTGTAGATCCAAGGTACGAGGAGGAAGTTTCTGGCTGTACCGCATCGGTTGGTATCATTTCGCATAAGAAGATTTACGTGGTATGTTATATGGTATGAAAGAAAAGCCAAAATATACTTACTGTTCTCGAGGGAAATGCCGGAGATTCAAGAAGCGTTTTGGGAGTCAAGGGTCGGGCTAAGCCTCTGTCATTCGACCACAAGCCGCAGAACGAAGGTAGCTTCTCATCATCTTGGTAATATACTGCACAAAATACTAATATGCATCTGTGCAGGCGAAAAGGCTAGAATCAATGCGGCTGGAGGTTTTGTCGATTTCGGTCGTGTCAATGGCAATCTTGCTTTGTCAAGAGCCATTGGTGATTTCGAGTTCAAGAAGAGTGCAGGGCTTTCACCCGAACAACAAATCGTGACTGCATTCCCAGACGTTACTGTGCATGACATTACAGACGATGACGAGTTCTTAGTGGTTGCTTGCGATGGTCAGTAGCGTGCGACGAATCATTAAAGAAGACGGGCTAACATAATTTTATAGGTATCTGGGATTGCCAATCCTCCCAAGCTGTCATTGAATTTGTTCGACGAGGGATCGTTGCTAAGCAAGACCTATCTAAAATCTGTGAGAACATGATGGATAACTGCTTAGCATCCAATTCGGAGACTGGTGGTGTCGGTTGTGATAACATGACTATGATTGTCATTGGTCTCTTGAACGGCAAAACTAAGGAAGAGTGGTACGATGAAATCGCAAAGCGTGTCGCGAATGGAGATGGTCCATGTGCCCCTCCGGAGTATGGCAAGTACTCCGCCACTTCCTAGGATCGGAATATCTCCTAATATGTTTACTAGCTGAATTCCGAGGACCTGGCGTTCATCATAATTTTGATGACAGTGATAGTGGTTATGATGTTGATATGGACCAGAAGCTTAAATCTTTCGGTGGGAACCAACGTGGACGGATCATTCTTCTTGGAGATGGTACAGAAGTCCTCACTGATTCCGATGATACAGAGATGTTCGATCACGGCGAGGAAGACAAAGACCTCGTTAGCCAAGTCCCCAAAGGACAAGCCCAATCCGAAGTCCCCGAATCCAATGCCTTGCCTGAAAAGGTCGACCCGAAAGATCCCAAGTACCAAGCTGTAGTCGACGAGGTTTTACCAAAAACGGCCAACTCGAAGGAATAGAAGTAGGAGTACTTGGGGTATTCTTGACACTTCAAAGGTTCTTGGAGTGATGGATGGCGAAGGGGGAGAAGGTGAAGATATTAATGACTCGAGAAATTATGCAGACCAGATTCATCTTGATGAATGATTATTTTTGCGATTATGTCTGGATTAGAAAGAAACGGTTGCAACTTGTTTGCATTTTTACTGGCAAAACGTGAGATACATTCACGTGCTGCGAGATCTTCCGGGAGTCTTCGTGAATGCTAGGAGGGATTAGGGAGCATGGGATGAAGGGAGGCATAAAGGTTATGAATACTTTATATCTGGTAAACATTTTGGAGATCCCCTTGGTGGTGGCTTCTCCTTCTACATGAAATTTCTCCAACTTATGATCTTCACACGCAGCGAGTTACATCATCATTGGTCATGAGTCCATCATCTTTTCTATTTTACATTACAGATCTCTATAGGAAAGGGTCCTTAGACTAGTAAGGCCAAGTTGCATTGCATTGTACTTTTGAAAAATCATCAATTGATTTATATCGTGACGAAATGGTTCATCTGATGTCTATTTCGGTTTGTATGTTTGCATATTTGTGTGTCACTTGTAGGAGTAAACTTTTCTCTTCCGAATGAAGTGGATAGGAATAGGGATAGGGATAATCACTACCTACTAGGTAACTGGGTAGGCAGCTAATGGTCACTGCTTGAAGTGGAGATAGGGTAGTATGTAGGTGGGTGGGTATGTAGATAGGTTCGGAGAAAGAGTTAGAAACTAAGAGATTCTTTAGTTACCCCGCGAACGGCGAACTGCAGAGGGGGGGTATTATGATTTATTGTTTAGTAGGCGGATCTTGGGAGGTAAGGTGAGGTGAGGTTTTTATAATATGAGAATTTACGCCATGTAAATAAACAAACTCTTTTATGAAGAGCATTGATTAACAGAAAGAAAGATTCTGATTTGACTGACTGGGGTGGAGGTAGGGAATGGGAATGAAGCACCTAGAAGAACGAACTTGTTATTTCTGATTTTAGGTCAAGTTAAGTTATTATTAGATTATAAATTTTGGAATAATTATTAGGGTTATTTTGATTTTTTGATGAATATCTTCCTTGGTGGGGGAGTTCCAGCTTTGTTCGTGCACCCTGAATTATCCAATCAACAATCACGAAAACGGCTCATTATTCCTTAGCGTCCCACGTGCTCTCACTCAATACCTAGTAGCGATGACGATGTTTTGGAATTTCCGGGTTATTTTGAAAATTGAACACCTTAAAAGAAACCTGGTACGGGATTTTTAATAAGATAGCTTAAAAGTTAAAACTAGCTTTATGTGAGGACAACAAGGCAACTTAAATCAAATCGATCATTACCACTTACCTCCATTCTACCAATTATTGATGCAGTGCTCGTATCATATCTATCAAACCTTACATAAAGCTTTGATTAATTTTTTTAAGATCATCACTTCCAACAAAATTATTATTGTTTCTATCAAAATATCTGCTTTCTCAAGCTTCAAAAGCTTACTCCCGATATCTATCAACTTCTCTAATCCGCGCGATACTACACAAGCACCACTTTTGAACCCTGGTCAAAATTATTCAAGTTTCGGGAAGCTCATCCTGGGATCCAAAAACTAACATCAAGACACGAAAACTAGAAAGCTATAATCCATCATCTCAATTCCCGTCTATCAATAGGATCCATTTTCAGATTGAAATTTGAAGAATCAAAATGTCTTCTCCATCATCTGGCGGGAGTGTAGGAAAGCGGAAGCGTACTGCTACTGGGTTATCCAAGACATCATCAACCCTCGATCAATTACAGAATTCATCAAGGGATGCATCTGGTGAAGATGGCGAATCTACAGCTCCGGAAACTCGAGAAACACGCAGCTCAAGTCATAAAAAGGTTCTTTCGGTCGATTCTCAAAATCCACCAGCGAAACGTCTTCGATCATCTACACATGACAAAGTAGCAGTTAATGGATCTGACAATGCGCGAGATCCGGGAGAGCCATCGGATACAACTGAGGGTAGTACAGATATCGCGAACAGAGTTGGAAAGAAGGGAAGAAAAAGTATCCCAAATGGAGAAGATGGAGAGCGAGAGGTAGAGAAAGAGAAAGAGGAAAATGCACCATCGATGGCCCCACCACCCATTGGAAAATTGATGGATCCTGTTGGATACAAGACCAATCCACCACCTACCGGTAGACCAGTTCGTGTTTATGCGGATGGTGTGTTTGATTTATTTCATCTTGGGTATGTACTTCAAAACTACGTCCTTGGCAGTAGTAACTAATTCATGGCAGACATATGCGACAGCTCGAACAAGCTAAAAAAGCATTCCCAGACGTTTATTTATTGGTCG
The DNA here is from genome assembly GCA_025389085.1 of Sclerotinia subarctica. Lineage (NCBI taxonomy): Eukaryota > Fungi > Ascomycota > Leotiomycetes > Helotiales > Sclerotiniaceae > Sclerotinia > Sclerotinia subarctica. The sequence goes on from QRFI01000006.1 coordinate 3,269,702, forward strand.
GGGTTACGGGAGACGCGGAAACACACAAGAGAAAAGGACTTACAGTTCTATCTGGGCAAGAGCGAGCTGAGACTGTAAGACATTGCAAGTGGGTTGATGAGGTCGTTGAAAATTGTCCATGGATTGTTACTCCGGAATTTTTGGCAGAAAAAAGGATCGATTACGTCGCGCATGACGATCTTCCATATGGAGCAGATGAAGGAGATGATATTTACAAACCAATCAAGGAACAAGGTAAATTTTTGGTTACACAGAGAACCGAGGGTGTTAGCACAACCGGTATCATTACAAAGTATGTTTTTAGACCTCTACTTCCTTTATCACTGCTAACCATCATCCAGAATCGTTCGTGATTATGAGAAATATATTGCGCGTCAATTCAAGCGAGGGACTACAAGACAAGAGCTTAACGTATCATGGCTTAAGAAGAATGAACTTGACTTAAAACGTCATGTTGCAGAAATGAGAGAAGCTATCCGAACAAATTGGAGTACTACTGGTCAAGAATTGGGAAAAGAACTGAAACAGTTCTGGCAATCTAGTCGCCCTGGTAGTCCTGCACGTATGCATAGCTTCGATGGAAATAGTACTGGAAGTCTTACAAACCCATCTGCTCTACAACACCTTACACGCCGTTTGGAGATTCCAAGAAATGATAACTCAGGTCCAGGTAGTGATTTTGCGACAGGATATAGTTTGGGTCTTATTGGTGGTGTACGATCATGGGTATGTTTGTATCTTCTCAAAGCCTACTTGAGCTAACTTTACGTTCTAGATGACTCGAAGTCGATATAACAATCGTGATAGTTTGCAAGGAAGTGAAAGTAGCGAAGAAGAAAGTGAGGAAAGGTTATCACCGAGAAGTAAAAGTGGAAAGGAAAACTTTAAGCCTGATGAAAATGAGGTTGATGAAGAACAAGTCGATGCACAAATTGATGCTGCTATGGCGGAAAATGCTAAGAAATCTGGACAATAAATGAGGAATACTTTATGTTGGGTTCTTAATTTATGATGGGTTTTTGGGTGGCAGGGTTACATGACTTCAATATCAAAGTCTGTTCTCCTTGTTTGTGTTTGATCTTTCACTTCGTATATCTATTGCGTCGTTGTACTACATATATATCTAGTTGCGCTTTAGCTATTCTGTATTATTTCTAGACTTAATGGAGAAAGGGCAAAGGGGAAAATGGAATTGTAATGAACTGGATTTTGGATAGACGAAAAACTCAAGATGATAACTAGCAGGCTAGCATAGAATTTTATTTAAAAAGAAACAATTTTCATAGTGTGGGATTATATTGATAATATTCAACTGCCTGCAATTCACAATGCGTAAGTGGTGGCGGCAAGCATAAATAAGCCACGTGATCTCAACCAATCATTGGATTCGAATTAATCAACCGAAATCAATAATTTGAACCTTAGGATCTTTAGTGACATCGATGACTTTGCGAGTTACCGATAGATACCTAGATAACCTCGATCGAGACGCCACGGAACTTTGGACTATTTTCACTTACCTGGTCCTTTTTTGTTCTATCGTCAATTGATATATTGATTGATTGATTGGTTGGCTAGTTGATTGACTGGCCCATTTAGTTACAGAGAGAGAAGAGGTATTGGGAATACGGATAGGACAGGACAGAACAGAACAGGACCGGACAGATAAACAAGATAGATAGTCGGACGGACGGACGAAAAAGTACACTCAAGATGTTTAAAAGTACGAGATCTGCGGGGGCGCTGGTATTGAGAGGTTTGTTTTCCTTTTCTTTTCTGTCACCTTTCTATGTCTGCGAAGGAAGCCATTCTTTCATCCTCCTCGTTCGTATCTGTGGCGACTCTTTCCTTCCCATCCCTTCCCAATCACACGATATCATACCAAACCAAACCAAACCAAACCATTCCTCCCCCTCAAAAATAAATACAAAAAACTAACAAAATCACCCCCCACGCAAATAGCCAAACCCGCCCATCTCTCTCTCCTCCCCACCCGCCTCCTCCAAGCGGGAATCTCATCAAGCGCGCCAAAGACGGCAAAAACTCAGGTGCAGGCGCTGGATACGGGTCGTTTGGATCATAGGGCCGAGGTGAAGTTGAGTGTTACGGGGAAGGAGAGGAGGGAGGTTTTGTTGCCGAGTCAGGAGGGGAAGAAGGGGGTTATGCAGTATGCTTTGTAGGTGTTTGTGTTTTTTCTTTTTTCGAGATTGGGTTTTTGGTCTTGAGGGAATGGAAGGGTTTGTTTGGAGGGAATGAGGGGAGATGAGGGGAAGGTAGATTCACGGATTATGTTGAAGATGGAAGATACTGGCGGGCATGAGAGAATGGATGAGGGCGAAGAGAGAACAGAAGAAGCAAATTTGCTTCAAGCCTACGCTTTGCTTTGTTCTAGATCCACGTTCTGCTCGCTGCACTTTGAGTGGCGATCTATCAAAACAAAAGCTAACGATATACAAACAGAACCACACTCGATCAAATTGCCAACTGGGCACGTCAAGGATCCCTTTGGCCTATGACCTTCGGTCTCGCTTGTTGCGCCGTCGAAATGATGCATCTTTCCACCCCACGTTACGATCAAGATCGTCTTGGTATAATTTTCCGTGCATCACCTCGTCAATCTGATGTTATGATTGTAGCCGGTACTCTCACCAATAAAATGGCTCCTGCTCTTCGACAAGTTTATGATCAAATGCCTGATCCAAGATGGGTTGTTAGTATGGGATCTTGTGCAAATGGTGGTGGCTATTATCATTATAGTTATAGTGTCACTAGAGGTTGTGATCGAATTGTTCCGGTCGATATTTATGTGCCTGGTTGTCCGCCAACGAGTGAGGCACTTATGTATGGTATCTTTCAATTGCAGAAGAAGATGAGACATACAAAGATTACGAGAATGTGGTATAGGAAGTAGAGTGTGGAGATGTTATTGGGCTGGCCTGGGCTGGTTTCAAGGGTGGGCTTTGAGGGAGAGCTTCGCATTTGGAACAGATTGCGCATGCATGGGTGGATGGATGGATGGATGGATGGATGGATGGATGACGATGAAGTAGGTGGGATCAAGAGTCTTTCTGTACAAAATGTACATAGTCTACTGGGAGTTTTCATCATAGTCATTTTTAAGAATTGAGAAAGGGATAATGTGATACAATACAATGGAATAGAATGAAGATTCTTTGAATGTTTATGATTTGAGTATTGTTTTCTTATTAAATTTTATATTTTTTTCTTATGGTATTTGAATATAATAGGTATGACTTGAATTTTTCATTGGATGATGGGTGGATGAACTTGTGATAGAGTTGTGATGGAGTAGTAATATTATATATATAAAAGATTAATTGACGAAGATGATTATATATTTTTTTTCTTCTCTTTTTCTGGATGATTGGGGTGATTCTTGGTGAAAATGAATTAGGATGGGGAAGGAAGGATGGGGAGAGGGATAAAAGGAGGAGAGAGAGAAAGAAGTTGTGAATAATTATTATTATTATTATTATTATTATTATTATTATTATTATTATTATTATTATTATTATTATTATTATTATTATTATTATTATTATTATTATTATTATTATTATTATTATTATTATTATTATTATTATTATTATTATTATTATTATTATTGTTTTCATTTATTTAATTTTTCTTTCTTTCTCCAATAATTTCATTTCTGGGAGCGAAGAGTGAAGGGTAGGGAGTCGGGAGTCGGGATAAGGAGGTTAAAAGGTATGGAAAACTGGATTATTGGTACCTACCTAGTGTTAGCTAGCTTTTTCGTGGGTTAATGAGACCCGGCTGATGAGGAGAGGGGAGAGGGGGATGCGGGGTTATGGGATTGGAATGGGATTGGGAATGGGAATGAGGGGTTGGAGAGTTGGATATGGATGTGTATGTTTTGAAGGTATGATTAGAGCTTCTGATACGGAGATGGGAGGTATGGTATGGTATGTAGGTTTTTTAGCTAGCTATTGAGGGGAATAGATAGATGGCTTTTATCTTTTTTTTTCTGGTTGAGAATTTGAGAAATGGAAGTTTGGGTGTAGAGAGCTAGATCTAGATGGAGAGGTGTATTAATGATTTGTGAGGTCGACTATGGGGTGAGTGTTAGTTGGGAATTCGAATTGCGAATATGAATATGAACATGGAAGGTATGGATAGATGGAAGTCCGCATAGCAGGTAAGAGTAGGAATAAATATATCTTAAGAAAGCCGAGGAGAAGTTCCCATATCTCTGTTTCTGTGTATCGTAAGAATACATTAGTGTGAGTAATCGACAGAGAAGACGGGGAGAGATTTGAATGGATGGATGGATGGATGGATAAATGGTTGGCCGGTAAGCTTAAATAGATATATTCTGTGATCATCCAGTGAGTGAGTGAGTGAGTGAGTTGAAGATAATAAACCACCAAATTTCATGGATATAATCCGTGAATTGATGCGAATGAGATGATTGTGAATGGTTTGGTTATTACCCCTCAGGAGTCGCGGGATGAAGGGGAAAGGCGGTGCTTCAATCATATTCCTCCAGACTAATTTCCGTACAAAACCGAGAGGAGAGGAGTATCTCTTGCTTTGAAATCTGGGTTGCTTAACATATGTCGTGTCTGTTATAGATGGGGTTTAGTCGGAGGTCTTGTCTATCACACGGCATTGGATATTATCCATTTTTGTTATTTGACGAGGAGGGAGTTTCTACTGTATCTGTGAGATTTCGAATATGCTGTGGGGGTTGTTGGTTTTGAAGCCGGGGAGTGTCATTGTGATATCATTATCATTATGGTTATAGTGGGTAGTAAAGTCGTGTTCTATAAATGGATAGATAGACAGACAGATTACATAAAATCATAAAACTTCCTAACCCTAAATTGTATAACCTTACTATACTTAGAAGTTTATGGAAATCATTGATAGATACATTAGTTCTTAGGTGATACAATACCTAGTAAGGGGGGCCAAATGTAAGGCTTGCTAGACTTATTCGGTACTATTTAAATCCTCCCCTCCCCCGCATCCATATTCTAAGATCTCACCTACTTTTTAACCTTAATGCAAATCATTATTGCGCATTTTTTTTCTCCTCCTTTCTAGCCTTATAATCTTAGATCAGTCCAACTCTATCTGTAACATCGTATTAACATCAACATCACTATCGTTATTTATTTAGCCGCCAAATAAGGTTATCCACGTACACAAGAAAACCTGCACTAAATCCTACTAATTTAACTTTAATATTAACCCAATCTTTTATTTCTAGTAGAAGCTTACAGAATGATCTCATTCATAGCCATATATTATTATCTAAGTGTACCTGTAACGGACCTTCCGAGTATATAATTCCTTCCGACTTGGGTTGCGATTAACCGCCAATTAGCGGTTACATCCACTCTTGATCCTGGCGGCAGTGCAGAGACGGTGAAGGATGACATGGCGATTATCCATGAGTTGGTTAGGACAGATTGGCTGGGAATTTACCTTTAATTTTTATCGGTTTAGATTTCTTTGGTTGAGCAGTATGCAATTATCAGGATGTGATTGGAGATTCTCGGCTGAGATTAACATCGATATTGGTGATTTTGTCACGATTCTCGCTTATTAACCCTTTTCAATCGGATTTATAGGGAATGTGTGATCTTCCCAAGAAAATAGGAGTAAGGATTTAGTGCGTAGTAAGCTGGAATAATACTACATAAAATCGAAAGTAAAGAAGTTCTTTACCCGTCCCTACATGGCTTGGCAGGCAAGGTCGCGAAACGGCGTTTATTCATTCAGTAAGCGCCAAGCTGGCTTAGATCTTTCTAGATGCATAATCTTTATTTCAGGATCAATCATCAGGATTGATAAGATTATAAAGGAATCAAATGAGAAGGGGTAATTACCGTCATAGACTCATTATAGGGTTTGTACGTCAAGGCCAAGAAGATGTAGATTGTTTACGGGATGGATTTCCTGGTCGCGGAACATGCTGAGCTATGCTGAGCTATGCTGAGCTGTGTAGAATGAAGATATTGAAGAAGAATACTCGTTGATGAGAGACATGCAAAGACGATTTGGGAAATTCTGTACGTAGATGTCAGTTTTGTGATCCTGATGGGATGACCGCCGAGGCTTTGTTACGAAATGAATGATGGAAGGAGAGTGATGAGATGATGTGTTTGTAGGACCGGGTAGAATTCAAAGATATAAAGTATCGAGATGATACCTTCGAGAATTACTTTCTACATCATCAACATTCACATTCACATTCACACAATCACAACAACAAACTCCCAACAACCAAATAACCAACCAACCACCAATCCACAACAACCCCCCCAAAAAATCAATCAAAATGCAATTCTTCACCCTCCCAATCATCACCCTCCTCTTCACCAGCGTCCTCGCCATCCCCACCGATCTCGAATCTCGTGATCTCGAATCCCGCGCTAATTGCAAGAATATTCTTCCAGCCTGTCAAGGAGGAAGTGTTTCTGGTCAAACGGATTGTCGATGCAAAGGACAGGTTGGAACTTGTGACGTGATGGTTTGTCCTGGTAGTGGTGCTAACACTGTTGTAAGTTTAAGTTTTTTTTATATTTTTTTTGGATTATTTTTTGAGATGGGGATTTGGAAATGGTGGAGAAGGACAGGATGTTTATGGGAAAATGTGTGGATGAATCTTTGCTAATGAATTGTTTTCTATAGATGGTTTGTGGTCAGAGTGGTACTGGATGTGTTTGGATCTAAGCCGGATGCCTTCTTTGAGAGTACCCTAGGTTCTCGAGGCTTTATGGGGGAGGGTCTCGGGTTAGCTTTTACTACCTACTACCTATATGAGGTCTTTTCGATTGCTTTCCTCTTAGGACACGAAGAGATGAGATACCAGTCCCTCTCCAGCAGTGTTTTCCGAGCTTTAGGAGGAAACGTCGAGTACACGCCTTGGAGGACTTGGTGGAGGAGCATGGATAGAGTGGATGAACTGTATCGATATTTCCTTTTTTGTTTCGTGTTTGGATTTGATTTGATCGGTTTGGATTGGACTTTTATGTACTGGATATACATAGTCGCTCTTGTTAGAAAAATATGAGATTTCCTGGGCCCGGGTATTTCTTTATAACTTTTTACTGCTTTTTTTCTTTTGTTCTTATGATTGATTGATGCTTGTGTGTGTGATTTGTACTTAGATTGACTATTAATTAGTGGACTGAGGTGGAGAGTGAGTTGATGACTTGGGGATTTTATGATGGATTTAGGTAAGTATTGGAATTGGTTGATAGAGGAGGAACAGTACTTCTGGACTTGTGTTGATGGTGGAATGATTGTTTGAATTAATATGGAGGTGGCAATAGTAGTACTGATGATACTGCGATGAGATGTACCGGTATGCATCTGAGACATAGGATGGGAGATTAAAATCATGATATGAAACAATCAACAGGAGATGAAGTAATCGTGTATAGGGAGGGACAGGAAATAACTTCAATAATTGGTGTAGTCTAGGAGATGTGACTATTTTTTCGGAAATCGTAGAAATCAATTTGGAGATAATATTAAGGGATGGAAACGGAGACCGAAGTATAATTGTTAGGATATTGGATCATGGGAGGAAATAGATTACAGTGTTTGGAAAGGAGCACAAAGGGTTCGAAGAGAGGTTGTTCTATATATGCGAAATCTTGGTTTTACCGAGGAATTGAAATATCTGGTGCAGATGGAAGGGAGAGAGCAAGACATAGTTTGCTTTCCATTTACTACACAACATAGCAGATCAAAGAAAAGAAGCGCTCATCACCAAAAAAAAAAATCTCTCTCAAGCTATTCTTCATCCCAATGCAATCTAATTCGCATCCCTCAAATTCGCTCGTTACCCTCCATCTCCTCCACGTCTCCTACGCGAGCTGTTTCAAGAATTTTTCAGATCCTCCTTCTATTGCGTAAATTCAGTGGTATATCCAAGTTTTTTGCTTCTCCTCCCAAATCTTCTTTTTCCTCTCCCTCGGTTTCTATCTCATTCGGTCCACTTTTCACGTCCGAGGGTGATGCTAAACGTAGAATGTATATATTGCTATTATAGGCCAGCATATTACAGACGTCAAGAAGTCTCGCTGGAGGCGATGATGGATGAGATGTCCATGTCCCATAACCAGGGAATTGAGGGAAATGGAGGAGGAATGGAGTCAAGGGAGGAAAGTGAAGGGGAAGAGGATATGTGCTGTTGTATTATGCTTTCAAAGTTGGATTTGGAAAGTGGATTTGCTTCCATTAGCTATTTCCAGTACATTTTTGTTAGTTTAGTCTCTTATTTCTTTAAGGAAAGGTAAGGCGGGAGGAAACGGATAACACACCGGACCAAAAACTTCATCATCGTCAGGTTCCCAGCATACATTCCTACCACCATAATAATCATGTGGTTCATCCAGTATATAGGGATATGATAACGGAATCGTCTCGCCAAGTAAGCGTCGATAGAGAACTTCGCAAAGGGAATGAATGTCTGTGAGATCTAAAGAGAGATGCGAGGCTGAGTTCGCCCAATGAAGTCCACGGTTATGATACGACTATCGCTGATCTTGCTTGGAATCATGAAGATAAATCCATTTTCCAATAAATTGACCACGGCGAGGGGCAGGGCGATAGCAATGCTGACCCTGTCAATCAAAGACAAATTTTTGGCTTTGATTTGGTTTAGTCAAGTGATTCCGAGATCAAAATTTTAATTATACACACCCGTATAACTGAATATCACGCTCCTTCATTTCCTTCTAATCGTACGGATTTCGTGCCACTTGAATGTTTTCTAGGCTCTGGTTACGCTTGTCACAATTTTGAAACCCCCTAAAAAATGGAAATACTATATAGAGCATCGGTTTTCATGGTGGACAACCTTGGGGAAAGGTCAAAGTCAAGTTGTATCGACAGTGATCATACAAGACTTGCACAAGAGATGAAATCTCATGTTCAGTGTTCCACCATGCTTCTCTACGTTCTTCTTTTTCCTTAATTGGCATATGCTCAGTCTAGGAGTAGGTTGTTCATGAATCGATATTTCGAAGAATTTGTTCTGACACATCTGTAGCAGGTGATCTTTCTGGATTTCCAACGAACTCTGCCAATAGCACCTCTAAATATTTATCAAAATCAACGTCAACAAGGTCTTCTAAATCAATCGTTTCGTTCACCGGTACATCATCAAAATCTAGCACTAGCTCCACATTAATTTCTGTCTCCAAAAGTTCCACCAGTTTGAGTTTAACATCATCAAAGTCCAAAACCACAACTGAATCGAGTGGAATAAGTTCATCCTCTAGCAGATCTACCTTCAGCGGGACTGATACTTCTAAAAGTTCGACTATCTCTCGATCAATTACGACTGGGACAGGTGCAAGCAGCTCAGAAACAATATCTAAGATGACCACAACTAGCAATTCTGGAAGTAGCACTTTAAAACCTAAGTCGAAAACCACCTCAACTAGCGGTTCTAGAACTAGAAGTACGGCCAAAAATCCCACAACTACAAGCGATTCTGTCACGGGTACAATTACCTCTGCTCCAACAGGATCTAGTGTTCTAACACTTTCGGGCACCAAGTCTTATACAGAAAATGATTGGATTACTATCACAGAATCAGACAGCTTAACAACATTACTACCTCTTGTTATCGTAGGAGAAGGGCGTGGTGTTGTTTTATAGAATTTATCACCAATACCACATGTTGAGTTTTCTTTGCCTGGGCTACCCAGGATTCACTTGCCATGTATCAGAAATTTGGGGGCTTCTATTGGTGATTGTCCATCTCCACCAAGTAGCGATGAACCACCGCTGGATAATGGTGATTTAACTAGTAAGGGGACGAAAACAACGTCGGCCACAAAGACATTGGATTCTACCAATACTACTGAGACAAACTCATCCTCCTCAAGCTCTTCATCAAGTTGTATTGTCACAAAGACTGCATCCGATTGTTTAGTTAGTTGTTTCAGTAAAACATCTAGTGTCTCAGTAAATGTTCTCAGTCTCATAAGCTCACCCTTTTAACCCCAAATCGAAATCATATTATGATAACATCTTCTGCTTGTGCATGCCTGCTTCGTTGGAATCTTATCTTCCCTCTAAAAATCCGTAAGTCAATATCAAAATACTAAGAATTTGATTATTTAGTGCGCTACAGCATGTTCATCAAGAGTCACTGGATGCTCGGTTCAAGGAACTACAACTACAACAAGGCGAGCAAAAGTCAAACTTTTAGATATTCGAACTTGGAAGTTCCATTTCATACATCTTCTTCGACCGCTAACTCAACTTAAACCACATTTATCTTCCTTTTTAAATAGTTACTAATCAAACCGGTGCTTAGTGTTACTTCGGTGTGTACTGCCTCCGCATGTATCGGTGGCTGCATTCCAGGGCCACCCAAGGAAAAACGTACCATTATATACTACACCTGAGCCTGTCACAACCGATCTTGATTAAAGAAGACATAACATAGCCGGTAGAGTTCCTCTCGACAAACGCGGGGTAACTTCCGATATCCTTAGTCTCGGTGGCCGCGTAACGACCAAAAGTCTTACTTGACCTGCTTGGCCTGCGATTACTAAAGATATAATGGGTCCTGATAACAATGGAAAGTTAGCCGAGAGTTATAAGTCCATATCCAGATATGATCGGGCTACCAATATTTGTTGTGTCTTTACTACTACTAGGTTAGATGTAGCAGCCTTCACTAATGCTCCCGCTTTTACGGACTATTCTGGAAACATGTATAAGTATAAAAACGATGGTAGTCTTGATCATGCTTGTAAGTATATGTCCCAGAAAGTGAGATGTGCGTGACGAATAAGTACTGACAAAATTTGGTCCAGACGAGGAAGCTTGGCTTAAACAATTTTTCGATGCTACTTTCAAAAGTCAAATTGGTGCTGGAAAGATCACTTGTTCCGAAATTAATCAGTTTTTCTTCCCTCCTGGCTGCACAAAATTATTACAACCCGTCTTCGATGGACTGGCAAGTAATGATAACCTTGACTTTATCATCATGTCCCAGTATATTAATGGATTGAAATCCATATTCTTTCCTGACAATGGGAAAAAGTTTCCCCAAGAGTACCTAACCTCGGACTGGTTGATTCCAGCGACTGGTGGTGATGCTGGTTAGAAATTGCCTAGTGGAGAAACCATAACTCAATATTCGGCAAAAGATGCTCTAGTCGTTATGTTGAGTTATTTTGAGAAATTTCTTTATGGTTCGCTAGAGATGAAGGCGGATAATATGTTTGATTTGATCGATAAAACGAATAATAAAATTTATGGACAACTGTAAGTGATTCAACTAATGTAAATATCTATCTCTATTTTACTGATAATCCGCTCATAGATTAAACGCCCATGACGAAATTATCACAAAAAACAACATAGCACCTTGTAAATCCGCATTCCCCGGTACGGACGGCATCGCATCAACATACAAAGATTTCATGACCAACACAATTCTCCCACAAATCAACGCACCACCTAAGTATCTCACAAATTTATGGAAAAATAGTATTGTGCTTGATATTGCCAATGCAAGAAACTTAAAGATGTAGGCACTGATTCGGCAAATACTTAGAATTCAGGCAAATATACTCCCGAATGGACAAAGATTAATAACCTCATTACGGCGCATGAAAGCCACTACAATTCTGACGGTACCTACTCTTGGGATTATACATTTGCTTTCACGTAGAATGCGATCCGCAAACGAAGTGAAGAGCTAGGTGGACGACAAGTCTGTTCCGTCGAGGTTACTCCAACCCCAACGTTGAAACGTAGCTCTTCCGGGACCAGCACTAGTAAAAGCTGGGTACAAGTAAACCAATATCTTCTACGCAAACAACTCCTGCTCCAGATACATCAAATTAGTCATACTACATCATCTGGCAGTACTAAACTACCTTCATCTACCATTAATTGGATCGAGTCCTTCAGCTTCTATTTCCTTTTTCTCTTCATATATACCATCTCAAGTAGTAGCTCAGAATCGCTTAGCTCTTCTACATCATCAAGTGCTACTGCGCTACCTACTGAATGTCCTTTAGGTTGTGAATGCTTTGAGGATTCGAATGATGGTTGCAATTATTTGTGTTCCTAAATTCGACTTATTACATTTGGAAAACCGCGGCAGGGAATTAGGGGAGGGTTGAATGGCGTCTTAGGATCATATTTCCATTTCAATTTTATTGGATTGTTGCCTGTGCAATCTGGTCTTGAATGTTCTAAGCGAGCCTTGATTCGAAAAAATTTATTTTATAGATTTTCTTTTGTGGATTAAAGTTTTAGATTTGCAGGAATTAGACTTTACTACTGGTCGAGTCATTCAGATAGGAAATACATCTAAGAAGCTGAGAATGTTCTCCAGCGTCAACATCCTCGTGATAAAAGTGGCACTATACAGGCTTACTCGACTTCCTCTTGATTTACTATCAGTGGTATCATGATTTCCGATAAGAATTTTAGGCGGATTGCAAATTAAGCACCAGAAAAATGTTCACAGCAAGTGGTGGAAAGTTTGTGACTTGTGAGGAGATTCTAGTCTTGGGCAATGATGTCATACATCAAGTTATATGGTAAGATTTCTTATCTTATAATAAAAAGCGATCGAGAATTTCTCTAACTCATCTCATATAATCTTCAGGAGTATGAGAGGTTTGATATTACTCTAATCTTTATATCCAGATCTAGGATTTAATAATTCATATTTAAGGTACAAGTATTATACGCTTGAGGAGTATAAACTCGATAAAGGTATACCAATTTTGAAGAGGAAATCGATGCGGAACAATGAACTGGCAATCAATATTCAAAGCTTGGTTTCTTCTCAGCCAGCTTTGTATACAATGAGCAAGACCAAACTCAGGATAGAATAATCGGTAAGGATGATGGTAATTTGACAACAGTATAGCCCCACCAGGTATAAAATCAAAAGGGGGATCAAACTTAGAATAAGCGATAATAATCACACTAACGACAACAATTCATCTGGATATCCAGCCCAATTCTTATGATTTACATCCTCATAACCACGCACATACTAGCCTACCAAGGCGATATAGGACCCTTACTCGAATATTATTTAAGGTTTCCCGACCTGGGAGTCTTCGAAGATTTTATATCTCAATATTTCTATCTCTAGAGATATGTTCACTCTTGTACTTCAAAAGATGAGGAATAGTGCTAGATAGTCTATCTACCGCAATATAAAATACAATAATAAAAACAAATCCCAGTATCAGAATAGTTGATTGCGAGAAGCAAGGATCTTTTCATAGGGTTATTTATATTTGTAGAATAAGAGCGAGCATGTAAACTCACAAGTAATCTATCTAGTATAAATAACGTTAGAGAAAAATAACATTAACAAGGACAACAACAACCACAAGGGCGCCTGTAAGATTTTTCTAGGATGTAAGGATGGGTAGGATGAGTAATATATTGATGAGTTAGCTGTAGTGAGATTTTCTAGGTTTGTTTGATTTTAATTTTGACAGTGGTAGCGATAGTGAGTGATGTTATGAGTTATAACAACAAAAAAAGCGACCGATGATAGAATTTTTTTTACACTATTGATTAATTTGTTTAACACGAGGTTATTTCCCAACTGTAAGTCATTTTGTCTGTGGGGGGAGGGGGGGGGCGAAATAAGTCTTACAAGACCCCCAGTAAAAAAATAATCACCGTAGAGCTTCCAGAATTCGAAATCCTCAATCATTGCAAAAATATTATCATCGGTCTCTGGGTGGTGATTCAAAGTCTTTTTATATCCGGAGATTGAAAGAGAGATGTACTAGTTCGATTAATGCGGCTTCCTTATTGGGCCAACTATGATATTATTCACGCTCTGATTATTCTCGATAACTTCTTTTATGATTCATTAATGAATACTATTGAAAATAAGAATTATTAATTAAGTATATTAATATAAATAAAATTGTATAAAATAATATTTGAATTTTTTAAAAGTATTATATATAAGATATATTTTTATTTTTATATTTATATCTATACTGAGATAGTTAAGATTATATTTCATTTTTAATAATTTTTATTCACAAATTATGAATTCTTAAATAAATTTAAGGATTTATTATTAAGAATATTTAGAAATTTATTGTATAGTATATTTCTTTAATATTTTTTTAATGATTAATTGAAAAATTGTTTTGTTAAATCACATCACATCCACCACATCAATCACATCATTCACAATATCAAACACCTTAAAATTCATCAACTTTTAAATTTTTGTATCTTGATCAGTTAAATATTCCAATATTACCCCCGACCCATCCATTCATCCATACCATCATCCTAACCATCCAACCATCTTCATCATAAAGTCATTCAACATTCAATTCCTATTCCATTCCCCATTTCCATTCCATTGGATTGCATTTAAAAATGAGTTACAAAACATTCAAGCCTCGTAACCCGTTCACAAACACATTCCATCCATCCCTTTCATTTATATCAAAATCATCCATCATAGATAGAATTTCATACCATCTTCATCTCCACAAAAAGACAAGAAACCAACAACTGCAACAACTGACAAGATGAAAAAGGAAAAGGTCATAAATCATCATAAAATTGTGTGTAAATAAGTCAAGCCTTAAAAAAGAGCTCAACCAAAACGCAAAGAAACCAGAAGTCGGTTAAGGAATGAAGAACTAAAAACATTAAACAAAACTCTTAGGTGTCTGTTCAGTGATCCAGTTTTCCTTCTCTATCCATCCTTCCCGACATCATAAAAAAAACATTGAGATAGGTTTCTCGGTGTTGTAAAAATCGAAGAGAAAGGTGGCCCTAGTCATTATTTTGGTCATTCATCTGAACAAAAACAAATCATTTAAGCCTTTCCCATGAATAAAAAACACAAAAAAGCCCAAGATCCCAAGTATTTCATGCCGACGCCTAGAGTGTCATTAATAGGCGTGTTTCGTTTTTTGTTCTCGAGTGTAAAAGAAAACCCCCAAGTTGGAAAAAAAAAAAAAAAAAAATCCCGCTTGCATGTGTATCTTTGGGATCATTTCTCAACAGATTATTTCCTTTCCCATGTTTGCAAAGCGTTAATTCGTTAGGCCGTGTCGATGAACCGCATTAAGGGTCATCTAAAAAATTTCAGTCATAAACTCGTCGTCATTCCAGGTTCGAATAATTTGCCAAATCTATGTTCGGCGAATACAAAGACAATCGTGAAAATAAAAAGGAAATTTTCTTTCAAAGAGTGTGCTTATGATTGCCGAGAATGCTTTTGTGGCGCGAGCCAAGAGTGAATGAAAAAGACAGTTGATCATGATTAGAAAAATCAGATCACTGGAAGAAAGTGTAAAAAGATGCGTCCAAAATCATCGATCCGAGTTACCGGCGTCGTTGTGTAATGGTTGATTGAGCTCGGTTTAGCCCTGGATTGTAAGATGGACCAGAAACGGATCCCTCACGAATTGTTTTCCGTCTCTTCAAACCATCAGCATCAGCCATTCCTGGACCTCTGCTTGATGGTCGACCATCCTCATCATCATCCCTGCCACGTTTGTTATTCGTTGGGGCTCCGTTCATGATGTTTTGCTGGCCAGCATAACCATTAGACATTGAAGATCCAAGATCTGATTGTGGCGCGTACACATCACCACCTGTACTTCCATTAGCTGTTCCGCGTTCTTGGCTCACTACATTGTACAAATTACTCGAAGGTGGTTGGATTCTCGGAGGGGTACTGTAGCCACCTTGCTGTTGAGCATAGTATGACTGTGGTGCTGACGCGGTTCTAGGAGTCGCTCGACCGGAAGCTGGATGATTTGGTGAGCCAGTCATCTCGGGTGACAAATGAGTATGTTCACCTGTTATTGATCCTACAGCGGGACCGTTTGAATAATTGTATGGCCGACGACTTGAGTCGTAATTGCCCTGGCTATCATGAGTGTATTCACCCCCATCATGATCCTGATCATGTTCTTCTTCAACTTGACCGTTTCCTTGATGGTGAATCATTCCATTCGAGTCCTTTGCTTCATGATGTTGAGGTTCAGCGTCTGGTGCTCTCGCTAATGGTTGCCCCATTTCATTCTTGATGTATGAATTTGGCTGTTGCGAGTATTGAGGCATGCTTTGCTGAGGAGGTGGGGCTTGTGCGTAAGCGTTTTGAGGTGGAGGTGCTTGGGAATACATCTGTCTTGAGTCATAAGGTTGTTGAGTCTGTTGATATTGTTGTATCGCTTGGACCGACGTTCCTGGAGGGGTAGTAGCTGGAGTGGTCGGCATTGAGCGAGCATTACTTAATCCTGTGTCAATAGACAGGGGATTGGTACCTTGCACATTGCCCATAGATTGCCCAGGCCATTGGAAGTTGCTACTAGAATTATCCATGCTACCCATTACACTGGACGCACTCGTGGGAGGCGTAGGGAACGTGTGTGATCTCTCGAGAGCAGGTCGGCCAACATTTGGATGAGGCGCGAGGGAGTGCTGAGGACCTGGAAGAGGAGCGCCAATTGAGTTAGTCATTGATTGATGGTGATGTTGGTGTAATGAAGGCAAACCAGGTGCTTGTGGATTCCGCATTTGGTTTTGCTCATTCTTTCGACGCTCTGCGGCTGCCATTACTGCGTTCGTCCGCGTCTGATTCGTTGGGTGGTACAAAAGAGCACCAATGTTGTGAACAAATAAAGGATACAATAATTCCGTGATTTTTTCCTTGTTTGCAAAATCCAATGCCCGATCGAAAGGAATCCTGATACTTGGTCAGATGTGCACATCGATGGATAAAAACGAGTATTACTTACCAAACACCCTTTAGATGCATAGGACCAATCTTTACCACGTGTCTCATCTTCTCGCTTTTCAGAATGCCATCTCGTCTTCCACGAGTCATACCCGCAACGTTCAATAATTTTGTGCCATTAATCATGTGGTTGTCTTACTTGTTAGCATAATCTAGCAAACCGAAAGAGCTACGCTTACCTTCACGTCTCGCAACACAAACGCCCTTTGCCTCTACCTGGAAACACAAACTACCTTCATCTTCCCAAAGGGTTGCCGTGACTCGGGGCTTCATTCCAGGTGGAGCAACTTGGCCAGTTTGGTCAAATTGTTGTGGTCCACCATAACCTTGGTTTGGCATACCAGGTTGAGTGGTCATTGCTGGAAGTGGTAGAACGTTACCTTGGCCACCCATTGACCCCGGAATTTGAGCCGACTGTGGAGATTGAAGTCCATTGCCGTAGTATTGGCTATATGGTGCCTGTTGCGCCGGTGAATAATGTGCAGGTCCAGGCTGAAGTAATGGTGGCTGATGTTGAGGATATTGACTCAATGCACCTGATGTAGCAGTCTGAGGTGGCGGAGGTTGTCCAGCCGACATGTGTGGAGGATAATACATATCTTGAGGACCGTGGTTCATGGTGCTTTGATAAGGCTCTTGGCTGTAAGAGTATGCTGGGTTCGAGGGTGGTGTGCTGTAAGATCCCTGGGGGAGGGAAACGGGTAAACCGCTGCTCGCTGGAGTTGGGGAAGGGGTCTTGGGACCGTTTGAGGAACTCGCTGTGGTATAGGATGAGTGAGAGCTTCCGTTCAAGATTGACGAAGATCCAAGGGAGCTAAGTGAACCAACCCGGGGAGACGAAGTACCAGAGGAATATGCCTGTTGCGGCGGTGGCAAAGGCAAAGCGGGCAACCTTTCATTCACATACAGTGGTCGCTGCGCGGCGTGATGGTTGTAATATGGTATTTCGTTGGGCCCCCGGGTTTGCACTTGCGATATCGACGGAAGATCCAGTTTTTCGGTTGGAATGATCAAGTCCTGAGCGGACAATGATCTGGCAGACTCGGTAAAGGGTCTTCCGGGAAGAAAAGGTATGATTTTACGTTCAGACAACAAGAGTTAAGCTTGTGGTCTATTCGTGTGTGTGGGTAGATGATAGAGGACTTTAGGGATATGATGGAACTTTTGTAAAGCAAGTTAAAGATCGCTAGAACCAAGCAGGAACCAATGAGGCTTGGGGTATAATGGCAGAGACTATCGTCGACGCGAAGAAACAAAATAATCACTGCTGTTTACAACGAGCGCAAATGTAATAGATCGTTTATCTTTCGTGAAATAAGGTGCATATGCCAAAGACGCAGAAGCAAAACGATCTTGTAAAACCTCAAAAAATTGACTCGAAAAAGAAGACGTTTGGCTCGTAGAAGTCGTTACAAAAAGGACTTGAAGCTTTGTTAATCCAATTGAGGTGCGACTGAAGCTCCACGACAGGATCGTTGGCAGTTACGCGAGCCTGCAGGTATGTATGCTTGTGCTTGTCGCTTCTTTGGAAGGAATCTGATCCGTGCTTCGATTCGAGGGATGCGAACGTAAAAGTCGTGAAGCTCGTGAAATATTCGTTGACACTGATAGGGAAGATGCAAAAGTGCGGTGGAGTTTTAGTTTGACAGAGGCGTGATGTGTACTTGTGGATAGGTTGTTGAGTCGGTCAAAAAAAGAATTGAGGATATCTGCCAGCTCTAATGCAGGTACACCAGTCAGCGCTGCAGCAATGGCAACAAGAAACGATGCGCAAATCTATATGAGATGGGAGTATAATTGGAGGAGTGTGGATGGAAGGACTGCGGGAAGCATTGGACATTAAGCATTGAACAATGAGGTACATACCTTTTGTTTGAACCTTCTAGGATTTTCCCTCTCTCTTTTTTTTTTTTTCCTTTCTTTTTTTTCCCTGCACCTCGTCGAGGTTTGAGAAATGGGGGAGGTCGGGAAAGGGAGGATAAGAGAGTGGATTGGAGAGTTTTAAAAAAAGGCGCGGAGGGAGAGAAGAATAGAAACGAGGGAGGAGGTTGGGCGGTGATGTGTGTGAGTGTATGTGTGAGTGTGTGAGTGAGTGGTGGAGGTGGGTTTAATGGAAAGTTTAAAGGGTTATTGGTCGAACGAGATTAGTCTTTAACGAGAGTGTATGGTGTGTATGGGACTGTGTATGGGACCTGGGTTTGGTAAGAGTAGCCGTAGGCGTAGAAAAATAGATTGAATGGGTGGAAATGTTTTTGGAGGTAGTGAGGTAGTGAGGTAGTAAGGTAGTAATTGAAGTGGGTGGGTGGAGTAGAGTTAGGTCTGAAGTGTAAAAGTAGAATGAAGTAATAAGAGTGAAAAGTATGGAGTACGGCTAAGAGGAAAATAGATTGAAAATAAATAATCCAATAATAAATAAATAATGAATTAGACCAGACTTGAAAATATAGAGTAGCTTTTCTAATTACTTGTGGATGGTGAAAGAGGAGGAGTAGCAGTAGTCGTCGTGGGAGGGTAGATGTAAATAAATAGATGCTGATGTTGATGCTGATGTTGATGTTGATGTTGATGTTGATGTCGACGTTTTGACAAAAAGACAAAAAGATCAAACGTTGAAAGCAGGACAATGTTCTTCTTGTTCTTGTTCTTGATGTTCCTCTTCTCCGTTGTCTCTGTCCCCTTCTTCGCCTTGTCTAGCTGGCCCTTGTCGTTGCAATGATTTGGGTGTGTAGTACGGTAAGGAAGAGTGGAAAGCGTCCGGGTGGAAATGGTTTGAAGGGTTGGGTGAAAAAAAGAGGCGTAGGAGGGTTCGATTTCTTGGTGGATTATCAGATAATCGTGCTTGATAGTGGATGAATTTCCAAAAGAAGCCGTTGATGGACTTGTTGTTTCTGTTTTCTCTTGATTGTGGAGTGAAGGGGTGGATCTTTTTTGAATTTTTGATTTTTCTCTTCCTGGCCCTCTTCCTTCTCTCTTCCTCTTCTTATCAATTCAACGTTATTGTTGATATTCACCACTCCTTCTCTGCCCTTCTCCCCCTCGGTATTGTGTACACTTGGTTCTGGGCTGGGTGCTTCTAAAATGGATGTTCGAGCCGTAGCTTTACTTCCGGAATGAAGCTAAGCTTGCTTGGTGAAATGTAAAATGTGAACGTGTGAATGTACGGAGTGTGAACTTGTGAACCTCAAATCTTGAACTAAAAAAATGCACTCCTTCTTTACGGAAGTACCTAACCTGGAGGGAAGTCTGAAAGTTGATGAGGGGATAGTCGGTAGTGAAGTGATGTGTAGAGTTTGAAGAGATGGATAGATTCTTGGATGGTATTTTGATATTTATTTGAATCTTCATTCATTCATTCATTCATTCAATGTTTTATCCTTCTTGACTACAGCAATAGCAATTTGTATATATCATCTAATTCTGACGTACCAATAGAAATCCATCTCTTCATCTGTTGTCTGGATTGAAACCTCACGTCCCATTCACTTTGATATCACAGTGACATTTCTTTCCACTTTTAGTTTAAGCCTTTCGTCCAGAAGGAAATAAAAATAAATAAAAGGTTTGGATGTTTATCAGGAAAGCTGGCAATGTAAGGTCCGTAGTTATCGCCTGGTTTTTTAATCCCTGAGTGAAGGTTGACTAGGATATTTGGATGAGGGGAGAGGATGGTGAAAGGGAAATAAATAATATCTCTCTTGTGTTTCGCATGTTAGCGGGAACAGTGATTAGCGTTTCCTAGTTGGGTAGTAAAAATGCAAAGACCAAAGCTTTCATCATCCCCAGCAGTAGCAGTCTAGCACAGGGGACCGGGGGTGGTTGAACAGCACGATTGTTACTCTAAATCAAAATAGTGCGAGGATTGGTCCGACCCGGATTAGAAGGCGAAAGGAGCAGGTGAGAGGAGAGCTGACGACGGACTGACTACTGACTGACTACTGACTGACGACGGACTGATTACAGACGAGTGACTGACTGACGACGGACTGACAATCTCTTCACAGGTGTTGTGGTGTTTAAAATTCAATCATATATAAATATCAATCCTAATACTCACACCAATACCAATACTAATGCTAATAGGTACACTACAGCTACACTCGTCACTTTTCTTCAATACATAATCGTGGTTACTGGTGCTGCTTTGTGTTGTTGTACTTTTCACTCTATTTTGCTGAGTTGGTTGTATTCTACTTGTATCGTGGGGTATGGACGGAGTAGCATGTCGAAAATGTGAACGTGATCCCTCTTGATCCCTACCTCTTCCTCAACTTCCTTCCTCGAAAGATGGAAAAGGTGCGAGGTGGCAGTATGGGGCCAATCCATCTATCAAAAGTGGCAGAGTCGCAGAGTGGCCGTGACTGTGACCGTGGCCTGGTCGAGTGAGTTCTGGCCGCTCGAAACAATAAAACAATAAACAATAAATTAAACAAATAAAACAATGGATAACCTTACTCGCTAGGTACAAGGATCCCAAGGACTGGTTGTCATTGAAAAAAAATAAAAAATTGGAAAAAGATACAGAAATATGGAGAAAATCAATTGAGCCAGGGGGTCTTTTTAATACGGAGTCTGTGGTCGCTGACGATCAAGTAAATGATTGGATGATATTGATAGCAACCGTTCCGATTCGAAAAGATCAAATGGTTATCAATTGACTGGATGGATGGATGGATGGATGAATGTGAGGGAGCACAAGAAGGACGAGAGGAGACGAGGAAAAGATTTATTTTTACTCTCCCTTCCGATTGTTTAATATTGAGGAGATGGTGTGTGTGGTGGTGTGGTGGTGTGGTTGGTGTTGTTCTTATTGTTTTACCTCGACACATAACATATCCGATGAAGGGGGTTGGCTTGGTGTTCAACTTTATCTTCCTAATGAACGTGTAAACTACTTTTGAATTCTTCCGGACCCGAAAAGATTCAAATTAAAATATCAGTAACAATCTCAAGATAGTGTAGTAATGAATTGCACAAGAGGCAATGAGACTGTCGGGTGTGTGAAGTAAAGGCTGCGTTGAAGATATCTTGTACGTATAACGTATATCTAGTTGATCTCTTCTCCCTACCTAGTCATTCTACGAAACCTTGGACTTTTATAAAAAGTGGCCAGGACAATGATTGGTAAGCCGCTTTAGGTTTGATCCAAGTAACGACCAGGAGACGCGGGACAGCGGCGATGATGATGATGCTGATGATAAAGGTAACGATGATCTGATGCGAGTATTTACTTGTGGGGCAATCATTTTGATTGTTCATGATTGAATCAGTCAATCAATCGATCGATCCATGAGTAGTTGGTAGATACATGGAGAGTGGCGACTGGCCTGGCGACTCCCCTCTTGTCTATTCCTACATCCGGAATATGATGGATGATCTTGCTTGACAAATGGATCTCACATATCAATCATATTGTATCGTATCCATCCCATCTTATTGCCAGGGGATCGATCAAAACCCTTCTTCACCCGCCATCCAAGCCCACTCCAAGCATTCTTCTTTGCATTTGAACCTTGCTTTACCGATCAAGCCCGCATCGCATTGCCTGCTGCGACGTTTTCCCTCCTGGCAGCGGCGTAGGCATATTCTTACTGTATCTAGGTAGGTTTCTTACTGTATCTAGGTAGGTAGAATGAGATGCTTTGCCTTTGAAACCATCATTGACCAATAATCACACACTACACCACTCACTACACACACACTGCACACACACTGCACACACTCTCCACCACACTCTCCACCACACTCTACACCACACTCTACACCACACCTACTTTATTCACATCCTGTTGCTGCGCCCAAAAAGTTAAAATTGGGCTGAGCATGGCAACCATTCCATTATTGGGGACCACCGAAATGCACTCCAGACTTTTTAACCCTTTACACAGGACGAAAGCACCGTGCCCATCTTTCTGCACAGATTCTGCGTCCTGGTACATTTGCGGGAAGGAAAGGAAAGGAAAGGAGAGTAATAGTAGAAGTATACTAAAGGGAAAAAGAATCTTGTCGGGTATTTTTTCATGCTCATGCTTCTCATGCTTATGCTTCAGTGGCTCATGCTACATTGCGCCTTCATGCTCATTCAAATTGTCCGACTTGTGTCCTGTGCGGCGGACGGGCTTTGTTCTTTCAAGCTTGATCGTTGTGAGATAGGTTCGGTAGGTTACTGCGATGCAGTCTTTTAAGCTTGTTCCGCCTGCAAGACGGGATCTCCTGCTTTTGCATATCGTTTCTCCTTTTGATCCCGTCCCTTTTTATTACTTACTACGGTCAATCCTAGAAGCAGCTTGAGCTTGAGCTTGAGCTTGATGATGATCAAAATATCTGGTGGAATGAACGCAATGACAGTGCACCCCAAGATCCCCATTGAGGACCACCACACATCATGACATGCACTGATGGGATATCAGTGACATTGCCGGCATGACATGACATGACATGACATGGCATGGCATGGCATGGCATCAACAAATAAATAACATTAACCCATAACCTTGTATGAGACTACACCTTATCCATCATCATCATCATCATCGCCATCATCATCATACACACACCCATCTCGTACTAATTCATCTACCTCCGTATCTACCGATTAGATACACGAGCCGCTGAACCATTTTCAACCGCCGTCTTCTTTGCATTACGCCCTCAATATCTGAATCTTCCGTGCTCTCCTAAACTTTCCCTACCTACCACAACATAACATACATTTTGCCAGATCTGCCACCAGCACGATCGCATATCTAGCTTCAAACGCCTCCAGAGCACTACTTTCTACTTGTCACCACCCGTCAATCCTCGGACTTTTTTCTTTTTTTTTTCTTTTTTTTTTTTTTTTTTTTTCAACTTTCCTCATCATTCATACCCTATTGTCCTTCAAAATTCAGTCCTCGATCATATCATATCACATCTGTAGAGTATCAATGAATCTATCTGTCGAGTTCACATTTACAAAAACTACACAGCTAAGATTACAAACTCGGAGAATAATACTCCGTCCTTTCGTACCTAGCGACGGAAAAAAGTATGGTAATAATTATAATAATGCCTATCTCAATCACGTCCATCTTTGTTTCGTTATTTATTCATCCCTAGTTCCCTGTTCCCAGCTCCTTAGTCTCAACGAACGATCACATCCGAGAATTATCCATCCACGGGCTGAAAAAAAGATTGGGATCTTTTCGGAGCGAGCCTTTGTTTGGTTGGGGGTTTTAATAATAGTATGTTACTTACAGTACTAGAATGACTATCACGACTCGACTCATGTCCTTGGGATAGCTTCATCCGCTCCTACGTAGTTTGAGAGACTACGGAGAAGAAGGGGCTGTATGTATGAACGGGAGAACCTCGATGTCATTTCTTTGATAAGTTGACCTTGCTACTGACAACTCTTGGAGACTCCGCTCCGTACACCTCGGCTTCCGGACAATTTTTAGATGCGTGCGCCGGGTGGTGGTTTGCTTGCTTAGGCCTTAGGGTGGCTCAAGCCTTATGTGTTTCTGCCTCTAGCTTTTTACAGAGTAGGTGCTCAACCGGCCCCGGGTAGATAGATGGTGGGGCGTCTCTCTTAGGATGGACTAATTAGATGAAGGGGAAAGAGGTATCTCTAGTGTGCTCGTTAGGTGAGGTGGATGAAGTGAGGTTCAATTGATTATTGATAGTCTCACCCATGGATACTGTTCTAACTCACTGTACGTACCGCTAGTCACATGAAACAAACCATTGAATATAATTCAATAATCTGCGCACTTCAGGAAGGATATTGATATTATCCAAGGGATTTTTGTTTCTCCCAGCCATTGAGGATATTAGGGATGTTCTATTCAGCCAGTAAAAGTGCTGATCCTATTCTCCTATCTAATTATATTCCTTAAAGCAGCGTCGATTGTGACTTTCTCCTGCCACTTTGCAACATCCACGTATCGCGCCTTCGGATCTTTTACCCGCCACTTTACCACCACGAATATCTAGGTGGGTAGGTATCAAGTTGTTGAGGAAAGGAAGGTCTCACTCCATCCATCGCCGTAAGTTACTCTATCTGTATACCCGGTTATGACCCCTCCATCAAATACCGAGAGATGCAGTCCTTCCGGACCATTCACTCAATTCATAAACTCACAGAGGCTACAATGAAGTATTCTTCAACGCCGCCGATAGGCCACTTTTAGATTAACGGCGATATTACTCTTTATTAACTGTACAAACCAGGATGGGGAGGACTTCCGGTTTCCCCATCCGTTGATGTAACACAACTTGAACCAAAGTGGGCAATCTTGAGAGAAGGAGAGTCTTGGATGTATTGTCATCTATCTGTCTTCCAAGGCTCAGCAAGGTTTCAAGCTTGACAGATATGGAGTTTTATCTACCTCAGCCGGAACCCATGGCCGAATTAAAACGGTCGGAGGTGGATGGGATGTGTGAGAAAATCTTTGCGGTGGTCTCTGCCATCCATCCAGAGATGCTTGTCTGCCCTGCCCTGGGCCATCCTTACTAGTTAGTCTATCTACATATGCTACAATGACAGGCCTTCAGCACAAGCATGAGGGACGCAGGGTTCCGATGCAAGAGAGACCTTCTGCTCCTGCTTCCGTGCGAATAATTTCACGCTGGCTTGGTTACACGAATTGATGATTCTGAAATCTGCAGGAGATGAATGGATGGAAAAGCTGCTCTAGCTAGATAGGTGCAGGATGATTTACCGCATAGAAGCTCTCTTTTTCTTCAACAACCGAAACGAATCCGAAAATCGGGACGTGGGAAATGAAAAGATGCATGTTTCAAACAGAATCATACATTGGTGTAGGAATGCAGAATGCATTACGCTGTACATCCAGATTTACCCTCTGTTTTGCCTGCCTGCCTGCCTGCCTGCCTGCCTGCCTGCCTGCTTGCTTGCCTGCTTGCTTGCCTGCTTGCTTGCTTACAACTAAGAACCCATGTACCGACATGCAGGCCAGGGTGGCAGGCAGGCAGGTGTAAGCTAAGATTCTAGATCCCCTTCGCATGAGCATTAACCCATCCGAAATTTCACACCCAAGACGACAAGACATCAATCAGCATCATAGAAATGATGAAATATTTGTACTGTACTGTACGTACATCCATCCGAATCCGAGATTCCTATCCATTGATTTAATTACCTACCTCAACACTAAACTCGGCATCCCGGATATCGGAAGATGTTCCTATTCCATCACTTGTTCACCTCACAACCCATCCATCTGTCTGTTTCATATCTCAATATTATCATCATCTCCTCTGTATAGTGTAATATCTATTCGACCCAGCCAAGGCAAACCACGCTCGTGATCAATAGATAATGAATGGCCTCGGCGAGTCCTTGATAAATCGTGGTCGAAGGGGACTGGCTGGCTGGCTGGTGGATGGGATTACATTACCTTGTTTATCTATCTATCCATCTATGAGTACCTATGAATGATACGAAGAATTTTTATACCTTGATTTTTTGAGTTTTTTTGAGGTTTATTTTCTGAGTTTTGGGTTTATGTCTAGGATTTTGATAGCTTGGGTTTGGGTTTTAGTTTAGGCGTTGGATGTGTATAAATATATGTAAATGAATAAATGAATAAATAAACAAATAAATAAATGAAATAGTATTTGAGTATTAAATTTATAACAAGTGAATATAATATCATTATATCGGGATATTATTTAACATTATAAAATATTATATAACATAATGATAATAATTTATTTTTTATAATTTTATTATTATCATTTGTGGTATTATTAATTCGAATTTGATCATGACTCGGAAGAAAACTGTAAATATTTTTTTAAATAATTATATTATAAAAGATGGAAAATTAATTTTTTATATATATATAATAATATGTTTTATAATTAAATATAAAAATAAAAATTAATTTCTTTATTGTATATATTTTAATTTTTTTAAAATATTAACTTAAAAAAAAATCCACAAATTTTAAATTTCATTAATTAAAAATAAAACAATAATTATTTCTTAAATATAAAATAAACATAAGTCTTTTTTAAAATTTGCCAATTTTAAATATTAAAAAAATATTTAATAATTATTTCAAAACTTTTGTCGAAAGTTTCTTTTGAAAAAATAAATATAATTTATCAAAAGATGATTTATACAAGAATTAATCTTTTTGAAATTATAAAAAAATTATTTTATTATATGATATATTATATAATATATACTATAATTTAGATTTCTAGTTTTTCAAATTCTTCTGCCCGAAATAAGAAATTTTAAATAGAATGGAAAATATAATCGATATTATAAAAAATAATAAAAGTATATTTTATAATATGTATTTGTATAAATTTATTTAATATTCATTAAAAATATATTGAAACTTATAATTAATTTTAAATAAAAAATTAATAGTTGAATTTTTGAATTTTGATTCTATATAAGGTTTTTATATAAATTAAAATATGTTTAAATTTTTAAATTAACTTTTTGATAAATTTTTAAAGTATAATAAAATTATATTAAAATAATTAATAATATTAAAAAGAATTATTACATGATATAATAATAATATTTTGATTCATTTTTTTCAATTTTATAAATCAAATTTATAATATTAATTATTTTAATTTGTAAAAAAAAATTATATTTCAATAAATAATATAAAAATTACATAAATATATAAATATATATTATAAATTAAATAAAAAATTTAAGAAGAATTCTTTTTAAAATATACAATAACTATTTTATAAAATAAATAATATATTTAATTTAATATTTTTATTTCTAGAATTGAATTTCAATTTTCATCTAGAATTTTATCAAAAAGAATTTAAAAAGAATTTAAAAATATTTAAAAAAGATTTATAAATATATATCAATATAATTCTTTTTTAAATACAATATTCTTTATTACTATTTAATATTTTATATTATTAATAAATTGATTAAGACCTTGATTATATAAGAAAATTATATCTTCTTTGTTTTTTATTTTTTATTTTTATTTTTTTCAGCAAATCTACAATTCTAAATCCCGTGTCTTGAAATCTGGATTCTGGATTATAAATCTAAATCCCGCGTCTTGAAATTTGAATTCTGGATTATGGATCCTGAGTTCTAAGTTCTGAATTCTGAACGAGATATATAATTAGATTCTCTGAATAGCATATACTCCGTATAACAAACCCTCAAATTCACATCCCACACTCGCACCTACAACCCCACGAGTCACGTTGTCTTACAAGTTACAAGTTATTTTAACACCTCCTCAATACTCACCGCTCAAACTACCCTCGGTAATCCACTATATCGTACCTCACAAACCCTGGTTCCTTGATTAATTCATTGGTAGGACGTGACCCACGTATTGTATGTTGGATGATCCATCTTGGGAAGGGAGGGGTTGCTTCTAGGCTAGAGCTAGAGCTAGAACTAGAGCTTGATGATGAATAAGGATGATGATATGTGGATGAGGGGTTGCAAAAATGAGGATTTAATTTGGATTCTTGTTAGGATGACTTAACCTTAGAACTCTGAACGCAAAGACTAAAAACGCCCGCATCTGCAGGGTCTGACTGATGTCGGGATGGTAGGTAGGTACGGACTACGATGGTGACTCTACGGAGTATTGCCCTCTGAAATAAAACTGGGAGTGTACTTTGTGTTTCGACTTCAATTCAATTCAATGATTTGATACGATATGAGTGAGTAGATCGAATAACAGGAAATAGAAAGGGAATACGGATGTGGAAGAAACACTTGCAGTAGGTATGTATGCAATATGCATGCGCAGCGGCTGCGAGCAGCATGTACAGAGTGGAGTGGAGTTGGATAGGGAAGGGAAGGGCTGGCTTATTGATGGGGTGTTTTGGGTGAGGTGAGGGAGAATATGAGAATATGTTGAATTGAGTTTAAGCTTTTGCTTATGTATATGATCTGCTTATTATTCTGTGCAGAAGTTTATACAATGTAGATAGCAATTTTGAAATCTCATTTTAGAAATCATCTAAATAGAACATTGTATTCAAATAATTCCTTTCTGAATCCCATCCCATCCAATCCTATCAACTAGCTCACGGCTCACCTTACCTTGTCTTGCCCTGCCGTATCCAAATACAAAAAAACCCCTCAAGAAGAATGTCGATCATACATAATTATGGCATCCAGGCTCTTCATAGATTGATAGGTAAGGACATTTCCCAAAAGCGATCGAGGAAGCTTTGAACAACGTTACCCCAATCAACATCAACCACGTCAATCCATGACCTCGCTTTTCCCTGGTCATCTTTTCCCCGTCCCCAAAAAAAACAGGAAGAAAAAAAAAAACAAGAAACTAGAACAAAAATGTTATCATTCACAGCGTACACAACATGACAAATATTTCACTAAGACTAAAAAAGCATCATTCCTCCTCGGTGACACGTTTTAGGAAATTCTCGCTTCGCCTTTTTCGTAACCATGGCACCATGGCTTGCTTTGCTTGCTTTGCTTGCGGTTCGAGATGTTGTGCGTTTGTCGTTACATACAGTTGTGCGGAGCTGATTGGAGAGACGTGTGCCAAGAGCAGGGATGCAAAAGCCTTGCGCAGGGATTCAGGAGCTTGGTGTAAGACGGACCGTTTTCCGCGTGTGCAGAAGGTGAGTTTGGGCTAGCCTTATGGAGGGTGGTTATATGGTTGTGGTGAATGAGTGGATTTTGACGGTGGCTTTTATGGATGTATCGGGAGGTGCTGTGTAGGAGAACGGTGGAAAAAGGTGTAATTCTCCGTTTTTGCTATGTTTTTATTTTCATCGAGGAGAAGCTTTCAGTAGCTAATTCAAATGAAGGATGGTTTGAGGTAAGATTTGCAGGAATGCTATGAAGGAAAAGGAATACATGCAAGATGATGCGGATGGTGCTGGACTAAGCTTCAGTGTTTCCCCTGGTAGTGGCGGGGTTCAAGTTTGCTGAACGGACTACAGTGCTGGTGGGGCTACGAACTACGCTGCTGCATCGTGCTGAGCGTATAATTTCTTGGCGAGAATGAGAATTATAGGTTAAAGCATGAACTCTAGACGCCAGAATTACTCCCGGGGAGAAGGGAATTTCTACATCAAGTTGCTATGTATCTAATGATATTTAAAAGACATTTTTTTTGAAAGGAATTCATATATCGAAGTAACTAACAACTATGGTAAAATTCATTCATTTTCTAAACATCTGAATGGGCTATGTCACAGCAACTAATAACTAGAGAAAAAAAGATCTGAGTCTAGTGGAGAATGCATGAAGAGAATTAATAAATATTCTTAAAATACTAACGCTAGCCGTGTACGGAGAAAAAGGCCGTTTATTTTTTTTATTCCTTTTCTTTTGCTCAAGCTATGGGTTCGGGCGATCAGAATGAGGTGGATGGCGTCTCTTAGCGTCTTCTACACCGCCATTTTATGGTTGAGAATCGAGAGGCGAATGAGGGGTTCAGGCTCTAGCGACAACGAACCTTGGAAAGGCGACTTTTTCAAATATGCTATTGTTATCAATGACTGATGGATACCTGGGGATCTAATTGATGATTATGAATTTGGAGTAAACTAATGAGCTCTTTTTTCATCCCGATGATGATATGGTGACTTGGAAGAACTAATTTCTTTCTCACTACTTTAGTACGACAACCACAACAACAATAACAACACAACAACATCTTACGGTAACTGGGAAGGACGTTTTGCATATTGAAGCACCACGCTTAATTATCCTGTCAGCTTCTCCGATATCCATGAATTGAACCCATGGGGCCATGAACAAGAGAACCAAGAGAAGAAGTCAAGAAAATACATTTGAAACCCGAGAATCAGTTGCAAATCAAGAAACACAAACCTCAACGCTGCTGACACACAGTCAAACAAAACAATTAAAATCAGATATAACCTCAATGAGGTATCAATATTTCGTAATTCCCCAAAACCCAGTGTGTGCTTACCCTCCCTGGTATAACCCCTCTGACCCCAACAAAAACATTTCGGAGGTAAGTAAGTACGAAGAACTTCACATGGGAAGGACGTTGGATGGATTGGTACTTGCATCTTACTATGGATATTGCAATATGCCCGCGAAAACGGGAGTATCCGTTCCCATGTCATGTCCCTAAAACTTCAAACCACCCGCAGCATACGTACATCAGTCCAGACTCGCCATGTCAATCCCTAAATGTTCTCGTGACCCTCACATGGTTGGAAAGATTTTCAAACTTCGACCTCTCGGACTCAACCCCCAATTTGGTACTACCCTCGTGTCCCAAAAGATGCAAATCTAGGATTGATATATATTGGTCGCGCATGATTTTTTAAATGAACTTGGTGGTCGGTACAACCCCAATAGCGGCTCATCCAGAATATAATTACACTATGAACCGGTAGAGGAGTTAACAGGGTCTCGTCGATAGAGGGAGGTACTAGGCAAGATGATGTTTGCTAATGACCGGAAAACGGCTGTTAAATTCAAGATGGAAGTACAAAGGATGTATGAAAGTAATGAGCAGACGCGGCACGCAGGATAGAAAAGGCATGTGAGGTAGTAACTACGCACGCCACTCACTAGATTGCATTCAATGGAAATAGGAACTTGCAGAACTGGGAGATGCACGATTGGATACTTTTCGTATTCTGGCCTTTTGCTCCAAGACGCACCAGCCATTCATCTGAGGATAGTTACGCAAAGAATGGAGTGAATAAAAGACGCACGACATAGTTGCAGGTTCATATTACATGGAGAGAGTACAGTAGGTACTGTACTGTAACGATCGTGCATCAAGCCGGCTGCTTCTGCGAGGCGAGGCGAGGCGAACGGGTACTTGCTGCTTGCATATCCTATGCTATGCCTCTCATTAGCTTTTCCCCCTCCCTTCTTCATGTAACCAAGAGGTGCGTTAATGAAAAGACTTGGAAGGGGGAAAGAAGTGGCAAAACAAAGATCAACAAATGAAGAAGATTTTAAATTGAACTTGATTCAGTAACCCTGACATATTGGAAACTCATTCAGAGAAGTGTCCGGGAAGATTCTCTTGTCTTTGCTTGCTCAACCAAAAGATTTCAAGATGGGAAGGAGAGAATTGGAAAAGGGCATCGGATGATATTGAAACTTGAGAGGAATCATCGGATTGAAATGCATGATCGGGGATGTTTCTTCCCAGGGTATGACTGATTCTCGCTCAACCCAACTTTTGAATTTTGATGAACAACATAACCCATCATTTAATTATTTTTATTTATTTTTCTTTGAATCTTCCAAAACATGATGTGATCACCCATCAATCATCCCGTAGCCGTTCGAAACTTCGAAGTTGTTACTGTGGTTCTCGAATGGAGATGTCGGAGAATAAGATTTTCTTGTGTGAACTTTTGGTGATACATGGCTTTTTGAAGGGACGAACTGTTTCTATGAAGATGGCTGTTGAGTGAGGGCGGGATTTGATGTCGATGTGATTTATTCCTACAACTACTGCAATCGAATATCATACATCATTGAGCTAGTTTCACGTGATTTGGTGTCTCGGGCGCGCTTTCAGTAACGGTATCGACCATTCGCTTGCTTATGTTTTCCTTTACCTCCTCGCAGGTCAAAATAATAATAACAATCAGTAGGTAACGACGATGAATATATATGGATCGCACACAACTGTACGGCATAAAAATACAAATTATGAAGTAACATCGACTAACCGTAGGAGCTCATAAATTCAATACGGCAATGAGTACACTATTACCATCTCTTTGTCCGAATAGATTCTTTTGATCCTCGGATCATCCCTTGCAAACTTTACAGGAAGAGTACAGACAGGCAAGCCTAAACGGATCTACAATCCTTTACGAGAAATCAAGCATGGCACCCTCAAAACCACAAATACTTCCGGCAGCAAAACCCGTACTTGGCGCCCATTTCGATGTTTGGAATTCATCAGCTACAGGCCATCAACGAGCAGAGAATAAGTTGGGTGGCTCGACATGATGGAGAGAGAATCTCGCGCAATGAAGTTAGGCCATCAGTTCAAGTCTGGCAATACAGGGAGCAAAAGGTTTTCCGATAAAGTTGGTGCAGGATCTGAAGACTGGGATGAAAGCGAAAGCCCTGATTCCAAAAGAGGTCAAGGCAAGAGCAAGACAAAGTATCTGTGATATGTTGGTGGGGAAACCAGGCTGTATGTTTTGTTGTCCCTTCTAGATTCCCTGTCTGTTGTTGCCAAATATACTTTACTGATGCTTGTCTCTCCCGTTTAGTGCCAATGAGCGCCGAAGAGCGATTGATGGAGATGCGGAGACTCGAAGATGAAACGGAAGTGGAAGAGGAGGATCTAGTCCGAAAGTCTAGAGGCATCTTTGATGAGCTGGTCATATACATAAACGGGAGTACATATCCAATGGTCTCAGACCACAAGCTCAAGCACTTGCTAGCAGAGAATGGAGCACGAATGTCTATGCATCTAAGCAGACGCCAAGTCACACACGTTATCTTGGGCAAACCACATGTAGGAAGTGGAGCTGGAGGTGGTTTGGCCGGCGGGAAGTTAGAGAAGGAGATACGAAGGATGGGTGGTTGTGGAGTTAAATATGTCGGTGTAGAATGGTACGGAGCTGCCGGCATCCCCTGTTCGCGAATTCATCTAATCATTTGGCCATACAGGGTATTAGAAGGTATTAAAGCTGGAAAAAGACTGCTCGAGACGCGGTTCTCGAATCTTAAGGTGGCCCCAAAAAGCCAGCAGAGCGTTTATGGCATGTTCAAGAAAACGGCCAACGTGGATTAACGAACGGCCCTAAGGACACCGATTCAGAGGAGGGCACGCAATTCGTCTATCTCCAAACTTTTGCTTCACTCAAAGTCTTACGCTCGAGTTTCGAGAAGTATGTCATCGCGGTCAATGCACATGATGGGAAGGTATTTATATGTCATGGGTGCTATATTCGGCTGCCTGCTTGCTTCTACGGCGTTGTGTTAAGAATTGATGTGCATTCTAGGTGGCTGCATAGCATCTGCGAAGGGAATATCCATTGGGAGGTCTAGAGGCGTTTGGTGGGATTCGGATAAAGCTGTACCATGACATAATTTGATATCAAAGCAATGAAGAATAATCAACTGCATACATTGCCATGCATGCGTGATATTCTTTGAAAGAACGACGAGGGATCATTCTCGATAATGACATTGGATACTTTGAGTAGAGTCTATATATTCAATGCTCTATATATCATCTATCCCTTTTGGATCTAACGATATTTCTCAATACTCCAGAAATACCTAAGTATCGGGAACCGTGGCGATGACAATGGTTCCTTGAATGCATGATGCAGTGTCATTTGATTGTGACGGTAAGTTATAATTCTGATAGTATTCACAATACAATCATTCCCTACCTGAATCAATCACTTCTCTCGCATCACAGCGATTTGAAGTTATTGATAAACAAATCTTTTAAATGTCCATTTCAAAGGTACTCGTATACACATAGAAATGGAAATTCAATCATCGGAACCGGCGAAATAGTTTGGGCGATGCACGTTGCCCCGTAAACAGAAAAAACCACCATTCACAACAGATCTTACGAAAATGTTTATCCACCACCACACAATATCTCAAACATTGCATGATCACTTACTCAGAAGGATACACATTCACAATTCCCAATCACAAACAAAGAGGGCTAGCAGATGGCGGAGCCCCTATTCGATTTAACCAGCGGAAACATTAATTCTGGAAGTCCATCAGTTATTAGCAACACAAACATGTCGGAAGATACCAGCTATACCGAAAACACACCTATGAGTGGGAGCGTGGGCAGTCCACCAAGTTCGCCTCTCGTCGATGCGACAATAGATGCGACAAATGATGCGACGGATGCGAGTAAGGAAAATATCTCTCCCGTTAGGAGGCAAATGCTGGCGTCGAGAAACTCGATTGATGGGGAACACATGTCACCCCTGAAACTATTGAAGAGCCAAACTTCACCTACCAAATCAACAGATGGTACGCGCAGTCCGAGGAAGATGTCAACACCTATGAGATTCCCTGTAAAGCCTACTGCTACTCCTTCGCCTTTAAAATCGCCCGAACCGCCCGTCGTCGTCGAGCAGGAAATGGACCTCGATGATCCAGTACTAAGAGATAATGAAGGGCTTACCAAAGCGATTGAGATATTGGAAGACGATGATGATGATAACGATAACGAGGAGGGACAGACGATAAACGAAACTTTTGCGTATATAGAGACGGGTAGCGCTGCCGCTTCAGCAGAGGAATCGCACAATCTGATGGATGATACAATGGTGAGCACATTCAGCGACCTTTCCGCTGTACCAGATATGACCATGTTCTCCAAAACTGGACACAGTCCATCGAAATTCTCAAATATGGCTGGGCCAACACCGAGACAGAGTCATCGATTCAGTACACCTGCTACAGCACGCAGACAGGTGGATACATCCGAGGATTTCTCACCAACACCATACGGACATAGAAATGTTAAAAGTAAGGATGATGGAAATACCACTAACCTACTTGATTTTACCGCACAAATGAATGGGTTTAGTGGCCTCGGTCCCTCACCTTCAAGACATAGAATGTCACCTTCAAAAAGTTCTGCGCCCGATCAACATTGGTATGCGCAAAATACTGCCGCAACACCAAAATCGAATCGAATGAACATTTTAGATTTTGAAATTCCCCCTGCGCCTACGCCTAGAAGTTTACCCTCTGTAACACCTAGGGAAATTGAGAGATTGAAATCAGATTTTCTCTCAGAGATTAGTAGTTTGAAAGCTACATTAAGTGGAAAGGAAGCTGAATTGCAGTTCATGAAAACGGCCGTTGGAGACGCGGAGAAGAGAGTTGGTGAAAGCCTGGAACAATTGCGAGAAGAACGAAATCTACAAGATCAATTGGCGGCGGAAAAAGAGGAGTGGGAAAGGAGAGGTCGAGAAATGGAAGCTGTGTTAAGAAACGTGAGGGAAGAAATGGTTCAAACAGAACAAGAACGTGAGGAGTTGGATGGTCGATTGGAGGAAAGTGAGAGAAGGAGAGAAATGGCCGAAATTATGGCTCAAGAAGCGCAGAGAAATTTGGCAGCTTTGCGTGCTGGGAAAGCTACACCTGGAGCCATTTCACCTCCCGCCGAGACATCTTTGAAATCGCCAACTGAATGCCACTGTGGAGGTCGAACTGTTGAGATTGCGGTCGAGAAGGTATCTAGAGAGTTGCATGCTCTTTATAAAGAAAAACACGAAACTAAAGTCCAAGCTCTCAAGAAGAGTTATGAACGTCGCTGGGATAAGAAGGTCAAGGAGTTGGAGGCTACTGTCGAAGAACTTACCAAAGAAAATGAAGACTTGAGGTTGGGTCATGATAGCACGACAGCGAAAGTTGAATCTTCAGCGGAAGATGTCGAAAAACAAGCGGCGCGTGATGCCAGAACCAAGGAGTTGGAGGCAGAACTTGAGGGCTTGGGAATGGAAATCAAAAGTGTTAGACAAGATAATGAGGACCTTCGACATATGCTAGATGAGGAAAGACTCGAAAAGACTAAACTGGTTCAAGCCGTCGATGAAATGATCCCTATGATCGCAATGTTCGACGACATGGTTGCAAAAAATCTCGAAGAGGAAAAGAAACCTGCTCCAACTCGATCTTCGCCAATACCAGAAACGCCCGTCTCGCAAAAGAAACAACATGTTTTTGAGAGTCAGATGAAGAGTCCTACGCTAGGACGGGCAAGTAGTGTTAGCAGACCGAGTGGCTTGAGAGCACCGAGTGCGGCTGGAGGAAGTAGGATTGGACGGGGTGGTATGAGCGGAATTGGGACGGGCCTAGGAATTGGTGGAGCGGGAAGGGAAAGGAAGGGGAGTAACGGAAGTGTGGCAAGTCAGGGAAGTAGACCGGGCAGTGGGCTCAGTGGCAGAAGCAATCTATTGAGTAGTATTGATAAAATGGGAGGAGGGTACAGCCGTTAGGATAATGTCATTGATGGACCAACAGGGAGGGGTGTGAGAGATGTCCTCAAAACTAGTTTGTTTTGGAGCTTGTATATTCATTTTCTTGGTGATAGTGGTAGGTTATTGTGGATAGAATACTTCAGGGGGAGGAAGATAGGGAAAGGGATTGGTGCGCATACGAATTAATGACCGGCTGGCGTGCTATTGATAGGGATGGATGGATGGATAGGGGGATGGATGGTAGTAATCTACCAATGAAGGCACGACCGCTTTTCATACTTAGTTTATCCAGGGCGTTGGCAGGGCTTGGGCTGTGTCGGGGCTGGTTCTATTGATGAATTCGTTTAGAGTTTCATACTGCGTCTTGATTGTCTTTTGATTAGTGCTGTGAGGTAATGAGGTGGGAAAGTCTCCTAAAATATTACGCATTTTCTTTTGTACCTTGTGCTTATGTGTTTGTTGGTGTTAGGAATCTATTCTTGGGGTTTGTTTTTGAGCATTTGGAAGAATAAAATGCGTCTTATTGTCTGCTAGTGCAGCTTCAATGGCATGGGGTGAGAATTAGATGTTGATTGGATGATAATGTGCTGTAATGCTACTCACGCCGTTGAATTTCTCAAGCTAGAAACTTTCTGTCCCGATATCCGGACGTACAAAAGTTTATTCAATATCGTGAAGTGCTAATATCAGATCTGAATTGTATCTGTTTCGTTGCTTCAATTTATCTTAGTGCTAATGGATTTATATACCTCTTTTGTTGGAAAAATCTAAGTGCTCCATGGGAGCTGAGATACGGGGTTGGGTGGATGGAGATCTATAAATTGGTTTGTGTCATAGGCTGGGTCGCTTAAGGAGACAACGATTGAAAAGGTTAGGGCAAAATGTAAAAGCAAGTAGTTTTGTGTGTTGGATAAGATTGTTAGTCATTGGGAATTCGACCTGTCTAGTGATTCAGTAGACTCAACTACAATACATGATCTGATTAGCTCCTTGAAATTAAGCTATGAGTAAACAAAAAGGGATATTTCCTTGCTCGGGGAATAGAAGGAGTTAAGAACTTTAAAAGTCAATTTACATTTGATGTTAATGAGTAAAGATCTTGCCTAAAATGCAATGTGCCAAGTCAGTAATAGAACAGCTTCGACTCTAAGTAAGAATATGGCATAGTCAGCATACTCAAGACAAAGAAACACCAACACAAAACAAGAACAATCTTGGAACCTTAACTAAACAATAGCATTGTGTTCTGATCTGTTCTTGAACAATTCCTCTTGATTTTCCATAAAAGCCACCCTGTGACTCCCAAGTAATATCCTCACCATTCATACAATCATACAATCATCTAACAGATTACAGCAAACTCACTAACTCCCAATAGCTACCAAAACCAATTTACAACCAACTAGCACCACTACAACCGCAAAGATGTCTGAAATCAACAATGGCTCTGAAATCAACAATGGCTCTGAAATCAAGAGTGGCTCTGAAATCAAAAGTGGCTCTGAAATCAAGAGTGGCTGTGAACCGAAAACTGGCTCTGAAATTCAAAGTGGCACTGAAGGCGTCGATTTCAGCAAGCCCTACTGGCTCACCGATCTCCACGACTTTGGCATCGCAAAGCCCAAACGAAGCAACCAAGTCCACATCCGATGTCAGAAAACCGGCGGAGGAAAGAAGAAACCGCATGTGCTCACCACCGTCCAGGGAATTCCTGATAGATATGACACGAAGAAAGCTGTCAAGGATTTCAAAAAGAAGTTCGCGTGTGCTTGCTCTATTGTGGACTACAAGGCCTCCGGTAAGGTGATACAGATTCAGGGAGACTACAGGCAAGAGATTTTCGAGTTTCTTACTGCAAAAAATCGATTGGAGCTGGATGAGAAGACTGTTCTAGTTCGCTGGTAGATTGATGAGGAGAGTTGCTGCACGCTTCATGTGGAACAATTCAATTCGTGAATGAATGAGAGACAGTTCTTTGTTTTTTGTTTTTTGTTTTTTGTTTTTTGTTTTTTTTTGTTTTTTTTTTTGGTTTGAATTGATTGAATAAATAAATGAAATGTCCTTTCAAGTGAAGGGGAATTTAAAAGAGGTTTTTACCCACCAAAAAGTTGTTTTTCCTTTTGTATGTGAAATTGTGAATTACGGAAACTGATTTCTTTCTTTGCGCGGAACTTGCGCGGAACTGTGTGATAACTGTTATGACTAAAAAATTGACTTCGAAAGCTATTATTTTTACTTGGGCAGCTCAACTATACAATCTCTAGTTCCGCTACTTCTTGTTAATGGTTGGTTCATCTTGAATTTCACCCGAGTTCTTGCTGTACATTATCTTTGGTATGTACACCTACTTGAATGTACACCTACTTGAAAGCTATATTGAACTTTTCATGTACCTACCACAACAGAAGTCGGTTTCTTCCGTATATTTGAAGAGACCTCAAAAGCGGGTTAGATGAAAGAGAGAATGAGCGGAAAAGAGAGGAAACTTGATGATAATACCTAGAACATACTGAGCTATAATCTTGCCGCTATTTTCCTCGTGAGTAGGCATTTGCCGTGGGCTTGGCAGATAAACGGACCAATCAGTTGTTCCAAAATGAATTAGTGCTGAATTATTAAAAGGGCGGAAGAAGAGATAGTCTCGTTGTATGATTAGTTTCTACCAAAAAAAAAACAGAGACTCGGAAGTAATCCTACAATACCATTGTATTAACAACCTTTCCGCTCTTCGCTTGTGAAAAAAACTCGCTTCAAAGTAATAATAAATATCTGATAGCTCCCCAAAAGATGCAGCTAAAGCTTTCTCTTTCAGATGGCGGATTGACGTCGTCACCTATCTAGTATTAGTTCGCGTTGAAATTCCGCGATTCTTTATTTCCAGAATATGATTTACAGAACTTATCATTTATATATATTTTACTTCTTTTCGAATGTACGAATTTTTCTTGACATTTTTCAATTCCCTCATTGAGCATTTTTCGACATTCTTTTGCCGAAGATTCTTCATTTCATTTTATTGTGATACCCTCGTACTCTCTCTTCTATATACAGCCAACAACTATGGCGCCAATCGCATGGGAATTAAGAGAAATAGGTACAGCAGGTGCACAATCTCTAGCTATCTATTTGTCAGACCAGCCAAAATCCGTGCTTGAAACTATTCCAAGCTTGACCCCTCCACCAGGAGCTGTATCGAATTTTCACCATCGAGAATCCAGGAGAGGAAGCGTTATAATAGTTTCTACCTTTTTGTTGGCTCTGGCACTTATATGTATATGCATTCGAGTATGGGTAAAGTTTATGGTTGCTCGTCCGATTAGATTTCTTTGGAGTGATTGTGAGATACACTCCCCTTGGTATAGTCTTGAGAGCCGAAGACTAATTAGAGTTCAGTAACTATCACTATTAGCTTTGTGCGTAGTGTTCTCCAATGGGGTTCTTGAAATACTGAAAATATAGTTCCTCGCTATTGCGGCATATGTCCTTACAATTCTGAGTAAGTCTTTCCAACTTGATTTTGGCAATGTATTAATATTAGCATAGCTGTTACCCCTGGAGGGACAACTGGGTATCATCAATATGATGTTCCGCTATCTGAAACATTCGCTGATCGCAGCATAATCGTATGTCTTTTTTACCTTCCTTCCATTCAAATACGCCTATTTATGTCACGCTTCAACTGGGCTCTACTTACTCAAATCTAGCCATTATACTTAACATATATAATGAGTCCTACCGCCATAGGCTTCGTCAATCTCACTCTATTTATCACCTACGTAGAGATTTTCTTCACTGAATCTTGGGTCAAAATAGCTTGCACCATTGGTGCTATAACATCTTCGGCTTTTTATACTATCCATCTTATTCTTTCATTGACCTGGGGTATTCCACATAACGGAACACCATGGAGATACCAAATGTTTTCAGATTCTTTTTTTCGCATGCAATCTTTAAGTCTACCTCGGGGTGTGGTAGGCTTGATTATTGATGTATATTTAATCATAATACCTTTAATTGCTGTCAGCAAATTACATCTAACGCCGAAGAAGAAAGCTGGTGTTGCAATGATTTTCGCTACCGGTTTCATGTAGGTTCTATTCTACTTGAAAGGGAGATGAGATTTACTAACGGAGCTTAGTGCTATTATTGTATCAACCCTAAGTGTTGTCTGTCGTTTAGGACTTAACGACAATAGCGACGTATTATGGAATCTTGCAGATATCACTCTAGTAAGGTAAGTGGAGTCCAAAATCCTTTCTTCTTTCTTCTGTCATCGCTAATCGTTTCTAACACCACAGTCTCATCGAAATATTCCTCGGCATCTGCATCGCCTGTACAACAGATATCTCAAAATTTATCCGCATGTACAAAGGGAAATTCAAGAATATGGGCTGCTCATTAGTATTCCTGTCTTGCTGCAGAAATATAGGAAGAACCAAAAAGATTAGAGAACTGGCCGAAGAAAAAGTAAATAGCTCGGAGGAGGAGGAAAGTGTTCGGTCGAAAGAACATGATCAGAAGCCCGTGAAACTCTATCCCAGCCTAGACATCTAGGAAGCACCTCCTGAGCTCTGTTCTGATAATTCCCAGCCATCTCACTCCGTGAGTAGGAATGAGAAATTACGAAGAGTAGCTTTGGCGCCGGGGATTTGGATACGTGGTTCTTTTACTAGTTTGAAATCTGCAAAGTAGATGGGTATTTGAATTTAGCCAGCGTTTATTTGATAGGCCTCATGAGCTCCTTCATGCTAGCTCTTACTTTATGTGGATTGTTCCGGCTTTGCTAGGAAGCTTACGGAATACCATTAGCATGTAACTATAATTTGAATATACAATGGGGTCTTAGGGCAGGAATGCTTCCTGTCCCTATTAATCTCCAAGAAGTTTAATTATCAACGTCCTACATATTTTATCATCTATTTCCTCAGCACAACCCATGACCAATAAATCTAATCGCCAGTCTGTGTCATACCACACTTCAACTCACATGAAATTCTTGAGCTTTGCCGAAGCACCGACGAATGAACATTAAAGCCCAGATAATTTTCTCAGTGCCCAGATCTGTGGTTTTATATACAAAAGCCCATCACTATAGACGGGGCTTTTTGTCATCAATTTTCTGTTGTGAGCCTGAGATGCCAAATACCACCGTGATGTGGCAGCTCACTAGTTGAACGGTGAACATTTGTACCAGAGCAGAGAGATGATCATGGTTTTATAGATATTACTTTGATGATGGGATTTTACTGGTAGTTGAGCTGGGATATTGTAATCACAATCTACATCTATTATTGATAAGACC
Source organism: Sclerotinia subarctica (assembly GCA_025389085.1). Taxonomy (NCBI): domain Eukaryota; kingdom Fungi; phylum Ascomycota; class Leotiomycetes; order Helotiales; family Sclerotiniaceae; genus Sclerotinia; species Sclerotinia subarctica. The sequence continues at coordinate 3,311,728 of QRFI01000006.1, forward strand.
GGAGAATCGGAAAGAGGTGGGAGGTAGGACATGGGGTTTATGCAGGCAACATCCGTTACTGGAATCATGGTGAATCTTCATGGTAACTTTCAATAGGTCCATCTTGCTATGGCAGGTTCTTGTTGCATCATCAGACAATAGTATTATTTAGAAAAGTACTTAAATTTGGTAGCCAACCCTCACCTGCCAGGTATCTCCGAAATCCCAAATCTTACGCCAATCAATCATTTTTTCCACCACTACATTATAAACCTCCATATCTTGTTTACAAAAAAATTAACAAATATATATTAAGTCAACTTTTCGCCAGCCTTATTTTCACTGATGGGACGAGTCACGGATTCGGGTCCAGCACGTGATTTATCCGCGTCATCAGTAACCGAGATGGAACCTGCAGATGAAGTGTTGATCGGTGGGTCTTCGTGCCAAAAGTCTTTCTTTCTATTGGAAAATATTAGCTTCTACATTTCATATCGATAATATAGAGAGCCCAAAAACTTACCCATGTGAAGCTCTGACAACCCAAGCTGGCAAAATACCACCCTTGATCTTGTATGACCATGGCTCCTTGAACTCCTTATCGAATGGTACAATACGACCACCAGAGATCTTCTCCACTGCCCATGTTGTGGTATTGATGATGGTGTATGAAATGATACCGGCGATTAGGCCATATGCAATGGAATATGTGAACGGCATAACAGCCAAGGTGATAAAAGCTGGTAGTGCATCACCCCAATATTTCCAGTTAATATCCTTAGCAGCTTTGCACATCATGGCACCAACGATAACGAGAGTAGATCCTGTAGCCCATGGTGGGATAGAGGCGAAGATGGGCGCGAAAAATATTGAGATAAAGAAGCATAATCCTGTGACCATAGCGGTTATTCCTGTTTTACCACCTTCAGAGATTCCAGCACCGGATTCAATGAATGCCGTGACTGGTGATAAACCGAGAAGTGAGCCGATGGAAATACCGAAAGCTGCGTGAAATGTTAGTTTAATTAAATGAGTAGGGGTATGTGATTCTCACCATCTACGAGATAAGCCACAGCTGAACCTTCGAAATCTTGAGTTTCTTCATCGATAGCCCCGGCAAAACGTGCCATGGAGTATAATGTCCCTGTACAATCCAGGATATCAACGTAGAGGAAAGTGATAAAAGCGAGGCCAAACTGTCCAGTAACACCGGCTACATTCCAATCTTGTGCCACAAGCGTCTCCTGGATGCCATGGAAAGTAACAACTTTCTTGAAGAAGTCAAAATTGGCATTACCAACACTATCGTCAGTGAAGTAGGTGACCGAAGTCGATCTTGGCCACGAGATGATGGCGACTAACAAGATACCGGCAATGATAGCACCTTTAACACGATATGCCATAAGGATGGCAGTTACAAAACCGCCGCAGAAAATTCCAATCCACATGGTTGGCGAGCGCATTTTGGTTGATGTGGGACAAACACCGTCCTTGAATTCAGAGCTGACACATCCTGCAAGCTCAAGTGGAGTTGAAGTAGCTCCGGTAATAACTCCAATCCCTGCACTGTAGCCAAGACCGATGAGCGCTTTCTTGTAATCAGTACATATTTCTGGCCTTGGAGGTTTTACACTTACTCAAATATAAACCAATTCCTACTCCAGAGGCAAGTTTGATGGAAGCGGGAATAATTCTGGCTAGCCATTGTCTCAATCCCAGTAACGACAAAGCCACAAACACAAAACCTTCGACGAAAACGGCAGTAAGGGCAAGTCTATATGTAACAGGTCCAATCCCGTGAAATCCAACAACCGTATAAGTAAAGTAAGCGTTCAGACCCATTCCTGGAGCTAATGCGATAGGCATGTTCGCAAATAATCCCATACAGAAAGATGTCAGAGCAGAAATCGCAGCAGTTCCAGTGATGAAATCTCGACGGATAACTCCGAGACAGAGAGAATAATCAACGTCTGAGGAACAACTAGGATCGGCTGTATCATTACACACGCAAGTTCCACCACTATCTGCGAGAATGGTGGAGTTGACCTGAATTTTTGATGTCAGCTTATCAATGACTTGGTGCCATCTAAAATTAAAATAAACAATTTTGAGCGCAATTTTCTGAATGATGAATGGTCGTTCTCCCTTCCAGAATATTGTACCACTTAAACAAATGTGGAGGGTCGGCACATACAGAAATGATATATGCCATGGCGAAGAATGTCGCGAGACCAGCGCGGATTTCAGTGAGAAATCTTGAACCCTCTCTCGCCTTTACATGGCCGGAGCCCTGAAGGCGAAATCTTCTACCAACGATACTGCCAGCGACAGCATCATTAACCTTGGTAGCCCAACCAGTCATGATGAGGAAGCCTCTTAGCGATAAGGAGGTATTCGAAGGTAGTGAGGTTGAATCTTGTCGGTTCGTTCCGAGACACAAGAACCCAAAAAAATTGTACCACAACAGTTATTATATACCCTTTCTCAATTTGTGCCGCAGTAAAATCTCTTATCTCTATGATAATCAAAAATTTGAAGATTCTATTTGTTCGTCTGGAAGAGTAGAATTGTGCCAAGCAAGCGAACAGTTAAGTTTTTCGCTTGGCCACTTGGCAGCTCCGATATTTGCCCCCATTTACCAGTCAGACGGTCCAGAAAGTAACTCTCATCTAGTTTAGCCTCTTTGCGGGCTTAGCACTGTGTCTGTATGGTATATTGCCCCGGACTGATATCGTGTTGGCTGATATCTTACATTCATCCTTCATATCATCGTAGATACGGTGAGCGCTAAACAGATAGCCTCCCGCCTCGGATTCAATTGACTGAAGTCCATTTGGAGCTTCAACTCCCATCTCTGCATTTTCGTCGGGGGCCTCCCGAGGTCATGATTGGGGTATCAGATGCGGAGAGCACCGAATTGTCCTCACAGCATGGTAGCCTGCCTACCCGGGGGATTTTGGGAGAGAGCAAGCAGGGTCGGTGTAGGAAAGCTATCATTCGGTGAGTAAAGCAGACAACTTCAGGGTTGTGGGAAGCCACCAGAAGTTTAGAACACCAATCACGGTGTATGGTGGCAAATATTATCATTGCATTGTCACTGAACACATGTTAAAATGTGTGAGTCCAGACTTGAATGCTGTTGACTGAAAACTGCTTGAGGTTATAGTTGATTCGTCCTCGACGACATGGGCTTCAATCTTTTTTTTTTGGTTGGCATACAAATCTCAATCCAAGGATCTGGCCTGATTGTTTCCAGGACTTGAATTGATAGCTATTGAGGATGATGAGGATGTGAAAGACAAACTTCCTTCAATCATTGTGGTTACAACTTGTCGGCAACCAGTCCCAGTCCAAGGTGATATCAGAATAGGGAATTTAAAACAATGTTGGACTTCAAATACAGATTCAAGCTGTGGAATGCACAGCAACCAAAATAGATATTTTCACGTGACAAGGTTATACATCCATCATCATTTGTTAAGCGAGTTTTGGAAGCTCCGACCACCGACTTTTTAAAGTTTGGGTGATAGAGATAAATCAGTGCCACATATGCCTTGAACATTTTTGTGAATAGCTTCAACGCTTCAACGTAACGATTTCACGTACCAGCCTGCGCAATGGCGCCTCTAGTGGATAATCCCATGATTGCATCTGCAACATTGCATAATCCATGTTAGTAGCCACGCATCCATTTAATAACTGACCTGATTCTAACCTATCTCAGTACCGCTTTGGTTGCATACTTATGTCTGGCCCTTCGCTATCATATGGCCTGTCTTCTTTCGATATTACCTCTCACAAGATCTCTATGACAAACATATTGGCGGGCAAGAATGGACCTTTGTCTGGTGTGGGACAATTATCACTGCGCAAAGTTTAGTATGGCTGAGCACAAATTGGAACATTAACTTGAGAGCTCTCTTCACTTCAACCCCCGCAAAGACTGTTTCGGACGCCCAGTTAATTAAGGTTCATCCTATTACGAATGCTGGCTCTGCCGATTTTTGCAAGATAGATAGGGACAACGTAGGTGCAAAAAGTTTCCTTCCATAATTGTGTCAGCTAACCTTGCCCCAGGCTGGTGGAAAAAGCAATGTATCCTTCCTCTTCCAAAAACGTCGATTCCTCTACGACCCTTCGGAAAACTCGTTTGCGCCCTTGGTATACTCGATAGATTCAGAGCCCAAGCCACGTTTGGAGACATATCAAAAGTCTAGAGGTATAGATTCTGCATCTGAGCTTTCCAGAGTTCATCAACATTATGGCGATAACACTTTCGATATTCCCGTCCCTACATTTTCGGAGCTGTTTAAGGAACACGCAGTCGCACCATTCTTCGTCTTTCAGATTTTTTGTGTTGGTTTATGGATGTTAGATGATTACTGGTACTATTCCTTATTTACCCTCGTCATGTTGGTAGGATTTGAGAGCACTGTAGTCTGGCAGCGCCAAAGAACCTTGACCGAATTTCGAGGGATGAGTATCAAGCCGTATGATATTTTTGTTTATCGATTGAATAAATGGGAGGAAACACAAAGTGACAAGCTTCTGCCTGGGGATCTCGTTTCAGTGGGCCGAACCAAGGAGGACAGTGGTGTAGCCTGCGACATGATTCTGGTCGAAGGAAGTGCCATTGTGAACGAAGCTATGTTGTCCGGAGAAAGTACTCCATTATTGAAAGATTCAATTCAGCTCAGACCCGGCGATGCAGTATTGGAACCAGAAGGACTTGACAAGAATGCATTCCTGTATGGGGGAACAAAAGTTCTACAAATTACGCACGGAAATACCGAAGAAGAAAGGCCCAAGGTCGCTTCAGGCGTTCCTCTTCCTCCTGACAACGGTGCTATGGCCATTGTGGTAAAGACTGGATTTGAGACATCACAAGGAAGCTTGGTTCGAACTATGATTTACTCCACCGAGCGAGTATCCGCAAACAACGCCGAGGCATTATTCTTTATTCTTTTCCTGTTGATCTTCGCGATCGCTGCATCTTGGTATGTTTGGGATGAAGGTGTTAAAAAGGACAGAAAACGATCCAAGCTTCTTCTTGATTGCGTCTTGATCGTAACCAGTGTGGTACCCCCAGAGTTGCCCATGGAACTCAGCCTTGCAGTCAACACTAGTTTGGCCGCTCTTAGCCGTTATGCTATCTACTGTACCGAACCATTCCGCATTCCATTTGCTGGACGGGTGGATGTGGCGTGTTTCGATAAGACCGGTACCTTGACCGGAGAGGATTTGGTTGTAGAGGGTATCGCTGGTCTTGGTCTAGGCCATACCGGAACCGGTACACCTCGTGAAAAGGATGGTGCCCACAGCCATATCACTCCCGTGCAAAAGGTTTCCCTGGAAACTACATATGTTCTCGCCACGGCTCATGCTCTTGTCAAGTTAGATGAGGGTGATATTGTTGGAGATCCTATGGAAAAGGCTACATTAACCTCCTTGGGTTGGACGCTTGGACGAAATGACATTCTATCTAGCAAGATTTCAACTGGTGCACCTTCATCCGCAGTCCAGATTAAGCGTCGATTCCAATTCTCATCCGCTCTTAAACGTCAAAGCTCCATCGCTTTATTAACCGCGCTCAATCCTCAGACTGGTAAGAAGATTCGTTCTTCATTTGTAGGTGTCAAAGGAGCACCGGAAACCATTATGAAAATGTTGGTTAAGGTTCCGGCCGACTACGAAGAAACATACAAATATTTCACTAGGAAAGGATCACGTGTTCTCGCTCTTGCATACAAGTATCTCTCTACTGACTCTGAACTTGCCTCTGGTAAGATCAATGATTTGAAGCGTGAAGAAGTAGAGAGCGAGTTACATTTCGCTGGTTTCTTGGTCCTACATTGCCCTCTTAAAGACGACGCGAAAAAGTCCGTGCAAATGCTGAATGAAAGCAGTCACCGTGTTGTCATGATTACTGGTGATAACCCCTTAACAGCCATCCATGTTGCCAGAGAGGTTGAGATAGTCGACAGGGACGTTCTCATCCTCGATGCTCCAGAACATGATGACTCAGGGGAGAAGCTTGTATGGAGAAGTGTTGATGACAGTATCAGCATTCCCGTTGATCCTTCAAAACCCATAGACAAGAGGATTATCGAGGAAAATGACTTGTGTGTCACCGGTTACGCTCTGTCTAAATTCAAAGATCAGTCTGCTCTTTCTACCATCTATCGTTACGCATGGGTATATGCCCGTGTTTCACCGAAACAGAAAGAAGAGATTCTTACTGGGTTGAGGGATCTTGGTTATCACACTCTTATGGCTGGTGACGGTACAAATGACGTCGGTGCCTTAAAACAAGCCCATATCGGTGTTGCGTTACTGAATGGCTCACAAGAGGATCTCAACAAAATTGCTGAACATTATAGAAATAACAAAGTGAAGGAGCTTTACGAAAAACAGTGTCAAATGATGACACGATTCAATCAACCAACGCCTCCGGTACCAGTCTTGATTGCACATTTGTATCCGCCAGGACCTAAAAATCCACACTACGAGAAAGCTATGCAACGGGAAGCCGAAAAGAAAGGTACTACAGTAGCTCTCATGGAAACAGCTGCCAAAAAAACGGACGACGTGGAAACGATTACTTCACCTGCCGCCCAAGCACTTATCGATGGCCAGAAAAATAAGCCTACGTTGAATGAGGCTCAGAAGAAAGCAGCTAGTCTTGCTGATAAAATGACCCAAAGTTTAATGGACGCTGAAATGGACGACGATGAGCCCCCTACAATTAAACTTGGTGATGCATCCGTCGCTGCTCCATTCACCAGTAAATTGAGTAATGTCATCGCCATTCCCAACATCATCCGTCAAGGTCGCTGTACACTTGTTGCCACTATCCAAATGTACAAAATCCTTGCCTTGAATTGTCTTATCAGCGCCTACAGTCTAAGTGTGCTGTATCTCGAGGGTATCAAATTTGGCGACGGCCAAGTCACAATCAGTGGAATGCTCATGAGTGTTTGCTTTTTGTCAATTTCTCGGGCTAAGTCTGTAGAAGGTCTTTCCAAAGAACGACCACAGCCAAATATCTTCAACTTTTACATTATCGGATCTATACTCGGACAATTTGCGGTCCACATAGTTACACTTATATATATCGCCCGTTTCTGCGATAAAATTGCTCCGTAAGTGAAGATCTCTTTCAATCATGTTGACATCCTTCAACAAGACATACTAATAATATGGCAGACGTGACCCAGATGTTGATCTCGAAGGAGAATTTGCGCCGTCTCTCTTGAACAGCGCCGTGTATCTCTTACAACTGATTCAACAAATCTCCACTTTTGCCATCAATTATCAAGGCCGTCCATTCCGTGAAGCAATTTCTGAAAACAAGGGAATGTATTACGGTATCATTGGCGTTTCCGCAATTGCATTCTCATGCTCCACCGAATTTATTCCCGAGGTCAACGAAAAGATGAAACTTGTACCTTTCACATACGAATTCAAAGTAGTCATGACAACCACAATGATTGTCGATTATCTCGCTTGTTTCGTGATTGAGAAAGTGTTGAAAGCACTTTTCAGCGATTACAAACCTAAAGACATTGCGATTAGAAGGCCCGATCAATTGGCTAGAGAACAGAAGAGGATTGAGGATGCTAAGTTGGAGGCCATCAAGGCGGAGGAGGAGAAAGCACAAAGAGAGATCGAGGAGTTGGAGAAGAAACTTAAGGCGAAGGGTAGAGCATAAATTTTGGCGAAGTAGATATAATACTCAGGTAGATTGTACATTATAGACTATTCTATCGTTTTGTGCGAGTTGATCGATCTTGCTTCGTGCACTTTGCAGCTTCATTGATATGGTTTTTGACTGTCTGGCCTCTGAGCTGAATCCCTTGATCAGTGGGATGCGCTAAATACGTTGCATATATGAGACCCACCAAAATATAATCCTTATAGATACCAACCAACGTTGTAAACAGACTACTGTACTATATAAAGAGCATCTAGCGCCTCGTCTATACCACATATGAACGAGGATGAGGATGTACTTTGATAATTCCGAAATCTTCCTCCGAATACTCCTTACAGGATGAGAAACGAAATGAATGAGTGTAGATCTTGCTTGTTACGGAACAAGAACCGGGTTTTGTTTGAAAATGTATTCGCCTCTACCTTCCTTTTGGCGGGTATATCCGCCCCCTCGATTCCGCGGAAGGAATTCATCATTTGTTTTTCTTTGATCCTGAAGGCTGCTAAACCAAAGTTGGCGCTTGATACTAGCGAAACTTGGAAGTCTTTTTTCTTTTTTTTGATATTCATTAGTCATAATTATTCGAAAGAAAGAAGTATGAAGTGTTGTTTAAAATCTATTTTATAAAAGAATAATTTATGATAGTCGGGTAAAAAGATTCTGTGTCGCCTTCGTTCCTTTGCTTTTCTCGTATGCAACTTCTCTCAGCTCGGTTTTTTTTTATTTCCTGTAAGATCTACATCTACTTTTGTGATAAGCTGACCAATATCAGAAAGAAAAGAGTAGATCTGGTGACTAATACATCTGTCATCTGAACCCCTGATGTCAGGTATGTTGGGAAAAATTTGGTCTAGACACTTGGAGCACAGATCCTTGAGCACGATTGATCCATTTCCAAATTGACCGGTTGCATTTCCCAATTTGGCAGTCCAATGATGGAAAATGGTTAGAAATGTTTCACTCGCCACGCTGATGGGTGGGCCCTTCTATGACTGACAGTGCGGAAGTCAGAATGCAGATTCCCCCCGTATGACCATTTCAGCTACCGATAGAAAACTCAAGTGGTACAGACCGGACCACCGATACAGTTTTTCTCGACACAGAAGCATAATTTGCCGGCTTAATACCAATATCAATATACCAGAGAGAGACGAAATGGTCATGAACAACTCAAATTTCATGACTAGTGCATACATAAAATATGGTATCTTTCATCCAACCCAAATTCGATCACTAACATGCTAAACACGCCCAAAATTTTCATGCCAATAACGAACATGTCAAACTTCCTAAATAATAATTCTACGCACCCAATGCGAAAATACGCTCCAAAATTTGGTCATCGCTAGGTCCGTCTCCTTTAATGGTTGCATAAGCAGGGGCGAGCACGGCTTGCTCAATTTCCGTATACTTTCCATCAGATACGTAAAGCATATCTCCCTCTCTGGTGGTAGTCGCCATCAAGTATGCAACAGAGCGTGCAACCACTAGGGTGGATTGAGCCTTGTGAGAGATGGATGCCATGATTCCATCCAAATCTGGCAGGACTTGAGTGGAAGTCCAGGATGGAGCGAGAGTGTTGACGCGAATGGGGAGTCCGGCAGCTTTGATGGTACGTTGGATTGATCTTCCGAAACCTAGAACACCGGCCTTGGCGCATGCTTTATATGTTTAGTATATATTTTGATGACGTTTTGTTTTGATTATACTTACAGTAATCAGGAGCTCTCAATGGCTGTAAACCGGTGCTGGATCCCATGAGAACAATGTTACCACCCTCGGAGTTTTGTTTCAGGTAATGAATACCAAGACAGGCAGTATTGACTACACTCTTGAAATTCACTTCGAGAACTTCATGGATTGGTTCTTGAAGATCTCCGCTTTCGTCTGGCTGCAGGACCAAGTAATTGCCTCGAGGGCCGATACCAGCATTAGCAAAGACATAATCGATCCGACCATTATGTTCCTTGGCCTTCTTGAAAAGAGCAGCAAGCTCAGCCCATTTTGCCACGTTGGTTTGAACGAATAGGAAAGCAGGATTTGAGATTGGCTCTGGTGGTGAATTGATATCGGCGCTGACAACCGATGCACCTAATTCCAACAGGAGGTTGACGGTTGCTAAACCAATTCCTGAAGAACCGCCTACAATGAAACATTATGTGAGTCTGGATTCGGGTTTAAAAAGTAACGGATATTCCCCGCGCAGTTGGTTCCACCAACTTGCGTAAATTTACCTACCGGTGACAATAACAACCTTGCCTTTGAGGCTGGTCAAATCTTCATCTTTGATGATAATCTCAGACATGATGTATGTGTAACCTGGCGTTTGCTGCTGAATTTGACGTAACAGTGTAATGAAATGTTGACTGTGGGAATTTTGAAGTGGACGTTTTTGGATCGGGACTTTGAAGAGGCGATAGGAGGCTTAATCAATTCACAGAAAGTCGTTTTGTGACATGTGTCAGGTGGGGCGTTCAGGGAGCTAACTAGTAACTATTAATACTGGAAGAGCTAATTATTTAGTGCCCTGTAATGCCTCATGTTTGACACTTTGAGCGTATCTTGTTCGGGCTTGCTCTCCATAGAGTCATAGACTGGGACTAGGACCCTCCTTTCGTTAGGGACAAATTTCTCTTTTCAGTGGACCTCTTTAAGATTAACTTTCAGATCTTTTCCCTTGTATTTCAACCTCTTACTCTCTCTAACCGATCACGACAGAAGAAATAAATTACGCTAATTTCTGTTGTGTGTAGATCCGTACCTTCGAAGGAAATCGGGACCAGAATGCTCGATCCCGTTTTAGATATACAACAAACAAAAATTTAGCCGAATGTATATTTTCGACCCCTTAAATTCTCACCTAGAAACAATCGAATTGTTTTCTGATTTCTTAAAATGATATTTTCTTATATGGAAGAATATGTCTTTTTCAGATGTTTGATTTTCTTACTCATTAAGTGAGTCCGGCATTCACCCAAAGGGGGACCAAGCAATATATTCTTATATTGCAGTAGCGTCCTCCGCTTTTTCCCATTAACAGCCGTTGGTATTTTGGAAACGGCATTTGATGATCCTAACTGGCAATCCCACTTTTGAATTGTTGAGTTTGGATGGATGTTGTCCCTTATCGAGCGAGGCTCGACCAAAAAGATTCAACGGTTCTCCCCATATCTAACTCCGAAGGAGTTTCCCCTGAAACGAGCGCCGAGCGGGGGCGACACGCAGATAACCTCTTTGAGCTCGACGACCATGTCAGCATGATTCTTCTTTCTTTTCAATTAATAGTGCAATATTAATCATCATGCATGATATATGCACAAACTATTGCTGCAGCGAATTTCCGGGGAATAAGGAAGAAAAAGTGAACGGCGATGTGTAATGTGCTGCTGGGTTACCCTGATTAGCTGGACTCGACATCTTATCACGCCTTCTACAAGGAGGGTGCATAATGGGAAAAGCAACTTCTACGGGGTACAAGGGTAGGTTTCTCGAACCTCTGATGAACATGTTCGAAGTCTATACGAAGTGGATTTTTAACATTTGTTCAGCTATTCCAATTCATTATTATTAATTAAATATTTGATACTATAGAAAGTAACCATTTTTCTTTTAAATATATTTCGAATTATAATAAACGATATATCTGATAGGTTGATTTAAATTGTATATAATAAGTTTCGGTACAAATTAAGTTTTTCGGGTAAATTTTATATTATAGAAATATTATAGACTAGGAATTTTCTGGTCCACCATGAATTGTTTTTGGTGCTCATCCATCGTTCAAATGATACCCAAAATGACCGCTCTTGTTTTACGTCGACCAATCTTCAAGTTCAAGGGCTTGGGGTTCCACATGTCCCGACTTGCCGGGAAAGAAATTTATCCTCGGGGATTTGTGGACCTATGACAGGACGTAGGTTGGTTGCAGGGAAGAGCATGAGGAAGGCTCTTGGGAAATTCTTTTAATCGATTGATATCTTCGACTTATTTAATCGTACGAGGATGTCATCAAGCTCTTGTTCTTACATCACCACTCCATACTGCCACGTCCAACTGTGGTTCCTCGTGAAATAGGTTTTTGCAATCATGTCGAAGATAGCAGGGGATGGAGTAGCACTTTTCTGGACTTCAATATTGCTGCTGGCGCTATGTTGGGTAACTTTTGCCTTGCGGGCCGGAGTCAGGGTATGGAGGAAGATTTGGGGCGTGGATGATATCTTAATGACGGTGGGAATAGTATGTTGCAACCAATTTTCCCATTTTCGAATATTCACATGCTAATAATGAATAGCTACTTTTTACCGTCACTGCTAGTCTATGTATTGTGTGCTCTTTTCATGGAAGCGGACAAAAATCTATCATGTTATCTGCCTATGACATCGCTCGTGGAACCAAGGTATATATCAGGTTTCTTATATATTAAAACCCAGGCTCTGGACATCCATACTAATCATTACTTATAGCTCTTCTTTATTGCCGAGTTCTTCTATGCGTCCGGTGCAATCGCCATCAAGTGTAGTATTGCTGTCACTATACTTCGTATTGCCGATACTCGTCGTCGCTATGTTTACACTATCTGGGGAATTATGATTTTGAGTGTCATCTCGGCCATTGTTTTCATCGTTGGCATTGCAAATATTTGTCATCCAATCAATACCTTATGGGGCGAATCAAACGGGACATGCAATCTCCAGTTGAACAGTGATGTTAGCTTGTTCTTCTCTGCTATAGAGATTTTGACGGATTGGACTTTGGCCATCTTGCCTGGCTTTCTGTTGTGGAATATTCAGATGAAGAGTAGGGTCAAGATCTCTGTGGCTTGTATTCTTGGATTGGCTGCTCTGTAAGTTGTTTTGTTAATATTCTACAGGTTGACTTGATATGTCTTACTTGATTATATCAAGCTTTAGCTAGAGCTATACAGTGTGGCTAATACTCTTTTAGTGCAAGCTGCGCAACAATTGTTCGACTTCGCTTCCTGAGTCTCTACAGCGACCCTACCGAATTCATGTTTGGCACTGGCAAAATAGGTCTCTGGTCCATCATCGAAGAAGGCATAGGAATATTTGCCGGTTCACTTCCCGCTCTTCGCCCTTTACTCTCTCTCCCCTTTCTCGGCCTTAGTACCACGGGCAAATCCAATAATCCCAGCTCGAGTAAAAACAGAAACGTTCCCAGAACACAAAATCAACAAAAACGTTCGGATATCAACATGGATACATTCGCCCAATTGGGAGATTCGGATGTCGAAAAAGACGGGGATGGGGATAGTCAAAAACACATCTTGAAGGAGACGCAAGTTTCGGTAACGAGTGATAACAGACAATCTGCACCTGGAGAATGGGAACAAAGTCAGATACTCGGATGGAAGGGCAATAGGAATTCAACGAGAGATGTTCAATGAGCAACAATTTTATACACACGAGACACACACGAGACACTCGGAGAAAAGTCACATCGAACGAGACGAGGAACTGGGTAAACGAAGGGAAAGAGGCAGGTAGTGAAATAGGATACGAAGATCTTGTACGATGAATATGGTACCTGGGTGAGATATCCTGTTCAACTATGAATGGATATCAAAGAGGGACCGGCGCGGCGTCGCTTTTGGGTTTATTAAGCATCTTGACGGAGTTGGATTTGCACCGGTTCGTGACCCAAGAAAACGCTGAGGGTTCATTGTCTAATTAATTGGAGGAATGGGCATACGGAAATGGATAAGGGATTAAATAAGGTTACTATACCACTTGTGGCCATGATATATGGTTACAAAAATTGTTGAGGAGAATGGGAATTGGTCGAACTCTGCTGTTTGATATATATGCAGCGTCAATATTATTTATTACTATTTATTATTATTTATTATTATTTATTATAAGATTTCTTGAAGCCGTGGTTGACTCGTGGCTGTGAGAATATGAGACTTTCTGTGCTGTCATCTAGACGCTAATTACAGATGATCTCACATTACATACTCCGTGGGGTCTAGTCATCTACTTGTTCAATACGTTAGATATATCTTCATATCTTTAAAAATATATAAGATTTTATAATAAGCTTGATATTTGATATTTAATACATTGTTGGATGCAATGAATGATATTGTAATCTTACAAGCTTTTTCGCTGCTAGCCAAGTGAATAGGCCTCAAAGAAACCTGGAAGTGGGCCTTTGAACACAACCACAGCATCTTCCAACACCACAACACGATAAGTCTAGCCCCATGAATTTTTTCTCTTCACAAATTGCTTTGCGAAGATTTATTCCGGTTTCCTTTAGCTCGGTATCAATTGAGAATTAAGGAATCAAGATGGTTCAATGGAGGAGGTTGTTTGGTCTGGATGGAAGGTATTGTTTTCCCCCTGGTGTGCGATAGCTACCTATGATGCTTCAGGAGTTTTCTCATTGATAGCGCGATATGGAGGGGTACTGATCGTTCTATGATTAGCTCAGATCAGCATCTTTGGCGCGATGAAGCTCGTCGTCGTAAGTTTCTCCTCCTCTTTTCTTATTCTGCATGAGTCGCACAACTCACAATTTCTAGTTCTTCCCTCATACCACGAAGATGAACTCACCAGCGCAATCCCACCTCTCGAAGTAACCAAAACCGCTCTCCGTCTTCGCTACCTCATCGAAGAGACTGTGCCATGTGAACTCGAAGAGGCAAATGTCGTCTGCGCGCATTCAAAAATCATCACCAGAAAGGTTATTGCAGCAGCCAAGGAAGCGGGTGGGAAGGAATATGGTGCCTGTGTGGTTTATGCGCTGTTGGTTTGCAAGAGGTGGTTCAAGAAGCAAGCAATGTTGGAATTGTGGGATGCGGATCTGCATAATGTGAGAGCTGTGGCTTGTGAAGTTATTGCGAAACAATTGTGAGTTTAGTTGGAATAGGGTTGGGAAATATGATGTACTGATAAGTGGCATAGGATCGAAACGGAAGAAAATCAGGAATATCTTTTACAGAATGTGCTGCTGAAGAGATACTCGATATTGGTAGATGGTGAACAGACTACACCTGCGAATGTTATCGAAAGAGCGGTGGATCTTCATGCTCTACGTGTTACCGGTTCTTCTGGATATCAGAAATGTGTCAATTATCTTTGGAGAGGATGGCTCGTACAAGATGAGAATGATCCTTCTCAGTTTGTCGATTACAAGCAGAAAGATAATACACATTATTGGACTCACGTTGATCCAGACCGCATGCGCGCACCAATATATCAGAATGCTACTCAAATCATCTTCTCCTTGATTTACCTGGCTTTGTACACCGGCGCCATCAATACAGTCAACCCAAAAGGAGATCTGGACATTGTAGAAATTATTCTTTACACCTTCACGGCAGGTTTCATCTGTGATGAGTTCAGCAAGTTTTGGAAGGTTGGAAGAAATTATATCGGATTCTGGAACGTTTTCAATGTAATTCTTTACGCGCTTCTGACTACAAGTTTGGTGACGAGGATTATTGCCCTGGGTCATCCACAAGAAGAAGACCGGGATGGGCAGAGACAGAAGTATAATCAGCTTAGTTATAACTTCTTGGGTATGCTTAAACTTTCATCTTGATGGTTGAAATAAGTACTGACGTCCAAAGCTTTCTCCGCTCCAATGTTCTGGATGAGATTACTACTTTATCTCGACTCCATTCGCTTCTTTGGCGCTATGCTCGTCGTTATCAAAGTAATGATGAAAGAATCTCTCATCTTCTTCGCTCTACTGTTTTTCATCATCGTCGGTTTCTTACAAGCATTCATTGGTATGGACATGGCCGATTCTCACGTCGACTCTGCTGCATTCATTCTTCAAGCCATGGCCAATGCTGTAATGCAATCTCCAGATTTCTCCGGCTTTGATAACTTCGCTCCACCTTTCGGTATTATCCTTTATTATATCTTCACATTCCTCATCATGGTCGTTCTTCTCAATATTCTCATTGCGCTTTATAACTCGGCTTATGAGGATATTACGGATAATGCCATTGATGAATACATGGCACTCTTTTCTCAAAAGACCATGCAGTTTGTCCGAGCCCCTGACGAAAATGTCTTCATCGCACCCACCAACCTCGTTGAAATCTTTTGTCTTATCCTTCCATGCGAATGGTGGATGCCAAGAAAACAATACGCAAAGCTTAATGATTATGTCATGGCAGTTGTCTATTCACCATTATTGTTAATAGCAGCATGGTTTGAACGGAGAAGCGCAATCAAGGTCAACGGCAATAGACGGCGTGGTGAGGAAGATGATGACACAGTGGAGGAATGGGAACAATTATCTGGCGAAGTAGATTTTGAGGGAGAAGGTTGGGAAAAGACTGTAGAGAGCGTTAAACCAAATGTTGAGTTTGATGAAGCGACACTGGAGGTTAGAGAGTTGAGAAAGGAAGTTGCGGAGTTGAAGGAGTTGCTGCTGATGTTGGTGAAGGAGAAGGAGGGAGGTGGTAGTGGAAGTCGTAATGTAAAGGGGAAAGGTGCAAAGTAGAAGATTGGGGTAAGATAATCGGTGGATAGTGGGCAGCAGGCAGTCGGGTGGAAATAATGGCGTTCCTGGACTCGGTTATAGGAGCTAGCTTGGGATTTTTAAGTGCAAAGGGGAGAGGGCAATATTATATGGAAAAGCTAATTGCTTTTGATTGCTTTTATTTTAATACCAAGTTTTAAGTACTCGAGATCGTAAAAGGTGTAGCATCATTGCCTGTTATCCCCTTCCATTACATTAGCATGTTGGTATCATAGTAACATGATATCGAATCACCAGCGCATTTCGCATTTTGGTCGTTAGGTTAAATTAGAAGGTTGGAAGGTTAGACGGCTAAAGTGCTTTGGTTTATCGGACATATTCAATTAGGAATTTACTCTGGATGGGACAGGAAGAAAATGAATAGATTGATTCATTTATGATAATATTTATATTAAAATTTCAATATATTTACTTGATAATTAATCAGAGCTTTAATATTAATTATTATAATATCGATTTAGAGTATTTCTTTTATATATTATTATTTGATAAAATAAAGATGTCCTCTTTCTCTTTCTTTTTATTATAAGATTATAATATTTTCTTTTCTTGATTTATTTAAATTATTATTTTAATATTATTTATAAAATTATTGCAGAGCACCAATTCGGCTGAGATAACAATTGGGATCTATTTTTAATTCATTCTAAAGCATTTCGATAAATCAACGCCTAAAAGAACTCTATGTCTATACCAGAGCTGAAGCTGCTCACTTCCTCCCGGACAGAACTTCCTATCGAATTAACGCATCATGTCGAGCTTTCCACAGTTCCCCTCGCTTCCGAAAGAGTTATAGCTCCTTGTATGGTACTTTGCACTAGGAGTGCAAGAAGGACAAATCGTTTTAATTAAAAACTTACGATATGAACGTCCTAGAAAATTCAAACCTCATGCTTTGTATTTTGTGAACTGCGATTCGCGCAGAACATATCTCGAATTTCACAAGAAAAACTTGGCCTGCTATCCAAGACTGGGAACTGTGGTCTTCGACCCACGAATTGACATAGTTTTGATAGAGGTGTATTGGTTCCAGTCGGCAACAGATACTTTATACCGGTTCAGACGTTCTCCGGACGCCAGAATCTTGAAAGATGTCCGCAATGTCTGCATCCGTACCTACTATGAAGTCGATGACATACATGAAGCACTACGAATGTTTAATGACCTGTTCAGTCGTATTATAGCACGAGCTTTACCATCCCTTGAAACCTTGATCTATGACCCGGGATCTGAGCCGAGACCTGGATGCAGATCATCATATGGAGGGAACAATGGGAAATGTGATTAAGATTTGTCCAGTTCATTGCGGATAGATATTGCAAGAAGACGAGCCGATTTCCAAGAACGTTATTTTCAGCGAATATGCGAGAGTCTGAAGAGATGTAAGCGCTACGGCATGCATCCTGAGTAGAATATCCCAAGAGCACTGTCGACGCTCGACATCCACGGAGAAACAGTCGACGTACAGAGAATCTTAGGGCAACGATAGCGAAGCAAGTTTTCGAATTGGTTGAATTTCAAATTGAGATACTGATTACCAGGGAGGAGTGAAAGAAAAATTGTTGCTAAGATTACAATATTGAGGATTTTGTTTGGGATATGAATATCAAATGAGACAACGATGGAGTTTGTAAATGAATGAATAGTTATCAATTAGGGATTCTAAACTTATATGATAGCGGCTTAGGATAATAGGAAATGTGAATCTTCGATTGCTACCTTGGCATACGCAGTGTAAGTATGTAGAACAATAAAGAGTAAACAAAGATTGGTTTATGATCACCGCTTGGGATACAATATAAGATTCTTAAAGTCAAAAACTACAAGATATGTGACGGCTTGAATACACAATAGCACTATGCATACACATAAGTGAAACAAATAAAACAACATCTGGTAGTTGAATTGGTGAATCAAGTTGAGTTGTGTTGCAAACGTTAAAATCAGTGAGAGCCATGGATACAAATTCGTTATTCTGGCCTCAGGCACATTTCTTATCCAGAAAAATTATGGTGATAACGACAAAGCTATTTTGATATTTGCCCAGAGGAAGCAGTTCGCCGCGAATCCAACATTTATGATCTGCTAGCCACAGTGATAAGATTGAAGCATCAACCTAATACGGGCTAAATATTGACCCCAGAAACGCCAAATCCGGCGCCCAGCGTCCCCTCATTCACCATGCCTCCCCTCACAGCAATCCACCCCTCCCTCTCCTTCACTCGAGCTTTCACCTCCACAGCTCGATTTCTCGCAAAGTCCACAAAACAAAGGCTAGCAGCCGAGCACGCAGAAGTTCCACCATATCCATACGGGCCCTCTCAATTCTACAAACAATCCAATTTCGGTCTTTACGGTCTCCAGAAGATTCGCTATGGAAACATAGTCTCGAAGAAGAATGAAATCAAGACTAGAAGGCATTGGCGACCGAACGTTCAGAGAAAGCGTCTCTACAGCGCCAGCATGGGGAGAAAGATAAAATTGAGAGTTACTACCAAAGTGTTGAGGACAATTGATAAAGCGGGAGGATTGGATGAATATTTACTGGGGGAGAAGACGCAGAGACTAAAGGAATTGGGAATGGGGGGTTGGAAATTGAGATGGAGGATTATGCAGACGGATGCTGTGAAGGAGAGATTTAGGCTAGAGAGGGAAAAGTTGGGTTTGCCGCCGAAGGAGGAGGTTTATTTGGATGAGGATGGGTTTAGTATTACAAAGGAAGAGATTATGGAGCAAGTGAGGAAATATGATGCGGCGATGGCAAGGAATGAAGAAGTTGTTATGGATGCAGAGGCACAGGCGGCGACAGAGTCGGAGATTTTGGAGGAAGATTTCATGGCGGAAGAGCAATATACGGAGAGAAAGCCAATATTATAGATATGAAATCGTGTATGATCAGGATGTATCAATTTCTGTCGTGTATAAGTATATGCCCGACGTAAAATTACAATGCACATAGTGCTACAGAGTGTTATCAATCTCAAAGTTATGGGATTGATTCTCATTACCAACTCAATAATGACGAGCAGCTTGAAGTGAGAAATTCCCGTGTTTTCTGGATCAGTGTAGTTCACTTGAATGTACTCTCATTTTCACCAGGTTATTCTCTTTCTTTGTCAATAGATTCTACCATCATATTATCTCATACATCCTGGTTCCTTCTTCATCTTCCGCCCCTCCCCTCAAGTTCTCCGAGTCGTCACGGAGATGGAATCATATAGTGAGATGATACTATGGATAGAACTCAGTATTTATATTTTTAACGTTTTCCATATATCATGCATCCAATTGTCCTTCAATGTCTTTCCCTAGATAATACACTCAATTTTCCTTCCCTCCTCAGAACTTTGGCCCGAGTAGTGATATCTCCATAACCTCTCCTGCGCTCCTTTCAAAGACTATATCCCTTCATCCCACATTGTATGCCGGGAAGGGAACCACCAACAGTCATCACAATAAGATAGAGAAACAATTTTCCCAACCACAGCGCCAAATCCACAAACAATCTGAGATATCCATCTCCTAGGTCCTGTTAGCCAGGGTTATCGAGCTCCTCATCAGTTGGTTTCCTTAAAAATGAGGCGGTATTGCTCAAACCGAGCAATACCATGGATTCCAAAAATCGAACGAGAAGTGTATTGTGACAGATCGATTTTGACTTCTTCGAGATCAGGATGAAGAAAAGTGACTCATACCACCACCCCAACGACCACCGATACCCGGTCCGTTCGATGATAGGCTCTGCGGATTGTTTGCAGCTGTCTTATTTGTGTACCCGTGTAAACATGGCGTCGTACAATCTGGCCAGAGGGTTGATCGAGATCGTTTGTGAGCCCCCCTATATCAATTTCCCATCAGAAATTTTCTAAAAGACAATCCCGCTCATACTTGGAGATCGGATGGGAGTGTTGGCGGGTTAGTACCAGGAAATACTTGAATATAACAACGAATAGTTTAACCCGGATTTCGGCCTTACAGAGTCCATACATTATAATACTATGATTTTATTATGCTTTATTATGATCTACTTCTGGTCTATATAAAGACCTCGTCTCGAGTGAATTCGTTTATAAAGTATTTTTATTATATTCTTATCTTCTGTGTAAGACGTCAAATCTTTGGACGAGGGGCAAAGAAGCGATGGCTAATGGCAGAGTATCTCAGAATACCTAGTACATAAAACCTTCATCAGGATTAACGCAACTGAGATTCAAAAGATCCTATCAATGACCATGGGAAACTAGATGTCGTTGTTGATATGAGGATTTAGGGTTCACTTTAAGAAAAACGTTGATTACATAAGGCATCAGGGTTACATTGAGCTCGTTTGGCGCGCTCAGCCATGATAATACCACCTTGTGGTTACACTGCCTGCCCCACATGAAGGTAGTTACAATATCAACTTGGAAAATATCATCATCGAAGGATTACCATATTGAACCGCCATTGCGCTGTTCCTGGAGGTTTGTTTGAATCATTATCTCATTAAATTCATCTATATTTCTAACCTAATATGTATCCAGAAAAGCAAAAACCCCAATGAAAGCGCCAAACTACTCCTCAACCTTGGAAATAAATGAATGTATTGAGGTGATCAGATGTCGTCAGAGCTCAAGCAATCTGGTCCCTCTGGGAATTGATATACTTGCAGGAGCGTGAGAATCATATCACACTCTAATCTATTTCGTCGCCATCAGTCTATCCTTCAACATCTTATCCAGAGGTGCGATAGCAGACTCGTAATCATGAACATCATCCTTTTCTAGCACAGACTTTCCAGCTGTCATGATCATTCGCTCTGGGGCTGGTACACTCAAATATTGCTTGACTCTGACTCTGTGTGCTGTTCTGAAAACTCTCATTTGTTTGACAATGTTGTTCATTTCGTTCTCGATGTCATCGTCTCCGTTTTTCTTGGCCTCATTGCGAAAGCTATGTTCGGCGATTGTTTCGCGGAATTTGCGTTGTAAGTTTGGCATGTAGCGTTGTGTGTTCTCCTCATTCAAGTACCTGTCAAGTCCCAAGAAAGCATCCATAATTTGCGGTAGTAGCAATTGGTTACCGGAAAGACCGTCATATTCAGTATATTCTCCGGTGATAGGATCAATATCACCAGCAGCCCAACCTTGGAATCCTTGCGCGTAGTGCATCCAGACTTTTCGTGAGATCTTGGATTCGTGCATGGTTTCGTAGTAAGTCTTTAAGGGTATGCGCAGCTCCTTGTTGATTCCTTTGAGCGATTGCAAGGTACCAGAGCGGTCGCCATTAGAATATTGTTGAATGGCTTTAGTTACCATGTGATAGATCGGGAGAGCTTCCCTTTCGATGTGGGGAAAGACATGGCCGAAATGGTATTCAGCAGATTGGATGAGCTCGTCCATGGTGGGATTGATAGGGTAGACAATTTGATCCTTGTCGTCAAAGTTACAGAGATAGTTACTTGCGACATTGCCTCCTTGAGATGTAACTCCATATCGTCTCTTGAGATATGGCCAGGCGAGGTCGAGACAGGCTGGGAAGTCGATGATCTTTTCTTCTTGGGCAAGCTTAACTATAGGAATTGTTCCCCAACTTCATTATGTTAGCGAAATTTCGTTTTTTACGACAAACAATGAGGGGTACTTACCGGAATGAGTGTCTAGACAACGCAATACAAGCGAAAAGACCATTCCAAGCTGCACGGGATAGAAAGTTCTCATCGTTTTCTGCTGCATCTAACAGAGCCTTTACCTCGTCTATATTGACTTGATCATTGTAGAGTGTTCTCATCTGCACGCGGAAGTCCAAGCATCGTTGAAAGTTCTTTACATCGTCACCGCTAAGTTCTGCAGTTGAAAGAGCAGGTGCCATGGCTTGATAAATGTCGTGGAATGGTCGAAGGGCCTCTGGCCAAGCATCACCATACACTGTTGTAGGAGGCCATGTTCCAGCTCCATCGATTTCGATCAAGTCTCGAAGAGAGTTCTGGGTGGCATGAGGCTTGTATATAATGGTTTCATTAAAAGCAGCATATGCGTTCCCAGATTGAGCTTTTCTTCGGTTTGATTTCCCAAGTATGACTTTACGGTAAAGATTGAGGAAGAGGCCAAAAATGGCAACGGGGAACAGGTATAAGACAGGTAATTGAGTGTTCGCTATGATCAAATCGAAGTTCAACATTTTGAAAAGATTGAAAGGATGAATAGGATGAGAAAGCAGAAGATATTGTTGGAAGCGAAAGTCTTTGTGTTCAAAAAGATATCAATGATTGAGTTTCTAATAATTTATGAGATACAATGATTGGAAGGATGATTAAAAGGATGATTGTTTGATGATTGAATGATGTTATCTCGAAGGAAAGTAAGGGAATATTTAAGGATTTCTCAACAGCTTCTCATCATCAGTATTAAGAGGCCATACTTCTCATTTGCCATTATTGAGTTACCATTTACTTCCACTCCTTTGGCCAGCAGGAGTCATGATGCAAATTCCATCACAGTAAAATTCAATTCCTACTAAGAATGGTCATTATTCTGACATCTCCTCTGTCGAATGTTACGATGTTCCAACTTTGGCAATGCAGCATCAAAACGTTCCCACTCCGATACGACCTAAAACGGCTGGCTCATTAGCTTCCACTATCTCCATAATTTAATTCTCCTGAATTCCTAAATATGAATGGCTGATAGTGGCTTCTATAACTGCGGCGCGGCATTTCGCGTGTCCACTTTTAACTCGCTTTTAGATTTCTAGATTGAGCTGCAGCTACCTTCAGGATCTGTAGCCTTACGAGAAGAAGCGAGCCTATCAAGGATAGCACAGTTGCGGAATATATTTTCGACGAAATAGAGGCGTAAGGCTAACTCCGGCTGGACTTGCTACAATATTGCATCATTTTTCGACCTATATCGGACAAAATTATGCTGCGCGCTCATTACTTGGTCACCTTGGCGATCACATGCATGAAGCTAGGACTTTTGGGATAGCGTCCCATTCCTACTCGCAAAAAGCTTTACGTAGTATGTCATTTTTGCGGTAGAAATTACAAATGCAGCTCAGCTATGAAGCAGGATAATGAATACTGTGGGAAATTTTCAACCAATTACACTTTTGGCAAGCCATGGTTGATGCTGGACGAGCACACATGATTTTCACGAGTTGAATTGAATCTTACACGACCAGACACCTGGCAAACGCACCGGCAAAGCAGAAGGTTTGACGTGAAGCATGATCCGGATTGTTGTATTTGAGCAAGGTAGATTCCCTAGACATGGCATACGATATCTCGGCGTCTGTTCCATCTTCAGGACTGCGAGATCAACTACTCTCAGTCACGGAGTTTTATCCGTTGGGTATCAGATCTGGAGGCTCACTGCATGACGATGATGGATCGATGAAATGGATATACGGGCGATTTACTAGCAAAATTTGCGCTTTCATTACATTTTTCGGTTGTGCTGGCTCAATGTAAAATCGTACCGCAGAGGACATCATTCACGTCGCGAGAGATCAGATGAATAATGATGAGAACAATTACGATAAGGTTAGTCACTGCGGACGAGTCAGTTCATTATATGCTGACACTTCATTTTAGCATTACATGTTATATTGTGGCACTCAGAGAGGATCACTACTATTCAAAGACATATGTACATGTTTTCCGCAGCCTAGAATTGACGAGATGCTCGTCTGAGCACCATTCAACTGGGTCAATTATGGATTTAATATTTGGTGGCGGGTGCAGAGATAGTCCTTTTGAAGGTTCTAGAATAGAGTCCAAAAACTTTTCATTGATTTATATTCCACTTTATTTTGAAACTCGGCCTTTCACAGCCATAGAAGGCACAAGAGTCGCATAACCCATCAGATAGAAGGGCGCAGATAATGCAAGGCTCTTCTCCACGAAATTGCGACGACTCCGAGTTTGCTGTGCTTCAGTAAGCTTCAGATACGATTACTGCCATTTATCCTTGCAAAATCCTTGTGAACTTTCGCCGTTTGACGCTCGGTATCTCCCCGCAAGCCGGCTAAAGAATTCGATGAATCA
This sequence comes from Sclerotinia subarctica, assembly GCA_025389085.1. Classification (NCBI taxonomy): domain Eukaryota; kingdom Fungi; phylum Ascomycota; class Leotiomycetes; order Helotiales; family Sclerotiniaceae; genus Sclerotinia; species Sclerotinia subarctica. The sequence continues at coordinate 3,335,967 of QRFI01000006.1, forward strand.
TCACTCCGGAGATTCATCTTACGAAGTCTCACCGCTGCCTTGGATTGGAGCCGTGGTCCTGGAATTGCAAGGTTTGACCCGAGATTACCCACCGATGATTCTAAGAACTTTCAGATGTAGACCCAGAGTGCATAACGAGAGTCTGATGAATTTCGCACACACCTTTTTGGTCAGATTTGCTACATTTTCCCTTGATGTTTTTACATAACTGCTCGAGTAAATTTGGGTGCTTTGGTGAGATGTCAGATATTAGTGGGTTTGGAGAGGCCGGAGGTCTTGCTTCGGTTAGCATGGGGTTGGCACGTAGGGGGGAAGGAGTTAAGTGCATAGTCAGAAAGGTGAGGAAAAGAGCCGAGTTCATTTTGATGAAGGTCCAGTCTTGGAAGGGTATATATCTCTATTCAGGTCTTTGGGAGAATCGGATTTATATCTCCATTCATTTGTGTCTTTCTCAACTGTTCTATTCATCCATTTTGTTATTGTCTCCGGTAGCAAACAAAATGGAGTCTCTAAACGGAACTACGAAGGTGGTCGCGATTGATTCGCCGGTCTCTAGATTTGGTCCCTACTTGACCGGCCCAAATTTGGCCGGCGGTCTCGCCATTGCCCTTCTTGTCCCATTTATATACCAAATCATCTACTATCGATTTTTCCATCCTTTAAAGGACTTCGATGGTCCTTTTTGGGGATCAGTAACCAGACTCTGGCACACATATCAGAACATAAGGGGTATCGAATTAGAGACTTATGACCGCTTACTCAAGGAAAAGAATAGTATGTACAGGAATTTCTTTTCGAAGCCCTTCCAATGCTAACAAATAAAAGCAACCATCCTTCGAATTTCTCCAACTGAGCTATTGATTCCCTCAGCTCTCTCTCTTCCACAAATCTACCATCGTCAGGCTGTTAAGACAAAATGGTATGTGACTGGTGCACTTGGCCCTGGAGAATCAGTCTTCAACATGCAACAACACTCTCATCACGCTCATTTCCGTCGCTTGATTGCGGGGCCATACTCTATGTCTAAGATGGTCAAGAATGAACCTCTCATTGATGACATTATCATCGCTTGGATAAAAAAACTAAACGAAATGTTTGCTCAACAAAACAAAGCTTTTGACATGTCAAGATGGGCAACTTTTGCTGCATTTGACGTTATCAGCTTGGTTGGATTTGGAGAGGCCTTTGGATTCGTGGATACTGCTACTGACGTTGATGATTTGATCGAAGAACTCCACAAGGGCTTCTTCTATTTCGGTATTGTTGGAAGAATGTACCCATTTGTTGAGTTCATCAAGAAGACTTGGCTTGGACGATTCCTTGTCTCTAACGAAAAGGACAAGGGAGGAATGGGGTTCTTGATTAGATGGACAAACAGAATTATGAAAGCTAGACAGAAGGAAATTGCGGAAGGAAAGAACAACGACAGAGTTGATCTGTTGCAATCGTATGATAATCTTCCTTAATTGTTTCCGCAAATACTAACAAACCAGATTCTATGAGGCCCGTGATGCCAATGGTCAACCACTCACCGAAGATCACATCCGAGCCGAATGTATGCTCTTATTCACAGCTGGCGCCGATACTACCGGAACTACCATGGGAGCAATGATGGCATACCTCCTTTCCAATCCAACTGTCTACGCCAAAATGATTGGTGAAATTGACGCCGCTTTCGAACGTGGTGAACTATCTAGTCCTGTTCCAGCTGCATCAGAAGTCTCCAAAAACTGTCCATACTACGTTGCCTGTGTCAAAGAATCCCTGCGTTTATGTCCTTCGGCTCCTAATATTTTTCCTCGTCTCGTCCAAGCTGACCATGCTCCTCTTGTAATCGATGGAAAAACTATCCCAGTCGGAACTGAAGTTACTAGCACAGCCTATATGGCCAATCGTGATCCGACAGTCTATGGAAAAGATGCGGAGGAATTCAGACCAGAAAGATGGTTGGAAGATGACGGAGAGGCCGGTAAGGTTTTCGATAAATATCTTGCTACCTTCGGGTATGGTACTCGTAGCTGTTTGGGTAAAGATCTTGCTATGATTGAATTGATGAAGACTCCTTTGATGGTAAGTAATCTTTCCTGACTCGTTGGTTCCTTATACGGTCCTTTAATAACAATCATTCAGTTTTTCCGCGCATTTAATCCACGACTGTGTCTTCCAAGCAAGGAGACCCCATCCCCAAAACGTATTTTGGTCGGTGCTATGTTTTATTGGGATGATATTTGGATGAAGCTTGAGAAGAGAGAAATTCCTGGATTTCCTTGGTGAACTTGTGAGATGAGCAGATAAGATAAGGATATAAGGATTGTACCGTTTTCTCCTGCAGAATTCAGGTATGCTAAACAGGGATTCAAAGAATACAGTTTTTATGGGTTAGGGTTCGGAGTATTTAATTCTCTAGTTAAATGAAATGTAACCAAATGCATGCTTGGATACTTCAATGCGAAAAAGCCTCAATTAAAGAACTTTAATTGGTCATTGAATTGAATTTTCCTGGATTCTAGAGGAGAAAACGGTATACAAACGTTTCTCATCTGCATGCAAACCCTGCAATCTCAGTTCGTAATAACAATTTCTGCATTGTAACCTTGTTGAAAAACGTGGAGAAGAATACTACCCACACAAAATAAAGCATAGTCTTTAATGCTGTATTTTTATTTCTGTGCCACATGTGTGATTATGCAACGGCGATGCAGCGTCAAGGTTAATTTGACGTACAACACGCGAGATACAGCGGAAGGAGTTTCAGCAGAACGAGCAACCTGCATAAAATGCTAAGGTAGGAATCAACAATCTTTCTCTCATGACTAGCGGACCAGCATTCATCATTCAATTGGCGGTACGAAAAGCTAACGCTGCACAAATGTATGAAAATATTACCAATCCTCAAAACCACCACATCAAACTCGTATCCCTCGAATCCTCTCAGACTTTAGAACATCACGTATCAATGCCAAGTACCAATACTAAGTGCTCCGTAAAAGGTAGGCGATTCTAACACGAAGTTTACTTTGGCTTCTACCGGTCACACTCCCGCCGCAAGTCCTCATGAGGTAAGTGGTTTCGGAAGCTGTGGTCGGAATTGTGGGTGTAGCGTAGTACTCGGGTTCCTGACTTGGCGTTCGCTTAGCCCCTGGAATCTTTGGTGGTATTAATTATTAATCGCGCTAATTATGGAGAGTATGGGTGATGAATGTTTTCTTCTCACTCTGTACGATTTTTAGAGATTTTTGAAAATCATGAAGGTTGATGGAGTATGAGAGTTAGAGAGAGCGAGAGATGTTATCGTGGTTTAGATAGTGATTTTCCGGAGTAATTTCCGAGGCCGTGTTGTACTGTAGTGTTCAAACTTATCATGAAGGGGTTAGCACAGCATTCAGGGGTACATCGGGGATAACACCAGGGGCATCAATTTGTGGTACTACTCTACCCAGGGTAGTTGACCTCTACAAAGTACGCATCAAGCCCGATGGGTACCCAGGGTACCACCGGTATTTGTTAAATACACCGTCTTGTAAAAGTTGTTGGTTCTTCAGATGTGTGGCGCCAAAGAAGATGATTTATAATGAAGTCTATCTACTCCCCTTCAAGGATGATGAGAGAGTTCTGATACATCTGGGGAATACATCATCCAACGTTTCTGATCATTTATATGATTTTGCATATCAATACCCCAGATACCCAGGTACCAATCTGCCAGATTACCTTTGGGTTATCCTCCCTAGAGGTGGAATAAAATAATACCTATGCCGGTCGGATTTCCCCTGGATTTCCCCGGTTATACCCTGTCCTGCACCCAACCCTAATTTGTGGATTGATCGACAAACTACACCGCATGCAGGAGAACTCCTATTATCTTGTCATTTTGGATAATGATACAGCAAAATATTGATTTCCACTAAACTTTATAATTTTACAGTATTTATTCCTTTCATGGTACTTGTCGTCATTATTGTTTGCTCCTTTCCTCCTTGACTTGAGTATCTACTGCCAAAACGGCTATTAATACATAATTTTTCAATTTCGGATTTAAAACGAAACATCATTCGTTGACGCGTGGAATCGTGCGCGTTCTTATAATTAATCAATTCTAATCCTTCAACATTCAACACCCATAGTTGTTCATAGTACCTGGATACCAAACAACGGGTGAGCCTATCTACAACCATGTTGTGGAAACAATCTACTGCGTAAGCCTTATCATTTAATCCCAGATACTCCGAACTGTGCTGATGAACTCAATAGAGCTGTCGCCGGTCTTTTGTCTTCGGCAAAAGGCCTTGCACAACCTAAATTATCTGCACGTGCTGCAGGAATCGATAACTATCTCACTTCGGAAAGTCCAATCGCTCTTCAGGGTGTCTTGAATAATATTGGTCCCAATGGCTCTAAGGCTCCTGGTGCCAATGCTGGAATTGTAGTTGCCAGTCCAAGTACAGTTGATCCTAACTGTGAGTCGATCAATACTAAGTCCTACATCATCTTGGCAGGCGATGCTAACTTCAATCAGACTTCTACACATGGACTCGTGATTCTGCTTTGACTTTCAAATATCTAATTGATACTGCCAATTCGAGCTATCAAACTCTCATTGAGGATTATGTAACTTCTCAAGCAAAGCTTCAAACAGTTGAAAACCCTTCAGGAGATCTCGAGTCGGGCGCAGGTTTGGCAGAACCAAAATTTTACACTAATGAGACTGCCTTTTTAGGAGAGTGGGGACGTCCTCAACGTGATGGACCGGCTCTTCGTGCCACAGCTTTGATATCCTTTGGAAATGATCGCCTTGCTTTGGGACAGAATGATACTGTCAAGGATATTATCTGGCCTATTGTTCGGAATGACTTGGCCTATGTCGCACAGTACTGGAATTTATCCGGCTTTGACCTATGGGAAGAGATCAATGGATCATCGTTCTTCACTACCGCAGTTCAACACCGAGCATTGGTGGAAGGAGCAAAATTTGCCACTGCCCTCGGAGAATCATGTGCAGATTGTGAGGCGCAAGCCCCTGAGGTCCTTTGCATGTTACAAAACTATTGGAATGGCACCAGCATCAATTCGAACATTCAAGTACAATCAACAACCTATGATCGTTCCGGATTAGATTGTAACTCAATCTTGACTTCGATTCATACCTATGATCCAGATCCAGCTGTGGGATGCGACTCCACCACTTTCCAGCCCTGCTCCGATCGTGCTCTCGCAAATCACAAAGTACTAGTCGACTCCTTCCGTTCTATCTACACCGTCAATTCAGAAGCCTCAGCGGGTCAAGCAGTGGCTATTGGTCGTTATCCAGAAGATTTCTATCAAGGAGGAAATCCCTGGTATATGTGCACGTACGCAGCAGCAGAACAACTCTACGATGCCTTATGGACATACAACAGTACCAAAAATATCACCGTAACGGATGTCAGTCAGCCTTTCTTCGCCGATATGGTCCCAGGAATAGAAAAAGGAACCTTTGCAAGTGACTCGACTCAGTTTGCGGATATAGTCAAAGCTATGCAAGATTACGCAGATGGCTTCGTAGCAGTCGCCGAGAAATACACCCCAGAAGATGGAGCCCTCGCCGAACAATTTTCCCGCGAGAATGGCACAGCCGTCAGTGCAGGAGATCTCACATGGTCCTATGCATCATTCCTCACGATGCAACGTGCCAGAGAGGGAAAACCCGGACCTAGTTGGGGAGCTGCAAGTGCGATTGCAGAAGGTGTTCCAGATAAGTGCTCGGGCGGTGGTGTAAAGGGATCTTATTCTACTCCTGCTGTCAAGGCATTCCCTAAGGATGAAGAGGGAACTTTCGGGACAAATAGTAGCTCGGCTTCAGGTGCGGGGACGGGAACAGCAACAGGTACGGCAACGGGTAGTGCGGCCAGTGCGGCAAAATCGAAGAGTGCTGGAAATAGACTTTTGCCTTTGGGATTTCTCCGATTTTAGGAATAGAGGCTGTCTAGATGGATAGGACTATGGATCTCCTGAGATTTTGGCGAAATGCTTTCTTGGATGTGTTGAATGATATTTTTATGATGGTATACGTAACGGCTTGATTGAATTTCTATTTGATGTTGAGGTGGTTGTAGGGTATTGATGTAAGACTTATTTACTAGGAATGAGACACGAGCGGTAATTTTATAGCAGATGAGAATTAGTTTTACTTCTGGACTCGGCTCTCTGCTATGTCCACTGGATATTTCATATCTGCTGGCTGTATTAACTGATTAACTATACGTACTAATTCCTTATCTGAAGCTGTTCCGTTTATAGCTCTCTGTGAGTGACTTGTGAGTTACTTTGAAATATTAACTGCAATCGCATACGTCGTATTGATTGTGATTATTGTAATCTTATAAAAAGTAAGGGATTCAAACTCGCTTTTCATCAGCCATCTATAATTCCCACATTTAGAAAAGAAACTTTGATACAAAATTCCACACGAAGATATTAGCATAAATATAACACTAAGACTAGAAATACCACACCAATTCAATCCACAGAGAACCACACTATACTTGATATATAAAAATACATAAATAGAAAACCACAACGACGTAGTTAACCCGCTCATACAAATATAAGTCAGCGAATCCTAAATTTAACTATCCTACCTATCAAAATTCACTACGCATAAGTTCCTTATGTAGTAATTAACTCAGAAATTCAGAAGTGTGGCAAATATTTCAATTTCTCTCTTTCCGGTATGTGAATAATCAGAAGAGAAAAGACCAAAAAAAAGGCTTCAGATGATAGATAACTCATCAACCTTAGACAGTAGCGGAGCTGGGAAAATGGATCGAATTATGGGATGTTTTTACTTACTTTAGACTGAGTATAGTTGGGTAGTATATGGGAACGGGAATGGTTTTGATGATGAATGATTATAACTTGCTTGGAATCCTTTGAGGATACTTTCCAATTACTTGAAGTTTTGGTAGTTTGAGGTGAGATTTATGTTAGAGGAGGTGAATATTATAGACCGAAGTAGATTTATTTATACGGGATGATTCATTGTCAAATCAATGCTTTGTGGATGAATTTAATTCTTGCATCTAGAACAGCCCTTTGACCCGCTGGAGAGACCTCTCACACAAGGTCAGATTTCAGAAAACCCTAAACCTATCCCCAGCAAAACTTGATCAACCATTCAGGATTTATCCACGCATAGATCCTCATTGAAAGTTGTTTCATATGTCAGAATGACCCCTCCAAAAATATGCCTCTCTCCCCATTGTTGCCCGATCACATCTCTGAAAGCCGTGCAATTCCTGCAGCATTCACTCGGATTCCCATTGTGGTTATAATATCCGCTCGGGCACATATAAACTCTCTCCATTGACCATTTTGGATAAATTTCATATTTTACACCAGCTGGAAATCTTCCGGATAATCCACGGCCAATTTCATGAACCTTGTACTGTGTTTGAACCACCTGGAGATACTTCTTCCCTTCCAGCCATTCCATCAACGATTTCAAGGCGAAGTAATTTGCCTCTTGTTGAAGCGCAACGTACATCGCCTTATCATGACCCTTAACTTCGTCGTAGAAAATGGGAAATGTATTCCGTCTCAAATACTGCAAGATGTGGCCAAAGAGAACAGGATCGGCATCGAGAAAGTAAGATCCGTCGATTCCGGGCTTGGCCCACCTGGGGGATAGGAATCTTTTGAAGAAGTCGGATTTTGAAGTCAACGTTCCGGCTGTGGTGATGAAACGTTGGGTGCCTACTTGGAGAATTATTTGGTCTCTTGTATCGATGTTGGGAGTGGTTGAGGACATTGTGTACTTTGAAATGTGGAATGGTTGATGTGAAGAAGTGTTTTAAATGGTGGAACGAGCGATATGGTAGGAACATTGTGCGAAATCCTAACTTTTAGTATGATTTTGCTGAATGAAATATTGGTGGGAGCTACACGAAATTTGTAGAAGGTTCCTGATGAGAAGGAAGGAAGCAATAAATTCATGGCCTTTAATCATGTTCATTGACCGTCCCAGAGCATTTGTCTATGGCATTGGTGCTCAATGAAACTCTTGATAGCTTGGTCCCATAAACCGTGAAAGACCAGATGCTAGTAGCATTGAGTAAGAATGTTCTAACCAAAGATTTGTTAGAGGATCATGAATATTATAAGTCGTAAAAAAGTACTTCTTTCACTTACAAATTGCTAGCATTCACCGCTTAAAAAAGGACTTCATATTCCTTTAGTATTGCCATAGACTAAAATACCTTTGATATTGGTGATTAACATGGTATATATCTTGTAGTTTCTATCCTCCTTTATTGCATGTTAAAATCTCTAGCAAAATTCCCAGCAAAATAATAAGGATGGTTCCATAGTCCTCCCCTTGTGACTTAACGCACTCGCGGCGACATCTAATATGGCGTAAAAATGGTACTCACAAATACAAGAGCGATGAATTGAAGAGAAATGCCCGGAAGACTAGTCGATGTGAAGTTTTGACACTCATAAATTCTCTTATTCTCCAGTTCTCTGTGAAATAGAGGAAGATGCCATCTTCAATTGACTCGAAGTTCTCAGATCGATGCTTGAGGCTGAGGGAAAACTCGACGTCAACACCTACATCAACACCCACATCAACACCCACATGGATCAGTACATCAAACTCTGGGATTTCAAGAAACTTCTCAATAAAACCGTATTTGCGAATGGTGCGGTGGATGGAGAATTTGGGATTGCTGCACGAGTAAACAAGTCTGAAGATTGCTTTGACTTAATGTCCACAAGGCCAGAAATCAGAAACGAAGGATATAGTTGCCAAGATGTGCATGGCCATAGCCTTGGTTAAGATAAGTAGAAAAGTTGTTAACTGACAAACTCTGATTTCATCAGATAGAAACATCATATTGGACGAGTTGGAGAAATGAGGATGAGGTTGATATTGATGTTGACTTGGATGAATCGAATGAATAAAAATAGATGAGATGGGAATAAGTCGACACGATAAGCTTAATGCAGCCACGTGCCCAACGATAGCATAGCTGAGTCAGCATATTCACATGCCAATCTTCACCTCACTGCAACTTCACTCCAAACACGAACACCAACTTAATCTTCTCCACATGGTCCCCATGATTTCATTAGTCCTGCATAAGATTTAAAACATTCCAACATTCCAAGACTTTCAATTCGCTCCCACTTGAAGAAAACGGGGAAAACGGGGAATTATAAGACTTATATCAGCCTCGGCCTTCTCTTTTGGGTCCAATCGATCATATGCCTCTTTTTTTGGTAAACCTTCCTTCCATGAGCCAAAGGAAGCACAATCACCATCTGGGGAGATAGAGATATCCTCAATTTGTTATCAATATCTTTTCTGTCTTTCTCTTCATATGTACAAACAAGTGGAACTTCACTTCGGGATTACTTCTTATTTCCAATTCACATGAACCTGTAATTTCCTTCCTATTCTTATTCTCCTTTTGACTTCCCATAAAACGAGATACAATACACCCCGAGGCGCACATATGTTAACAGTTCTTTGTTCTCACTCGTCATCTTCTCTTTTGTACAACAACATATAACTTTAATCAAGATGATAGGTATATATTACCATCCTTTCTCCATTCAACTACTAATGAGGTTGGCAGATCATGTTCTAGGGCGACCTTCTGTACAGTTTCGTAAGATACAGGTTTTGGCCGTGGTATCTTTCTGGTCGTTTTACCTCTTCCGGTAACATTCTTGCGCCAGCCTTGTTATCGTAACAATAACTAACTTCAATTCGCAGAGGGAACAAAGACGGACCTCCAAAAATTCGAAAACTTTCCCGCATACTCTCGAAATACCTGACGCCATGGCAAACTCTGGTCATAACCCTCCTCTACCTTTACATTGCACGAAACTTGGGAAAACTAGTTGGACTCGAATGTCCGGAGCCTTTAGCAAATCTTTACACGAGATCATACTTTCGAGCAACATGGGTTACGACAGCGTTGGATGCGGGGTTTTGGAGTGCCATGCGCATAAGGCGGAAATGGATACGTGATTTGGCTGGAGTTATATTCACCGTTTATTATTTGATTGCTGCTGAGCAAGCCGATGAAAAGGTTCGAAAAGTACGAGGAATGTTGACGGTGGATCATTTGAGAGTTAGTTGGAATAAAGGAACAACTCCATACTTGGGATTTTTGTCGAATTTATTACGCCCAAGATTCATGAGATATCCACCAAGAGCGATTCGGATACCGAGACCATCGAGCAGTGATTACAAAGAACCTGTCAGTGGATGGTTATTCTTTGACGGGCCACTATCGGCTCTGAAAAATCATACAAAAATTGTCTTGGATATACCTGGTGGAGGATTTGTAGCAATGGATCCAAGAACAAATGACGACAAATTATTTGCATGGGCAGGCAAAACTGGATTGCCGGTTTTGAGTTTGGATTACAAGAAAGCACCAGAGTTTCCATACCCCTATGCATTAAACGAATGTTATGATGTCTACAGTACGATAATCGCTAGTCGAGGTCGTTGTGTGGGATTATCCGGAGATGTAATTCCTAAGGTCGTGATCACTGGGGATAGTGCAGGTGGAAATTTAGCTGCGAGCACCACATTGATGATTATCGAATCCGGAAGAACAGATACTCGACAATTCTTGGGACAAGGGTCGCTTCCAATTCCCGACGGTCTAGTTCTCATTTATCCCGGATTAGATATGAACATTGGGAATTGGATGAGTGATGAACAGATGAGTTTGATCAAAGATAGGAAGTATAGGAAGACAAATAAGGGGATTATTGAGAGAAAAAGTATGCAATATACTTTGGCAGCGGGAACACCACATCAAAGTGAAGATGAGGATGAAAGTCCAATGAAGCTACCTTCGCCACCATCCAGAACGGAAGAAGGTGTAGAAGGCTCTACTCAAATACCGTCGAAAATTTCTCTACCATCCCCTCAATATAGCACTGCTGCCCCTACTATTCTTTCTCCGACATCTACAAAGACGCCCACAAAAATTCAGCCAATTACACCATCGACATCTCACCATCCCGCTCCTCTACGCACCCGTCTGGCCATGTCATCTATGATATCCTACTTCAATGATCGCATCCTCACTCCGGAAATGATGCGTGCCATGATTATTCTTTACATAGGTCCTCACAATCGTCCCGACTTTTCTACCGATTATCTTCTATCTCCGATTTTAGCACCTGACTCATTATTAGCTCGATTCCCCAAAACTTATTTCATTACAGGAGAACGAGATCCGCTAGTGGATGATACGGTCATCTTTGCCGGAAGACTAAGACGATGCCAAGGAGAGGATGCAGCAGAAGTCATGTTAATTCCCGGAATAAGTCATGGTTTCTTACAATTTGTTGGAATTTTCCCGGAGGGATGGAAATATATTTTCCAGTGCGGAAAATGGATGCAAAAGATCTTTGAGGAATCAGAACAAAGAGAACTTACCAAAGCAAATGAAAAAGAGAAGTATCGCAGAAGAACAAGAGCGGAGAGTTCGGGGGATGAAGATACCGGGCTTGAAATGAGAATGAGTATTACTGGGAAAGGGCAAGGTCCTGGTGATATGAATGGGAATGGTGAAGTGAGGAGAAAAAAGGAAAAGCTGCTTAGAGAAGAAATTGGGAGGGGTAGTGGAGAAAGAGGAAGAACGAGACTAAGAGGAGGAATCAAGAGACAAAAGAGTATGGTTAGTTTAGCTAGTGAGGATGATCTTTTGGGGAGGAGAATGTTGGGATTGGTAGGGGCATTGACAGGGAGGGGTGATGATGGTGGGGCTGATGATTAAATTTGCTGGGGTGGAGGAGGGAGTTAGATTTGTGGTGCTGGGCCTACATGTATTTAGATATTGGAAAGAGGACTTGGAATATACGGATTCAAGATTCTACGAAAATCTTTAAAATAAGTACACGATTTAGTGTAGAACTGGAGTATAGAAATTCACGTTAGCGATGTAGACAGCTGGATGTATTATCGATGAACCGTACATCAAAATGACTAGTAGTCCTAGTTATCCAGATATTCACAAGGCCAGCACCCTGGAATTAGCGTGCTGACAGCACGTGTATGAATCGTTCAAATTCGACTCCTGCTCCTAATCATTGGTAGAGGGAAGAAACAGTGGTTAGTGATACCCAGGCACTACCTTGGTGGCTGATAATAAGTGAGATGTTTATTTTGGTGTCGTTGTGGACGAGAGACTGGAAGTTAGAGATTAGGGATTGGAGATTAGAGACTAAAGACTAGCGACTAGAGATTAGAGATTTGTAGTGCTAGTTTAGTCTAGTCTAGTCGGTATTTTAGCTTTGTTTTGTTTTGTTTGATGGGTGTGGGATTCAGTGGGATTGAGGTTATTACTGGTGAAAGGGGTTATGATATGATGGGCCTAGGAAACATACTAACTACAACTTAGCACTCGCACTAGGGATTAGATAGGTTACTAGTGAAGAGGGGTAGACATAAGGCGAGTATACTACGTTATAGGCGTTTTATTAGTAGAAGTGAGGGTACTGATGAATATAAAGTCTTCGTCCTTTTCCTCGAGAGGGAGATTTCTTCTTCATCTCTTTTTTTCATTTTCTTCAGTTTTTGGATTTCGGATTCCTGTCGTTCTTCTTTCTTTTTTTCTTTTGTTGCTTTTCTGCTTTTCTGCCTTTCTATATTTTCTTTTGCTTTGCTCTAGCGAGACTTTTCTTTCTTTATATCTAGTGACTCTTCTTATATCTTGCTGTCTTACTAATTTCTATTTTCCACTATTATTTCTTGCTCCAGCAAGCTTTTTCTTCCTTCATGTCTAGTGATTTTTCTTTTGTCTTGATACTTTTTTAGTTTTTTATTTTACTCTATCATTTACTCAACAAGTTTTTTTCCTCTTTTTATCCAGTGACTTTATCGGAGCTTTGTTTCGTCTTCTTTTCTGTTTATCTGGCTGTTTCGAACTTCTTGATGTGAGTTACTTTTCCTTATCTCGTTGATTTCGAGTTATTTCTTTCCTTTTTTTTTCTTTTCCTGCTGAGCTGGATTTCCTGGGTTTCTAGCAGCCATTATTTTTCCTTCAATGTAACAAGTTAACTTTAATTTTCCTGTTTTCTATTATTCACTTTGTACTTTCCTACCTTCCTGAATCTGTTTGTTTTTCTTTATGCTTCAACGTATTCTTTTCTTCTGTGGAGGGTTCTCTGATCCCAGTGGGTATTTATGTTGCAGTGGGATATTTTCTTTGTATTTCTGTATTTCTGTATTTCTGTATTTCTGTATTTCTGTATTTCTGTATTTCTGTATTTCTGTATTTCTGTATTTCTGTATTTCTGTATTTTTTCTTGCTTTAATTAGTTGTTTCCTGTGCCATTGGTACATTTGCCCTGTTTAAGTATCTTATGATTTAGTCTTTGATTGAAGAAAATGATTTAATTATTTAAATCAAATTGCTTCTTTATTACCCGCTATGAAGATTAACTTATACATCGTTTTTTAATTTTCACTTTTTTTAACCCTATCCTATATTTGTGATTTCTCTTTTTTTGGTATATTTCTTTGAACGTTTTTGATATCTACTATATGGTGATACATGATAACTCTCATCTCTTCTCTATTTTTGTTAATCCACAGTCAGACTAATTATAACTTGATTTGTTAATGAAGTCATTTAGATTTAGCCATTAGTGCGGTGATCTTCTTTTCTCTTAAACATATTTCTCACTTCTTCATCTAACAACAAGTGGTTGATCGCGATATAATGCGATATTTTCATACCTCTAATTTAGCACACCTTTACTTTCCCACAACCTTCCTCCCTAATCTACTCCACTGGAGGTCAGTCCATATCTCTGGTATTACACTGCCTCCCAGAAAAATGTCACATCTTAACAAAGTTTTTCACTGAGTTCCTGGTCTTGACTGGAGCTTGAAGAAGATCATATATTTATTGCTGTGGTGGTGTTTTGACAACAGATTATGTACGTAATTGATGGAAAGATTATAACTCTACCATATTATCTCAGTATTTTTCTCCTTCCGTTAGATACCCAAGTTCCTAAAACTATAATCCAAAATTTTCCTAGCCATTTTTTTCTTAATTCTCCATCTTTCCCTCACTTTTGCCTCCTCACCTAACATTATCTCACTCTTCACTCCTCAAGTTAGCTTTCCCAAGTACTTACTTCCCCTCTTCCTCTCACAATCATTCCCTCCCAGCAAAGTTACCACATGAAAAATGCCAAGATCTGCCTCACACTCTAAAAACAAGCAGCCAGCACTATCTAGCCCATTGTCATCCTCAATTAGGAGTATAGTAGGATACAATTAAATCTACTCGCGGACTCACACCATAAGGAAAACGAATGACTCAATCGCGAATATAAAAATTATCGTGGTGAGCGCAATATTGATTCGAGTATAGCTTAATGATTAATAATTACTAAGACAATCTATTTATAATCATCTAGAGTCTAGTTATATACTCATAATTATATAATAAATCTATAATTCAAATTTTATTAAATTTTATTAATTTATTATAAAATTATGAATAGATGAGAATGATGATTTTAGATATAAAAGAATGGCCTAAACGAGAAGGTGCCCAATTTAGAGTATTAGACTTACTATTTCTGCTCAGTTCCCACGCTCGCTGTCTGTGCATATGCACTCGTCCGGCTAAGGATTATTCTTATCTTGGCAGGGCTCAAAAATATATAAGAATCGATGACGATGTTACTTTAAACCCCATTATATATCTTTATTATATTGCTTGATCGCAAGCTAAAACCTAAAGGGGAACCCGGCTTGCCTCCACGTAACCCACTTTCGGGCCATCTCTCTTTTGGGCCACTCTTTTATATCATAAATTATTTTCTTTTTTTTGATATAAAATGTTATCCAAACAGGAGTGGTCTGAAAGTAGAGTACTCATCTGTGAATTTGGAAAAGTCTTAAATATATATATACTACTCCGCAAGTGACTTCACCCTAGTGTGGCCCGTTTTGATATTCAGTTTTACTTATAGTCGTGGTATCCCCCTCCTAAAAAAACCTTTTGTTGCAACTTACATTTCTTCTTATTCTTTCAGCTATCATTTTTACGCCAATACGAAAATGTCAACTGAAGCAAAGCAGGTAGGCGGTGATCAAGAATACATATTCAAAAGAGACTACAAATCTTCCATGCGGTAAGACTCCCGGTTGAAAGACGCACAAGTTGATTGAGCTAATTCAGACCTGTAGCTTGAACTTCAACCACTTTTTGATCAAAGAGGTCGCTGGATATCTTGTGC
The DNA here is from genome assembly GCA_025389085.1 of Sclerotinia subarctica. NCBI lineage: Eukaryota > Fungi > Ascomycota > Leotiomycetes > Helotiales > Sclerotiniaceae > Sclerotinia > Sclerotinia subarctica. The sequence goes on from QRFI01000006.1 coordinate 3,351,237, forward strand.
ATCCAAGTATCCCGACCAGTGATCCGAATCTGCGAATCGCAGATGTGGGTACCGGTACTGGGTAAGTGACTGAGCTGTATAAGACTTGAGTTATATCTGTTGACGAATTTGAAACCAAGGATTTGGGCCTGCGATCTAGCCAGCAAGCTTCCCGCGACTGTACGAATCGACGGATTCGATATTTCTGATGACCAATACCCCGCACCAGGATTTAGACCAAAGAATGTACACTTTTATGTCCACGATGGGTTTAAAGACTATCCGGCCGAGTTCCTGGGACAGTACGACATTGTCAACGCTCGATTTTGGCTATGTATGGTCAATGATCCCGACGCAAAGCCGTTGCTACAGAAACTGCTGTCTCTAGTTAGTAAGTTGAAACCATTTTGGCATGTACTTCTAGTCGTATCTGATGCATATACTTGCAGAGCCTGGCGGATACCTACAATGGCTAGAGCCTCTGCCTCTGTCAGCAAATGTTGTCGTGACGAAAGAAGGTGCAGTCACTACTGCATCAGAGCGACTTATGAATACCTTTCATAAAACTAAGCCAGACAGCCAGTACGGGTAAGAAGTGTCCCAGATCAGTATATAAACTCGAGTCCAAGATGTTAATTTGGATTAGTTGGGTTGAGGGACTCAAAGCTCTTTTCGAAGAGGAAGGCCTCGAACACGTGTCTCGTACCGATCATTCTTGGCCTAATCACCTCCGTCCTCTCTGGTCACAGAGCTCCATGGCAGCCACCGCAGATTTCACGGCAAAAATCGACACCTATAACACGGAAGGCTCGGGAATTGGGATGAAATTTGTCGAAGACTTGGGGAGAGAGTGCGCGAATGGGGTTGCCGTGGACACACCATTCCAGTGCGTTGTTGGTCGTAAAGTCTCATGAATGATTCCATATTTCTATTGGACTAGCACATATGTAGTGATTTTTCATTGTGAACGTATACTAGTTCATTTGATAGAGATAGCATCATGATGAAAATACGTAACTCGACATTTTTAGCATGTTCTCCTCTATCAAAGACGAGCAATCTTCTTGAAAGTTAACAATGCGATTACGCGAGCAAGTAACAGATCTACTCACTACCTCTTACAGCCTTTTGTATCTAATGAGTCCCAGGAATCTGGCTCCTAGATGTCGCAATACACGTGCTACAAATCTCCAGCTCCGTTTTGAAAGTTCGTAGAGGTAAGGTTAAACTGCACGGTGATGCTGCCGCGTCGCGTCTTATTGAGTGCACCTCCCTCCAATGTGCCCGTTGAAAAATACCTTGACTTCTTGGCCGGAAAGGTTCAATGGTCGAGGCTACGGGTTGTATTAGAGGTTGAGTTAGAAGACCATCTATGACTTTATGCTTTTATTGATCCATGAGATTTTCTTTCCATGACTGTTTTGAGAACAAAGTGCTCAGCTAAAAAAGATTGAAAGCTGTTATCATATACGAAGATTTCCGATCAAACTACCAGACATTCTTTGAGATCTCAATCAAGTTAACCATTCTTTGGCTGGTACAGAAGATAAATGAACAAAAACTAACCAGCCAGCCGCCCAATATCTATCTAAAATACTCGGCAAAATTTTTAAAGACGCATAGGCCAATTTACCTCTCAAAACACAATAATTCTGATCTTTTTTTGAGTTTAATCTTTAATAACTTTCTGAAAAATGAAAATAAGAAAAAATCAAGTGATTAATCGAAAACTAATAGATGATCTAAATTTAAATAAACAAAGTTTAAAATTTATAAGTTTATTAAAGTTCAAAAATACATTAGAAAATTATAATATTTCAATTTAATTTATCGATTTTGATATATTTACTTCTTTATTATTTATTCAAATTATAAAATTTTTTAGATAAATTATAAATCATTTATAAATAAATAATACTATAGAATTTTATAGAATTTAATTCAAGATTGAAAAAGTTATAGGTGTTTTTAATTTTGTCTATATATCTTTAAAATTTTCACCGAGTAGTGATGTAGACTTCACACAACGCCTAATTTGAATCTTGTCCCACGGAGATGCAAACAAAAACTCATAAACCACCCAATTCCTAGAGCGCAACTGATCAAATATAAATTGAAACTCAAAAGCAAGCTTCACAATGCTCATTTTGATAATTAAACTTACAAAGCACTATTCTGAAAATTTCAGATTCTTCATAATTTTTTCAATGAGATATTAATAGTTGAATTTTCAAAATCTTAAATAAATTTTGAACTAAAATATTTAAAAATAAAATATAAACAATTTTTTTCAAATCTTCATATTGTAATATTGATTAACTCATCAAGTTATTATAACTCAGCACTTTCTTCTAAAATCAGCCGATATCCAAAATCATGCATTGAAATTAATTCATTCGATCAACCAGTTGATTTGAATTTTGTATCTACCCCATCCCATCTCATCTCATTCCAGCTCATCTCATCTCAAATCTAGAAATAATACATACACAAAAATCACAACGAAAAAAAGAAAAGAAAAATTACACATCTCCCCAGAATCATCCAGCTCATCGAAGAACATATCCCATCCCATCTCATCTCCTCATACATTCTCCAGAAAAAAGAAAGAAAAAAAGAATCCGTACAATAATTTACATACAACATCCCTAACTCCTTCGTCCCAAAAACTCCTCGCCATATGTATGCTACAACCCTACAACCCATTTTCTGCCTTTAAATCATCGCGGGTACAGTCTAGGACTTTGACTGTGGAGGGGGTATGATCCGCTTGTGCTGCACTTGCTTTTGCTTTTGTTTTAAAATCAATTTATCCACGCATTTTCTTTTTTTTAAATCTCGTCGCTGAAAATCCATTGCTGACCAACTTTCCCGTCTACTATGCAGCGCTCTCAGCGCTCTCGGCACTTAAATCACTCTTTCCACTCCTCGCTCTAGCAGTACTAGCTCTTCCTTCTCCAGCACTCGTAAACACATCTCTACTTTTCCTATCCGCCACCACTACCTTCGCCGCCAAGGCATCTCTAATGTCCTTCTCGTCTCTATTTCTCCACATTCTCACTCCTGAGTTACTGAGTGGCCAAAGAACTTTATTTTCCCTCATCAATTCTTCTTCCGTATCATCATTTGTCATCTCTTTTCTTCCGTAGACAATTTCATCCCATGTTGGAGCTTTGACGGATGTGAGAATATCGAAATCGCGGGCTAATTCGGCGCAGTAGTGGTCTAATGGAAGATCGTTAACGTCGTTTCCAAAGGGATTTTCGAGTTCGTTTCCGATGGCCATGAGTCCAACAATGATGTATGCAGCGGCAATTGTACCAGGGATCGTAACCCATCTTAATGCTTCGAAGAGTTGGAAGGGAAGGAGATAAACGTAAAGGTATACGATTTGAGAAATCAAAATGTTGTATCCGACAGGAAGAGGAGTTTGAAGAACACGTTCGGCGGAGGCGGAACAATCAGTGAGGGCGTTCATGCAACCGAGAATTTGACCGAGGACTACTGGAGAATCAAGAGTTCCATTTCGAATCGTTCCGTCAATGTAAGCATCTAGGTAGGTGAGGATTTCATTTGGAAGGTTTCCGATTGGCTTGCTGGAGCGCTTAATTGCTTTTCTAGGGTTACTTGTTGCGAAACTGAGACCGAGATATTCTCCCGCACGTTTCCATGGTGTTCTCTTTTTCTCAATAAGTACTTCGGGGGTAGTAGCAGATTGTGCATATGTATTGAGATGATGAGTTAAAGCGGCAATATCGGCATAATGAGCGTATGGTTCGAAACGAAGTTTATGTTTGAGAGCGACGGCGAAAGTCAGAACGAGATTGATACCGGTTATTTTTGCAAGAAGGTCTTCTTTGCCCATGTCGCCTTCACGTTCATGTATATTGACCCAGATGAATCGACTTAGGTTGCGGGATTGAACTGATAGGGCAGCCCATGCTTTACGACCATCGGAATAACTGGTTTTTTGTTAGTTGAAATTCTGTGAATAATGCATAATTCTATTAGTCTGCCTCCACGGCAGTGACCCTCGGAGAGCCAGCGGAGCGTCATAAAAAATATTATAGTGAGATAATATGGGGGCAAGCCCCCAAACCCCCTTTTGCTCGCTCCGCTCGAGCTTCTTTTCATATCCTTTTCATTTCTGCTGCAACAAGCAAGCAAAAGATAAAGAAACAATAGCACCAAAAATATGACACAAAAGAAAAGAAGGACAAACCGTTCATAAGCGGTAGAACTCTTAAAACTCAAAGCCAAAGAGATGACGAAACCAAGGACGGTCAAGAGTAAAGTATTGACGGCCAATTTTGTACCGGAAAATGTTGAAATACATGTAATTAATGTAGACCAGCATGCAATCCAGAAAAGAGGTACTATCATTCGAGGTATAACTGAACCATGAAGTCGCATGAAATATGGAAGTTTGGAGTGAGCATCGAGATTTCTTGGACCGACCTATTGTTAGAAGAATTAGTCATTTTGCTTCGATCTATGAATATTTGATCTCTCGGATTTCATTCTCGAAAAGGTTGTGAATAGAATAAAGCCAAAAATTGGAAATGAAAAGGAAAGAAGCGAGTAAAACATACAAAATAATCATCAACGGTTAAATCATGTCTACTGTGCCTTTTGAAACTACTTGGTGTCGTCGCTCCACTGGCATGAGCCTCAAATCCACTCTTCGACCTCATTGTACTTTGTCTACTGGGAGAACTCTTTTCAGGATTCCGATGAGTGACGGTAGGATTTGGATTTCCTTGAGGAAGAGTTGAATTCGATGGGTCATGACTACCAAAATCGTCGGCCATGATGACGGTTTTGTGAAATTATTTAGGCTTTGAATTTGTAAAGGGCCTAGAATCGGCGTCTAGAATGATTGGAGAGAATGGATGGATGTTGGTTGTGGGTATGATTTAATGTGGGTTGGGTTGTAGTTGTAGAGGGTCTGTCTCGATTTGTTTATGCGCGAAGGGTACGGACTGACGGGCGAACCGGAAATCTGAATCAGTCTTCTTCGTGTTTGAAGGGACCTGGTAAATAGGATGGATGGTATAGTACTTGTGCTTGATATGCCAGTCAAAGGCGTTGGTTGATGGAAAATGTTTGAGAAGAATCGAAGGGTCGAAGGGTCGAAGAGTCAAAGAATCGAAGAATGGAAGAATATCTTATTAGTCAACGAGAGTCGTGTACATGGCACAGCCGTCGAGGAGTGTTGAATAAAAGTAACATCCAGGTGAAGTAAAATGAAAGAGTGAGTGAATGGATAAAAGTCTGTGGTGGCTCAGAGAAAGAAAGTTCTAAAAAGACATGCATGCGCATAGACAGACGTAGTAGGGAGTTGTTTTAAGTTTGTGCAAATATGCAACGACCCCAACCAATAACCAATGCTTGCTTGGAAGAGTTCAAGGATCATTGGGGATGGTAGAATGAATATAGAAAATCAGCCAATCACAAGCTTGTTATTATTATTAGTATTAGCATAATCCATTGGCTGTTATCTATATGTTGCCTTATATGTGTATGTTGGCTTCTATCTCTATGTTGGCTTTTATCTATATATCAGCTTATATGTACATTTGGCTTTTATCTATATATCAGCCTATGTGTACATATTGGCTTTTATCTATATATCGGCTTACATCCACATGTTGGCTTACATCTACATGTGGCGTTACCGCACAAATGATATCTCTTCAGTGATAGGTGTACTTGTGCTCACAGCAAGGATCCTTACGCCATGCCATGAACGCCTTCCGCACTGTGTAACAGATACTACTTACTATCCTCCATGATCCACCAAACCTTTTTCAAAAAAGAGTTCGTCCAAAAGGGGCTGAGTAAATTCTCACTCTTACACATGTTACACCTGCGGGTCGGGCCACTCCAGAACGTCCACGTACTCTTGGCCTTGAATCTTGCCCCTTTTTCATCAATTTCCCCTTCTTATTTTTCCCTTTAAGCCTTGTGAATGAATTGCGGGAATGCACAGTGAGGTATAAATAACTCATGAATTGGAGCCATAGTTACTAAGGTAAGGTACGGGACAGTTCTTTAAATAGATTTCGATCTTTGGGGTACTTATGTCATGTATCTTCCTGCATCATTTGATCAATGTCGTACTCCTTATTAGCATGATTCAACTACCATTCGCCGTCGAATATCAGATGAATCAAGAACTTCCATTTCATTGCGGAATGCATCTCTATATCCTCCGTCTTTCTTTGCCCGATCTCTTCTGTACATCAAAGTTTAAACAACAAAAGCCATTAAAAGTCTTGGGAATCATTCAGGGGCTCCGCTTCATCCACTCACCCAATCCTAACAAGGATCATCAGAAAATTGTAACACGGCGTGGTTTCATCTCGTATTGCCCTGTAAGAGAACTTACCAAAAACGATGTTGGATCTCCACTGTCTATGGGATCTGTTGATTTTGATCTGATGAGGTAGAAGAGTAGCAATAGAGTTCTTCACCATCTTCACCAGAACCGAGAAAGAATGCTCTACTTCCGAAGCATCGCATGACCTCCCAAAATCAACAATAAAGCGATCAAAGAAGACATCGTGACATTCAGGAGCTGAATTTTATAGCTTATACATTGCATTTTCCTAGTATATATACTCGATCGTAACACAGAATTACCGGTATACACTGTGGCGAATTGCTCCAATCCTCAGTCCCTACGACCTGGTACTGGGCGACTATCAAATTTGATCCTCTTCACATCCCGTGCTCATGATCCGGTCTCGCTCGGTTGACCTGCTTTTGCTAGGTATTTTTTATCAATGCAAAGCCGGGTTCAACATATGATCATGAATTTGCAACTTCTGAACCACCCCACAAATCCAGACTTTCACGTACGGAGTACGTACCTTGAAACTAAAAGTCCAGAACCCTCAATCTTCCTTCCACCCTTCCTTCCTTCCATCGACCAAACAAAAACTTCTCTGGCTCCTAGTCGGCAAGTTGTAACTTCCATCGCGGGGTCTCCACTCCGTATTACTTACTCTCTGCATAGTATTTTCTCCGGAATCTTCCCAGAACCCAGACCATTGAACTGGGTGCCCGTCTACTCGCCAGTCAGAAAAACTCTAAAATCTAGATCCACGTTTAAGCGCCAAGATACTCATACTTGTGTTGCGAAATTTGGTTGATGTGAATGTGGATATACCCGGTGATAATATCTCAGACATTTCATTTCGCAATACGTAACGGATTTGGCTGTCAAATTTGATTCTTTGACAGGTTCTCGGTAAAATTTTATATTGTTTTCTTGGTTTTCTGGGAGGAATAGCTTTTCTCGCCTTGGGTATTGTGAATTTGCGGTAGGAATAAGGGGGATTAGATTCCCCTAATTAATTAGAAGCAAGTAAGTGCTGCTTAGTAATACTGTAACCTCACTCTGAGGTCTAGAAAAGGGGAGCTGGGTCGGAGAAGCCACTGGGGAATCTTATCTGACCTCATCATTTTATTTGGACATTGTGCCGTATTATCACATATATGCTCTCCTAAGTTTCATGATGGCATGCGTCGCACACCTATCATTGGTTTGGCTCTATACCTCTTTCACAGAACTCGCATCATTTTTACCCCAACGACCTAGTTGTCCATGTTGGGGGAAATGAGTATGCGATTAATCATCTTATTTGTTGATATATCTCGTAGAACTTACTCTGATGCATGCAATTATACGAATCTTTCCATACAGCAATAATTCTGACCTTTGGAAGCATTGTGAATCCAAGAAATCACCACTTCGCAATACCTCAAGCCGCTGATATCCTTGTTTTTACTCCTTTATCTGTCCTGTGAGTGTCTTCATGTTCAATCACGTATTGTGTATGTACCAAACGTCATCACTCATAATGATTGAAAGCTTGAAAATGGACCTGCGAATCGTGGACTTGGAGTTTTAATTATATATCCTTCGTCAGTACTGAGGATGCTATTGTGATTTTCTGGTACATAATTAGGTGTGCACATAACACTTTCCAAGTAACTTTAATTCCTAGAAAGTTTTCTTCACAGCTGGGTCATATTTCATTTAATGCAGGAACAACTTCTCTTATAACGGAACGAAAGTAAAAACTGAAGATTTTTCCTGCTGGCTATGCACTAGACCATATTGATGTTAACCTTCAACCACCACCGCTCAATTCATGGTCGCTGTAGAAGGAATTTGGACATATCACCTCGGGATCCACTCTTGAAAACCAACAGTATCCTCTGGACTATGGTATTTTTGCTCCCAATCTCGAATCGTACACGAGATTCCGAGATCTCTACCAGCATAGTGCAGGTGTCTTCTAACACGCGACAAAAATACTGGAAACTATGGGCCATGATATGTTTTCTTGCAGGTAGAGTCGAATCTGCTGAGGATGATGTGCTCAAAGTTTCTGGATTTCATTAGGGTGTTGGCAAAAGGATACCATCTAAAGGTACCTATAGGAATCTGAGAATTTTGATGTCAGGTAGCAAGTTTCGATGCAGCGGACGTGGTTCATGGATTCGATGGCGTGTGAGATAAAGCAAGAAACAGCCTAGGCAAGTATTGATGATGTTCGTCGTCGAAGTCTACATGGATTGAACTAACGAAAATGATAGGAGTATCAAAGTTGCTGTTGAAGGAAATTGATGTTGGGTAGTCTCAAATAGGTACCATCGTGATGAGGTGTGTATTTGGACATCATGGGATCACATAGGGCTTCCATGGTGACAAAGACACCATCTATCTTTGGGTGCCAATAACTAACATTGCAGTTGCTGATAAATGTGCTGGGCTTTCCGACTAGATGAGAAGCAGGAAAGAGAGATTTCGGGACCACAACGCTGTATGACTTTCTTTCCTATACGATCCTTAGTTATTCTATTGATGTCACCGCTGAAGCAACTTTCAAGAACAATCTCACTCCTCTGACTCATAAAAGTATCCAGACAACGATAGTCGACAGTCGTGGAATGCACCTGAAATTCCTCACTGTTACTTTCTGCTTTTTTGATCTCTCCTTAATTGCTGAGAAGATCGCTGCACAACCTCCTAACGTGCACACTGTAACATAGTGAGTTCGGATATAAGTGTACAGAAATGCCTTTTCCGCAGGATTAAGGCATTGTCCACATGCTAAAGAGTAATAAGGTCTCATATTTAGAAACTCAACGCTAACTACTAGCCAATGACTATTCTGGATGCGTCTCTCAAGAACTACCTACAGGGTAGGTAGAGCAGATAGTTTTAGGATTGGTTGAATTTCTGAATCACGTGGTTTATCAACGAAGAACGAGCTTAGAATTTATGAGGTATCCATGAAAATAGCACTAAGACTAGTGGAAAGTGGTTCAACCGTATTTCAAAAAAAGGGTAAGGCTCCTATTTCTTCTGCCGATAAATCCACACTCGAGGCGCCATACCACCTTGCTCACATATTGTTACGACAGGTAACATTATAACACGTGACAAGTGTCATGTGACAAGAGTTGGAGCCTTTGGAGCTTAGGATCCAAAAGGATCCAATGGAGCCTTTGGAGCTTAGGATCCAAAGGATCCAAGGGAGCATGAAGACCTATATAATCAAGATGGATTTCCTTTGTATAGAGCTTTATACTCAAGATCAATCATTTAGTATACTCTATTATTAATTATGAATAGTATATTTATTATTGTTATTACTTAAGTCCCTGCTTGACGCCTAGTTATAAACCTACCTCGAGAGCCTAGAACACTTCCATGTGATCTAGACGGCTACCCTTGTAACACTTTGAGCATCATTATTGTTTCAAGTACCGACTCGATTAGTAATGATAATATGTCTTCCAAGATATCACAACCTAACAATCCTACTACAGCCGATCAAGGCACTCTCGGAGGTACCGATAAGGATGGAGATATCGTTATAGGAGGTATCGAAGACCTCAAGGAAATCATTGTTATCGAAACTCTTAAAATCGCTTTACCAAACCGATTCACAGGCAATCGATAAGAACTAGAAACCTTCTTGCTTCAATTTGAGATTTACTTCCAATTTAATCAAGACAAGTTCAATCATGACGCTGATAGAAGCGTTTGGGCCGCCTCCTATCTCAGAGGAGAAGCCGCTAAATGGATCCAATCATATCTCAAAGACTACTTCACCAACTTGAATGAGCCAAAGAAGCGATTATATCTGATTCAAATCATCTTTGGGAAATTTGAAGGGTTTAAAAAAGAAATACAACAAGTATTCGGGAATGTCAATGAATTATATGATGCTGAGTCCAAGATCTATAGCCTCAAGCAAATAGGGTCAGCAGTTAAGTACATTATGGAATTCAGGAGGTATATAGGTACCACTGGATGGGAAGAGAATGCAACAATAAGCCACTACCGAAAAGGACTCAAGCCTGAAGTTAGGCTAGAATTAGATCGTAATTGCACTTGGGAGGATCTAAACAAGTTGATCGAGGAATCTATTAAAACGGATGAGATACTTTATGAGTATCAGAAGGAACGTCGTTCTTTCAACTTCCACGGAAACCGAGATTGTGGTAAGTACCACAAGAATGAAGGAAGATCTCGAGAGAACAGATAACCCTATAGAGATCTAATACAATTAAATATAACCTTTAGAAACAAATTATCTAAGAAAAAGGTAAAACGAAGACACAAAGACAAGCTTTGTTTCGAATATGGTAAGCCAGGTTATAAAGCCAGAGATTGTCGAAGCAAAAAGCTACCAGAAGGAGGTTATCATAAGAAGTTCGATAAGGGCCAATTTAATGCGACCTTTATATCTCAATTATGTGCAACAACCTTTACAGAACCTGAAGAGATCCAGTATGTAGGCTACAAGGAGTTCAAGAAATTACTAAACAAACTATCAAAGGATAAAGAAGGCCTTAATACAATAGATCTATAGGAACAAGAGTATCTACAAACTCCCTCCCTACCTTTACTTAGAACAAAAACAAAGGAAGAACAGACAGTTGAGTATACTGTTATAAACTAGACAGCCTGCTATGATGAATCTTACAAGATTCATTTATCAGACAAGGAAGCTATAGGGTGGTTTCCACAAAGGAAGGCAAGGAGATCCTGCAAGAAGGAAAGGTTAGTTAAGACCTATAGAAAAGGCCAAGGCCAATTGAATATTGCAGGACAGGCAAAACAAATCTACTGCAATACGAAAATAAATGGACGAGCAGTCCGGATTATGATTGATTCAGAAACCACAGGAAATTTTATTGCACCAGGAATTGTGAAGTATTTGGGAGTACAGCTTCAAGCGAAACAAGCACTATATCAATTACAGCTAGTTGATGGATAATTAGCCGGATTGGACAGAAAGATTTTGCAGGAGACTCGTCCTTTACAGATGAATATAACCCAGCATAAAGAGATTATCCAGTTCGATATTGTTCCACTAAGGAATCAATAGATCATTCTGGGAATGCCATAGTTGAAGGTATATAACCCCCAAATTGATTAGTCATCGGAAACTATATCATTTCTGAAGAAGAGTGATCAACGAGATACACTAGAGCCAGCAAGGCTGAACATATATAATGAAGAACTGAAGGCGAACAATACCATTAACGTAGGACACCAAGTCCAGAGTCCTTCATTAACAACGAAGGAAGATGAACCTCCTGTATAAATGAAGAATAAGTAAAAGAAGTTGCTTGAAAACACTCCTGTAATGAAATAGGAAGAGATGCCAATACCAGTACAGTACCAGAAGTACAAGAAATTATTCGAAGAAAGAAAAGGTCATAAAGCTTTACCAGAATATAAGCTATAGAATCACAAGATAGTATTGAAGGAAGGTAAAATGCCTCCATTCAGCCCAATCTATCCAATGTCAGTTTTTAATCTAAGGACGCTTAGGGATTACATTGGCGATACATTAAAAAAGGGATGGATTAGAGAATCCATCTCATAGACAACTAGCCCTGTGTTATTTGTACCAAAGAAAAACAGTACAAGGAGACTTTGCATAGACTATCACAAACTCAATAATATAACGATCAAAGATTGGTACCTATTTTTATTAATTATGGAATTAAGAGATCGATTAGGAAAAGCCAAGGTTTTCTCCAAGTTTGATTTACGAAACAGATTCCACCTAATCAGAATGAAGGAAGGTGAGGAATGGAAGACAGCATTCAGAATTCGCTATGGATTATATGAGTATCAAATAATACCATTCGGTTTGACAAATATACCAATAATATGTATACGCTTGGTCAACAATATATTAAGGAAATACTTAGATATATACTATATATGCTATCTAGATGATATATTGATATTTTCAGAAACAAAAGAATAATATATCCAGGATATTCATAATATTCTATAACTTTTGGAGGAAGCAGATCTTCAATGCAAACCTAGCAAATGTGAATTTCATATCACAAAGACGGAATTCCTAGATTACATTATATTCTCAGAAAGCCTCAAAATGAGCTCCGACAAGGTAAAAGCAATCAAAGAATGGGAGCCACCAATTAGTGTAAAGGAAGTACAATCCTTTTTAGGATTCGCCAATTTTTATCGACAATTCATCAAGAATTATTTAAAGATAACCTTCCCAATGATTGAAATCACTAAGAAGAATCAGGGAGAGTTCCAATAGATAAAAGCAGTACAAATAGTATTTGAATATTTCAAAGAAGCATTCGCAGGAGAACCAATTCTCAAAGCTTTCGACCCAGAATTACCAATAACTGTGGAGATAGACTTCTCAGATTACACAATAGGCGCAGTACTCAGTCAACCAGGCTTAAACAAGAAATAGCAATCAGTCGCTTATTATTCATGCAAACTATTACTAGCTGAACTAAATTATGAAATATACAACAAGGAATTACTAGTGATAATAAACACTTTTAGGGAATGGAGAGTATATTTGGAAGGATCGAAATATATGGTGTAGGTGTATATAAATCATAAGAACTTGGTTTACTTTATTACAACAAAAGAATTAAATAGACGATAAATCCAATAATCGGAAATTATGACTGTATACAACTTCAGAATTTCATATGTCAAAGGAAACAAAAATGTTAGGGCAGATATTCTAAGCCAAAAACCAGAATACTTACAAAACAAAACATACGAATTATATATGATATTAAGGCAAGATGGTGATGATTTAGTTTATAATAAACCACAACTCGCCGCCATATTAAGAATAAATTATAATACTATCAAAGATATTATAAAAACGGAATACATAATAGATACTACAATTAAAAGAATTCTAGCTATTCCAGACAACCTAGAAAAAGGGTTCATTATTCAAGATAGATTCATCCACTTTTATAATAAGCTTTATATACCCTTTAATCTAACTAAGGATTATATTACAGAACAATACGAGCTACCAGCTCACAAACATCAAAGTATTACAAGAACCTTTGCCAGAATAAGGAGAGAAGTTTACTTTCCAAAGATGAAGATTATAGTTGAGAATGTAATTGGGAACTGCAATATCTGTATAAGGAATAAAGCTGCCTGGCATACCCTTTATAATCAGCTTAAAACCTCCGAACTACCTATTCAACCTTGGAAGTCCATTGCTTGGGATTTTGTAGTAAAACTATCATTATCCAAGGACCTGGTTACCTAAAAGGAGTACGACTTCATATTAATGGTAACAAACAGATTAACCAAGTTCGCTCATATAATATCATTCTATAAAACTTGGATAGTAGATAACCTTACTTATATATTTATAAGGAATATAGTCAGCATTCATAATATATCAGATAAGATTATCTCAGATAGGGACAAATTATTTATATCGAAGTTTTGGTCTATTTTTATAATATTACTTGGAATCAAAAGAAAGCTTTCAACAACTTTCCATCCACAAATAAATAGCCAAACAGAACGACTAAACCAAATAATGGAAGTCTATCTCCATTGCTATATCAATTATAAACAAAACAATTAGGTTAAATTATTACCCTTAATATAATTCATATATAATATATCAAAGACAGAAACTACAAAAGTAACGTTAATATATACTAACTTTGGGTTCAATCTATTAGCATATAAATCATTATTGTTGCAAGATACAAATGTAGACGAAGCCATAAAAGATATCACAGAAATCAAGGAATTTCAAGAACAACTCTCCTTAGATTTATAGTTTATCATTTTAAGAACAATGTTGTACTATAACAAATCAAGAAGTATAGGATCTATTCTTAAAGAGAGGGATAAAGTTTATTTTATTTGAAGAAATATACAAACAAAACAATCAAGCGATAAATTAGACTATAAGAAACTAGGATCATTCAAAATCGATAAGATAATAGGATCAGTCAATTACAAATTGAAACTATTACACACAATGAATATCTATCCAATATTTTATATCTCATTCTTTGAAAAAACATTACCCGGAGCATCGAAAATATCAGACCCAGAAATCGACCCAGTCAACTTAAAGGGAGAATATTATATCGAAGAAATATTAGATTGTAAATATGTTAACGGGAAAGTCAAATATTTAATCAAATAGTAAGATTACCTATATTCAGAAAACATTTGGGAATCTAAGAAGAACCTTGATATTCCCGATTTGTTGAAGGAATTTCATTAATGTTATCCAGACCTTCCCAAAAGGGATCTGAAAAACTCAAAAAAAAAGAAGGGTCAAAGTCGTTCAATATATTCGAATTAGTCTTGGCAAACATTGACAAACCAACATCTATTTGTTCCTTTTCCTTTTCTATATATTCATTTTCCAACCTTTCCTTTTCTTCTAAAACATCCAGCTTATCCAAGGACTTGAGACCCCGACGAAGCATTTCATGATTACGCTTGTATAATTCTTGTTATTGTAATTCAAAAGCCTGAATGCGAGCAAGACTAGTCATTACAGTTTCGAAAGTTGTATCCCGCTCAAACTGAAGATGTTCCTCCTTCAAACAAAGGTTCTCAAGGTTGCTTATTGAAACCTGAACAATGTTACAATAGGAACCATAACGAATATATTTATTACAATACTGGAAACGATCGTTCAGAACAATACAATGATGTCTGTAACAAAAACAATTGGAATAAGGCATATTATCAGATCTGTAAGCCTTGATTGTTTCAGAAAGAAGAATATGTTGTCGATACTTAGAAACTTTACTCGAAAATGATATGATGGAAATAACTAAAGAATATATAAACAAAAAATGAATAACTAAATATGCTTGGGATAAACATTAGTTTAAAAAAGGGATAGTGTTACGATAGGTAACATTATAACATATAACAAGTGTCATATAACAAGAATTGGAGCCTTTGGAGCTTAGGATCCAAAAGGATCTAATGGAGCTTTTAGAGCTTAGGATCCAAAGGATCCAAAAAAGTATGAAGATCTATATAATCAAGATGGATTTCCTTTGTATAGAGCTTTGTGCTCAAGATCAATTATTTAGTATATTCTATTATTAGTTACGAATAGTATATTCATTATTGTCATTACTTAAGTCCCTGCTTGACGCCTAGTTATAAACCTACCTCGAGAGTCTAGAACACTTCCATGTGATCTAGACGGCTACCCTCGTAACACATATGCCCATCACTTGCAAACGCTATAGTCTGGTGCAACGAAGGTGCATTTTCCAGTACAGCATGTACCAACAGGGCCTGCAATGCTCACGCAAGTTTCACCCTTCGACAAACACTGAATCAGACATGTCAGTATATTTCATCTCAGGATACGATGTCAGGAAATGCAGACCTTCTTCTTTTGAATGCAGTGTGCATCATCTGCGACATCTGGCGCGTTTTCGCACACTAATCCATCACAACAGGTGCCAACGGGCCCGGCGAAGCCGGCGCAGAAAGTACCCTCAGTGAGGCATTGCTATGGCTCCAAGATTAGATTTGACATTTCAATATCATGGAAGGAGAGAGTGTGGATGAGGAAGAAGTATTGTACATGCATCGTCTTGAGGAATGGCCACCGCTACACTCGATGCTACGAGAAGCGCGAAGATGCTAAGTGGTTGACTGAGCTTCATTTTTCGTTTGAGATTCTGACAAGCCTTTTTTACTGATAATAAGAGCACTTATTGATGGGGGAGAACACTAAAGTAGGAAAAATAATCTCATTTATATCCTTTAAAGATGTCTTGCAACGCCATAATTGGCCTTATGATTCCTATCAGCTGTTCATCAGCTGACTTGAGCTGAATGACTGCCAAGGTGCCGCCAAGCAGATTTACGAATCGCCCCTTACTTCCCCGAACTATGCGGTATAACGGTAACGACTTGGCAAACGGTTTGGTAGTACCTTTCTGTACCCCGCATGATGTCAGCATATGTGGAGAGATGGAAGAAACCGTAATGGGTATGCGTCTCAGCTTGAAGTGATACATGACCTTGATGATTTGTGGTAAGCAACGGTCACACTTCCGATTTAATAGCCTTGCCTGCCTGAGAAATTAACAACTTATGGTTACTTCTTTATCATTTAGATATCGTTAATCATGATTCAAGGGACGTTAGACCTATTGGTCTATCCCAATGTGTTTGTAGAAATCAGGCAAAGGTTCAAATACTAGCTTTTGTAAGTCATTCGCAGTCAAAAATTCAGATTCCCATAGATGCTCGCGAAAGCGAGTCGTCTTAGACATCTGGGTTGAGGAATTGTCATTAGGTCATACTTTCGGAGCTAAACACTTTTCAAAACTGCTCTTCAAGCCACTTTCGGTTGCAACAGACGACTTAGCAATACGCTTAGTCATTTTAAGGAAGTGCGCCCTTTTGTTCGTATTCCTTCATTCCTGATTATTGAATGTCACCCGTGTAGCAACCCGAAACCTATTTGTCGTGTCACCAAGACATCGGACTCTTTCCGTCCTCAGTCAAAGCGTCTGCCTGAGTTGGTTGATCTTCAGAATCGTATATTCGTACTATCGAAAGAGCCCAGCTGAGCCTCGGTTTGGCTTGTGGGAAAAGTTACATCTCCCAAGTCACCAGCAATCGTGCTGAAAATACTGGGTCAAAAATACTTCCCAACCCTCAGCGTTGAAAATCGGGCTGGATCATGGGTTCTTGTCGGAATTCGCTTCTTAGCCGAGTACTAGACTTTTAAATATGTCTTGCTTACTTATAGCGGTGTTCAGTGGGATATATGGCATGTATTACTTGTCTTACATGAGTTCTTGTGCCTGGAGTTTCTATCCTTCTGAACGCCCGCCTTTTGTAACTCCGGCTTGGCCCTGCCGTTGCTTTTGTCTTATGTCCTGGAAGTCCCGACATATCCAATCCCATCGTTGGTTTCTCTTAGGTATTCCACAGTGATATTCTTCAGAAGATGATTTTTTAGGAGTGTTTCAATGGCACCATATTTTGTGGTTAGCGAGAATAGCCCGTCAAAGTCCTCGAAGTTGAGTCCTGTTGATCAAGGCAAATCTCCAAGTTCAAACGCGATTGACAAAGTCGAAAGCTCTGTTTTGTTTTGTTCAAATTCATGGGTTCTAAAATTGCTATTCTCATGTAAGCCACTCTCCATTTCGGACGAATTGTATATTAGAATGACATGGTCATTATCAATTTGAACTTGTCATGGTAACTCAAACGACCTTACACATGACGGGAAAATGGTCGAATAACTTGCTGGAATGTAAGCGTGATCGCACTGGTTACTCTAGAATTACCTAATAATAATCATTCTTTCAGCATTTGGGATTTCTTTTGACCACATTGGGGTGTTGGTTGGAGCATTTTGATGTTCTTGCCGCGCGCTACTGGCCATGGTGCAGAATTTGGTCACCAGGAACTCAGGATCGCTTAGACCTCGGACTGCAGAAAACTACGTTTTTACTTTAGCTGAAGCCTCCAATAGGTGATTCATCATTCTTGGTGGATGAGTTCGATGTTTCCAGAAATGAATATTCCGGGCTATGTATGTTGTGAATGTCCGGACCACAAATATATTTCGCCATACTTATTTGTGTCGGTATTGCCGTTTTCGATTAACTACAACGTAAGTTGCTGTCTTGTATTTTACTAACTATCCCTAGCGAATAGAAAGAATCGCCAGAATCCAGGTCGAAGGTAAAGTCCACATTCAAATAACCATTGATGGCCAGAGCCTAATTCGAACGGGGTCTATACCCATTCTTTCAATTAATCTACTATCTTTTGAGACATCGAACGGATTTGGCCATAATTTGACCTCCTGTGTCCACGGCCTACTGTTAAGTGTAGTGCAGGAGTTCCTGTGGCTTATATTCAATCTGTTCCTTAACTACAATTCCTGAAAGAGAAACCTCAGTGCTGCATGTGCAAAAGAGGTCAAACTCTTTGCAGGGTGTAATTAATGCTACCTCATGTCAGGATTGTTTAGAAAAACTAAACATAATGTGTCTGAGAACGCCACTATTTCTTCACGGAAACGCAGTGGTGATACGCCAAAACAAGGAAGAAGATACTCGGAAACAGGCAAAAGCGAGACTTCCAATCGTCCTTATTTATTCAAATCAAAAACATGGCATATATCTGGTGGCAGTAAGCAGAACCTTACCACTGATGAATTAAGACCTAAACTACCAAAGTCACCAATGCAAAATATATTTGGGAAGTCCTTTTTCTCCACGAAATCAAAGAAGGCTTCGGCTAAGGAAGATGACTCCGATGATGAATTTTGGCATTGCAAGGGAGGTGAAGGAACTGGAATGCTTGTGGGAGAGGTAAATCAGACAACGAGAGATTCAAAATCTCGTCGATCAGTTAATTTTAATGCATCGGATCCAATTCTTAGTCGTTCTAAGCCTAATACTGGCCAATTACAGCGAAGAGTTTCTACTCGAAAGACTCGTACCACTTCTAAATCAACTATGTCAAACAGTCGCTCTAGTTCCAAGGATTCATCAGCTTCACGAGTGACAACAACATCATCAGTGCATTCTTCGACCAACTCTAGATCACCTTATGGAAAGTCATCAGCAGCTTCTTCCTTCCTTAATCCACGCTCGATTAGTTCTGTGTACAGTCAAGGAGGACCTAGAAAGATTAGTTCTCAAACCAGAAGCTCTAATGCTAATTCTGAATCGGAAGAAAATTGTCGGGGAAGAGATAGTAGGAACTCGCGCAGAGAGTGGTCTAGGAAAACTGAAGGTATGTCTTTCCTTTTAGTACACATCCCGGTAGAAATATATTAAAAATGAAATAGGCCATGCTTCTGACCATAGCACTTCTTCCAGGACAAACCACAACAACATATTCAGATCGAGTAACCATACTTCCAAGACGTCAACTATCGATACCAGCAATCCAAAACGTCGTGTCAATGAGGAAAAGAAGAAACAAAACCTCAGCACTCAGGCTAAGAATGATGAAAACTACGATCATTACGGGGAAGTACACGACAATTCTCACAGCTCTCGTAATGAATACAAGTTACCTTCTACAAAAGCAAGGGAACATGTTCCCTCAGCACGCAGAGCTGTAGAAAACGATCGGGGAACCAAGAACAAAGCGTTGCCTAGAATACCGGTTAATATTTGCAATCCTCATTTCATGTGATAATCGTGTTGAAGAGAGTACTTGTAAGTGCTTTACTACAGGCATGTTTATAGGCCAATTGAGGTTTTTGGCGCGTCATAATGAGAATCGTAACTCGGAGGTCGCTTCGAAGAGCTTCAAATACTATAGTAACTATCGAATGCGTCATTTCAGTAGTAATGTGACGGTAACCAAAGTTGACAGGAATCAAGGGATTCATACTTTACTTTTCTTCACTATATTCCAGGTCAATAAAAGATTATTTTATGGCATCATTTTTTGGTTCTGTCACGTTTCAATACTTTGTATTTATATTAATCTTCCTTTTTGTTTCTTCATCAAATGTATGTCCAATATTTCTTCCGCATTTCCTTTCTGTCCTGGTTTGCTATTCAGTCATCTACCACAATACCATGATGCTTCAACCCGGCATCAGAGATACACCAATACATATGGCTTTTGATCATCCTCCTAGATTCCAACTAAATAAGCCAACAATCCTTCCAGAGGCTGACGCGGTGGAATTCTATAACCGCCAACAGTCAGCCCCACTCAAAATACAACTTTTCAGGTAAATTTTTTAAGTGACCTTGTGAATCCTATTGGCTTTGCTCCCATGGCAATCTTCGCTCATATTTTTCACTGAAGGAAATGCCATTCAAATGTTGGTAATACTTATACTGAAGTGTCAAGTGCACAGTGGAGAACTCTGCTTCCGAGAAATAATAAGGTTGAACCCAAAACATCATACCACCATCAAATCATGTGCTCAATCAACAGCAAACTCATCACTGAAGAAATAAATCATCAAACTCGAACTCGTAGTAACACCGATCCAAAACCAACAAAAATATCACACTCTAATTCCACTGATTCCACAGACTCGGGATATGCAAGTGGATGGGGTTCCATTCATTTCTGTTCAAAGGGATCATTTCGAAAAAATTCTTTATTTAATGACGACCATCCGACATGTGAGGGACATCCTGTAGGTTTTGAGTATGGGGATGATATTAAGGTACTTTATGTCGGAGAGGCGAAAGTTGCGAATTTGAAAGAACAAATGGGGAAATTGAGGGCAATTATCATTGATTCATCATCAGGAAAAAAGAAATTAGGAAGCACATTTAGATGTTGCGGAAATGGGTGTGAGGCTCATACTCGCAGTAGCTGGAAGCCAAAACCGATACGAAGGGGGAAGATGGTGAAAGATGAGCGGGGTCGTATGGCACCGGTTTATTGTGATGAAGGACCTATTGATTTGGGAAGGAGAATTGCCTGGGAATCTATTAGGACTGTTTCTTTGAGTAGGTTGTATTTTCTGCGGGATATTAAGAGACATGCTGATATGGAAGTAGCTTTAAAGATGCCGGCGGTACAGGCTCGGAGTGGAATGGAACAAGGGCTAGAACCGAGTGTGAGGCATTTATGGAGTTGGGGTTTTAGGAGTGGTTGAGATGGGATGATTAACCTTTCATATTTACACTTGTAAGATGGAGTGGTGGATGCATTTCGGGATTTGCGGTGAGCAGTCACATAGCTCCGTGAATAGTTAGCAATGTCAACAAAGTCTTAAATCCTTAACCAGGCTCTGACATCCAGTTCATGTCAAAAATCCGGCCTCCTCGGACATAGGATGCACACGGAATATAAATCGTTCCACAATATGGCCTTGGATGTTGCGGCAATTTATTCCAAGTCGGAACTCTGTCTATTTTGTTTTTCTAGATTGAGAACAACAGACTGAGCATAAACCTTATGCTGACGAATATGGAAAGAGAATGATTGACAAATATGGCAGTGGGACTTTATGAACTAAAGGAATAAGAAAATGACAAGGTCGCTTAGTTTCGAGCTTCATGGAACTGGCAAAAACAAATATTATAGCTATCAATACCTAGTTGAGCGTACATTTTTCTCAAGTACCGCAATCTTATCCCTGCCCCGAATATATATGTGCATATGATAAATCATAAATCTATGGTGGTATTCGCCGGTCTAAAGTGCTCATGTCCATGCCGTGTTCTCATATCCATCGTGGTATCCGCCGAAATGCTCATTCCCAAACAATTTTCCCACAAAATCATGCAAACTTGTTAACATGCATTCCAGTTTTGCACAGTCTAGCTGCAAAAAAACAGGCCACGGTAGCAAGAAGCAATGCTCCGCAAAATGTAATAGTAGGAACATATCCTGAATTGGAAAGTATCTGTCCAGCGACTGGTGTTCCAATCAAAAGCCCTAATCCGCCAATCGCAAACGTCATGCCCATTCTCGTGCCTACTACCCCGAAATGTGGACTCAACGATACAATAACGGTGGGTGGAATTGACACGAAACATCCTGTTGAGAATCCATAAAGGATAGCAAATACAACGAGACCGCCAACAGAGTGAATACCGGTCCAACTAAAAGCTACTACGCTCGCGATAAGTGTTCCTGGTATGATGATATTTAAGGGTCCAAACTTGTCTGCGAAGTAGTTGGGGATAATGCGACCGAAGATAGATGCAGCATTGATGGTACTTAGCATATAAAATGCCGAGTTGGAGGACATGATATTTTCATCTATGGCGTATGAAGAAATATAGTAGAAGGGGATATTGAGACCCATGAATCCAAAAAAAAGACCCATGGTGAAAAGGATGTAGGGTGGTTCTTTGAGTGCGGCTAGGTCTATTAGCTTCCGTTTCTGCGAAGGCTTGATACGCATCTTCATTATACTCATGGATATTGTAAGGGTTGCGAGAAAAATGAATCCAAGGGCTCTTGTCGTCCAGCCAAAGCCTATCTTAGGTTGAAGGTTATGGAAAATAATTGGGTAAATTACACCACCTGAAGATGTTAGCCACTGATCTTGATGCCTCAAGTTTTCATTTTATAGAGATAAGTCTTGAAATCAATACATACCAAGGGAGCTTCCACTAGCAGCAATTCCAGTCGCAAAAGCTTTCCGTGTCGAAAAATAAGTAGAAACAATTGCGACACTGGGAACAAAAAGACATCCCAATCCAATTCCCATGCAGACTGCTTGGGCAAGTATGATTTCCCAATAGGTTTTGGAGATGGATGTCATCATCATACCGAAAACAACTAGAAATGTACCAGTAGATAGAAGTGGACGAAAAAGTCCAGCATCTAGAAAAAGGTTAGTTTTTGAAAATGATGGAAGGAGATGTTAGAAAGAAAAAAAGGAACCTACCGAAGAGAGGACCAGTAATAACTCCCACAAGTAAAAGTAAAAATGCTTGGATAGAACCAATCCATGAAACATTAGATGGCGACTCGTGAGATAGTAAATCATTTTCATAAAAAGTTTGGAATGCGCCAAACATATTTACTATGCCCCTATCGTTTCATCGTCAGCCATGCAGCCATTCCAATCAGTGAAGCTTTGAAGTCTAGAAATACCATGAATTGAAAAATAGGAAAAAACTCCCAACGACTTGAAGCCATGCAACAACTCCTCCATTTGGAATATCAGAGTGTGGATTTGGAGCTACTTGAGGAAGTTCTTCGGCAATAATTTCAGAATCGTGACCCGATAAAGCGGGTAACTTTTGATCTTTCGATCTGACAGATTCCCCAGCTGAAGTATTTTGGTCCAAGTCCGTTGATATTTGTTCGGACGGAAAATCGACTGCACCCGTTTCCGACTTTTCTTTTGAGTGATTGTGCATGGCTAGGTAGATCTATATGGACGTCGTTTTGCCTTTAAAAATTGATTTCGTTTGTTGAGTACTATCCCGTATCTATCGAGCAAGTACATCCTTCTTTCTTATAATAAATCCTTCGCGCTAAGAAGTTTTCAAATTAGTATAACTTGCAACCAAATCACAATCTATAGAGCGTGGGTTTGATATAAATAGACCGCGGATGTTGCGGTAGGATCTACTCATTGAGTGCTTATCTCCGCCAATCGTAAAGTATGTCGATGACAAGATGGCTAAATATGTGGAGAAAAGTCCGTGAAGAAGTCAAGAACTAGCTAGGTGAGTTAATGGGATTCCTTAGGACTTCCTCATTTAGCTTGAGCATTTCGAATGCGTTTAGATCTCGGGAAAAAAAGTCTTAGGCCCGAGAGTGTTATCGGAAGATTAGTGAAAAGGCCGAAATTCATAGCAATGGATGGTCGAGCGGCGTATTGATATTGATACCATATTTATGTTGATATTGAGAAAGAAGCAAAGATTAGATATTAATGACGGTTGCGAGAACAGGCATCGCGATGTGTCATTGAAAGATCGGCGTCAGCATGCATGACCTCCGAGAGCCATAGCTACCTATCAGCTCGTTCACCTCTTTCGTTTACTGCTGTTTTCTTTAGATGCGTGTATCGTGTATTGTGTATCAGATATGAAGGCATTCAAACTATTAATATTGTTCTATGAAGCGTAAAGCACTTTTCGCATCAAAGCTCCACTAGTACTTATTGGGACTAGCTCACCCTTTCATCCTTTTTACCCGACCCTCTAACCTCAAGCAATTCATGCCGTGTGCTCAAATTATGTATCACATAATCCGCAACCTTACTGTACGAGTACTACCTAGTAATGAGAGTATGTACTTAGACTTGCATTAATCCGCCGCCACCCTATCTCATCCCAAAATATATAAGGCTTCACCATGTCCCCGCGAAAGCGAACGAACCACAAACCCACGGAATTTGCGTCAAATAATCAACAATTGATCTTCCCGAATACATTAGTCAATCAAGACTCCAAACACCAGAAAGAAAGCAGTCGGCATCTCTTCTACTTCCAAAACAACCTCCATTAGATCGCCGTTGCACAAAAGATTTGTTAAGAAATATGGACTATTGCCAATCGCCGCTTGCTCAATAATTCAACCCTTTAATCCGGCCAACGCGCCACCATTCGCGGCTTCCCCTTGAATCTGTGCTTCTTTCGTAGCTACAAGTTCAACTCGTGCAGCGACGTAAGGCCTCACGTTCACTGAAGGATTGTCAGCTGGTTTGATACCGAGCATTAGGGTAATTTATACCTCGCCATGCATTTCACGACCATGTCCAAATAGATGGCATTATCTGGAGAAACGATATCCCCTCGCACCGGGCTGTAGAATGTGACTGGAGAGTGAGGTCTGGCTTTGATGACGAGGTTCAATATGCTCGCCAGGTAGGCTATTTCAATACACGACGGTGTACAGACATCCATGATTTCTTGTCAGGATTTTCCACAAATAAGGCAAAGTGGTAAAATCATGTCGACTAGCTCTCTCCCCAATTGCTTGAATATGTCATCATCCTCTCTGTAGTACGAGTATAGGTCGACTCCTTCTGCACCATACACAAAAAGTGTGCTGTTGTCCATAAGACAGAACTGATTTTGAACTGCATCGTCAATCTGCTCAGGAGATGCTAAAGTATGTTAATTATCGTATCCTAAAATATCAAGGTATTACTGACCCTGTATGTGGCGCATACTGTCTCGATAATGTTCGATATCTCGTGGCATAGTCGAAAAGATAGCTTCCAATAAGTACCGTGATACTATGACCCGGAATACCGTTCTGAAACTCAGTTTGTCGAGGCATGACGACTGGAAGTAATCAGGGATATCACTTAAATTCATGACCTTCAAGGAGTTTTGAAGGAGCGATACTGTTGTCATATCTTCCATGCGGTTCCTATGGTGGCTATCCAACTGTGCAATGTTGGATCTAGAAAATGGAAAACAATCATTCTGTATAATGCCTTCAATAGCGAGCTTATCCAGAGTGTCTTCGAGGAGCTTATTAATGGTCTCCAGACGGATTTGTACCTCTTCAGCTCTAAGTGGACAACGCGTATTGTTTCGATTTTTCGATGCCCCAGAAATAGGTGGGAAAGAGCTGTTCTCCGCAGATTCTAACTGTACTGATGAGGAGTTTTCGAGACCAAAAGGGGTCCAAATCAAAGGTGCACTTGTGGTTCCTAATGAAATGCCCGCCTCATGCTCGGAATAGGTTATCCTGCCATCATTGAGCGTGCAGCATCTGTCAAGGCCATGACGCACCCAATCATCAGAAATGCAAAGTGCACATCTCTTTGGCTGAGCAAATTCTGCAATCTTTGAATCAGGATTCAATATTCTACAAGGAAATCCACGTATAACACAACGTTAGCAAGGTCCATCAGCTTTCCGAATGCCTGTTGCTTGTATTTGCTCAGCTTTGTACTTGTTCTGGTCGCCCCTTGATAGACTTTTGTACCAGGAAGATGTCTGCGCAGGATATAAGGGTCGCGTAATTTCCGCCCTCTGTGGAGCTTCCGGCAGGACATCTTTGGGGTCTTCTTCCAAAACGCGGCATGGCCGCCGAGTTCTATCTAAGGTGTTCAGTCAGCATATTGTTGATTGAGGTGTAGAAGTATCATGTTGCAAACACCTCGAGAAACCAGCATTTCAGTGGAAAGAAAAAAGTAAGTGCGAGAAGATATTGTGCTTACAGCAGCTTTGACATTTCAATCCTTTTCTCTTTTGACGGAAATGTTTTCTTTCTTGACGGTCGCTTTATGCATTGTTTCATGTGTATGACAGTGATCGCACTTTCCGTCGGCATCCTTGAAGTTGTATTGGCAATTGATTTTGTTTTCATAGCACAACTCACAGCGCGGGCATGGACCATTCGCTGTCTCATACTTGTAACCAGGGGGGAATACAATGCACTTGATTTCTTTTGATTCACAGCTTTCACATGCCGGCGAACGCTCGACTCCGATATTTTGCAAATCTTCTATCCTTCGTTCCCTTCTTTCATTATATCTCTCTAGTCTTCTTTGCTCGGCCTTTCCTCTCCTTTGGATTGTAGATTTACTAACGGATTCTCCCGACATATTGAATGAAGTGGGGAGAGGGTAGTTTGAATTGTGAAGAGTATGAGGATATTCTCTGAATAAGTGCTTGGGTAGTGATATTCTCTATGATTGCTTGCCAGGAAATCCTAGAATCATTAGCGCTTAAGTACAAAAGCAGGTTCAAGTTATCATCAAACATACCACAATTTACAAAATAAACAAACAGCATGTCGCTCTGTCAACACATTTCTTGGCCATCTCTTTAGGTTGACCTAGCAAAGTTTGCCAAGAAGATATCTCGTATGTTTCGAATTTTCCGTTATATTTGCTTTTCTAAATCACAAGGATTGAGCAATATATTGAGTGATATACTTTTCATGTACGCCGCGGTCCTTGTTCACATACTACCTGCCACCTCTGTAATTTTAACACCCGAGTTCCAAAATTATCAAGTTGTCGCATACAAGCTGAGAAACCCCCTTGCAAATAGCGTTGTTTAAACCCAGTTCGTACAGCCGACTGGTGCAACATTAAACATAGCCGGGGTTTCCAAAGCTTCCGAGCCCGAGCCCGAACCGAATTCTTCCTAACCTTCTTGATTTTTAGTAATTGAACCCCTTTAGTATCTTCTTGGTCAACCAATCATTATCCGACTTATTCGCTCGAATTGCCCGTTCTGACTTACGAGGTGTTAATTTCTGATGATGAGATCTGCACCCATATCACATCTTCCTGCTTCCTTTCCGCACCCGATCCGAGCTTTCTTTACTTCTTTTTGGAGATAACTCTCGCAACAATTACCAGAATGTCTATTGGGTATGCAAACGGAGAAGTGCCTGTACTCGAGCAAAGTAAATGAATCTCTGACTTAATGGAGCAATCTTCGATAATAAGTGCTTAACCGCTTCAAAGCATGTCGTTATCAGGATGTTACCTTCTACGACTAGAAATTCTTTTACCCTAAGGTAGGACTTCATTTTTATCCGTATTATCTTAGCATATCATTCTCTTTACTCAATTTTGCTCCGAGCAACCGTACTATGTGCATAGCAACATACGATTGATCTGTTCTAATTCAAGCTGAAGTAAAGAAAAGGAATCATAGTGTTGGTCAGGCATTAGCAATGTCCCGGGTGTTGAATATCGAAACCCCATAAAGCAAAAAATGTTACATTTATGAAATGATCGACAAGCTCTCGTGAGTGCTTTTGTTTACAAAACATTTCACTATCAACAAAATCATCAAAAGGCAAGATAGGCTATTGAGAGCATATCTCGAATATAAATACACCAGCGATCCACTGATGACTTCCCATCATTCTGTCTTCAAATTACCTTCAACCATCTCAAAACACATATCATCTATTCGGTGTCTCACCTATTACAGCCTTTACAATATACGTTTGTTCCATTCATTTTCTTCTACTCATAACATCTAATTGTTAGTTCTGTATCACGTCTCTCCCGTTACATTTTCGGTTTTTACATTATGAATTTCAACCATAAGCTCATCGTTGGTTTGGGCATTGGCACTTCCTCCACCAAAGTGTCTTATCGACTCCGAGATAGCGAAACCACGCAAGATGTATTCGCTTGCTTAGACCCCTCCTCTCCTAATCCCAATTGCACGCAATCCACTATTTCGTCGGCATTGTACTATCCTCCAGGTTCTACCGATCCCATTTGGGGGGATGAAATTGAGCCTGAAAGATTTGACTCCAGTTATGATCCGAGCAGAATAGTCCAATACTGGAAGAGCGGATTGCAGCCAGGTTCTGGTTCCCATATGGATGTAATTGGACAATTGAAGCTTCTCCAAATCGAAATCGATCAATTTCCTTTCCAGATGACGGTGATATTGCTGAACCGGTTATTCTTCGACCAATCAGCTTTTTTTTTAATCCATTCTGGGAGAGAAATCCTGCAACTCGAGTGGTGTTTGTTTAGTGTTTGGGGAAACCATCTGGCTGGCAGACATCAACATATTTGGCTTTTCAACGTGCTGCGGAATACGTAGGATTCGCTCGTCATCAAATCAAATTTGTTTCCGAAACGGATGCATTCTTGCGGGAATATCTTAAACAAGGGAAAAAATTAAGGGTGAGTTTTCATTGTTCCAATAACTTCTCAATGCTTACAATCAAATAGATTGGGGACACCATTGTCGTTGTCGATTGTGGAGGATATACTGTGGTAGGGTTCTTTCTTATTCCAATTTATTTACTCATTTCTTCATGAATCTGATTCAATATACGATTTTGATGCCCATCGAATTGTTGAGTATGGTGACGATGAAAAAAGTGTAACACGGGTATCACCAGCGGGTATTCTTCCTTGCAGTAAGTCCCCATTTCTTTTCTTTTCTGCCTTTTAGGGTAATGGGTCATAATCTCATGCTTTATTATTCTAGGTCTTACATGTGGTTCTCAAAGTGTATGGCCCCTTGCAAAAAATTATTTCCGTTCTAAATTAGAGAGGAATAATGACTATACCGAAGATCAGATCCCATGTATTCTCGGTGATATTTCGCCCAAGTAGTATCGGCAACTCTAACAAGCGTCCAATCATTCGATGCCTGCCAAATCCGGAAACCTTATCTTTTATCACAGTTTAATACGAGCAGATGAGAGCAAAGATCCTCCGTGGTTTGCTGGTAAACTTCAGATACCGTAGTAAGAAATTTATGATATACTTACGGACCGTTACTTGTGCTGATGTCTTGTTTAGTACAACCGTTGTTGACATAATCCAAGAGGCGTCAATCATTCCGATCGTAGATGGGCTTCGTGGGTTCATCCAACGTCTTCCTGCAAAGCCGACAGTAAGTTTAAATTGATGAATAGATTTAGATGCATCCCAAACTGATATAATCAAGTGTGTGGTTCTTGGTGGTGGCTATTCATCAATGCGTCTTGTTCGAGACACTTTGTTCCACCTTGGACAGGAACTTGATATCAAAATTCTCCAGCCTAAAAGACAAGTATATGATTCGAAATGAAGGTTCCAAATATCTTGCTAATAATCAGAAGGAAATCAGTGGCAGCTGGGGCCGTTGACATGGCGGCGAGCCCGGATATTGTAGAGTATAGAGTCAAGGCTCTTGAAGTCTTCGTACTCAATAGTGATATTGTACCCATGGACTAAGACATAGGAAAAGTCCAAACCCCGGGCTGAGTGAGTATGAGCCCTACCATCCCCATGAATCGGATAGAACATGGGAATTTAGAGCGTACGAATGGCTAGGGAGGATGGTATGCCTATAGATATTGTTTCTCTTTGTGATTGTACAACTTTGGCTAATGTCAATTAGGGTGATGCAATCCAATCGGATCAGATATTTAGCGCCAATCTTGACGAGTTACATTAGCGTTCCCGGGTGGTTAGGGAGCAAGGCGATCTTTCTTGGTGGGAGACCATAAACTCCTGGCATGGTAGTCCCGGACCCTGCAAGTTCACAGTGCCGAAGAACCTACAAGGAATGACACAGACTGGTAAGACGACCCGAAGTCATTTTAATTTTTTTTACTAATTTCATCGTAGGAATTATATCTTTGAAGGTTGATTTTGGCAAAGCGATACCGGATTGCTCGAGTAAGTTGAAAAAAAGGCTAGGGTCTGCAGACGTCTGTACGATCCACTACTGCGTGGAGCTCCACTTAGATGGAGAAACTCTCAGCTATGTGGTGAAGGCAAAAGACAAACATGGGACGCTCCGTGTCCTTCAATTAGACGGCCAAGGAGCTATAAATTCTGTAACTTTGAAGGGTGATTGTCCGCAGATCCCTGAAGAAGACAGTGCGGGTTTGTGGAGTTCGGTATCATCGGAAAGCAGTCGTGCGTTGACGAACGGGTCGACCATCTCATCACCTGCTTCATCCGCCACCTTATCGGCGGACGAGTCTCCACGATTTGACAACGGGGAGGTGAAACGGGAGTATCCCGTGACGCCGATATCATCTTTGGTTCGTCAACTGCGAAATATCAGCGTTGATTCTCCAGATATGCAGCTTTTGCAATAGGCGAAGCTGGAAAATCCTTTCTTCCCGTCTTATGCAAAGGAAGCTTTCGGGATGAATAAGCCCCCGCGTCGGTTTTCCGGGAAGTCTTTAGCCAAGGCTCCCCGGATGACTACACAGCAAGGCAACACACCCCCAGAGCCGCAGCCCAGAAATCTTGATCCAATAGGAATACGGTTTGATGAGGCGAATAATGCCATCGTCGAAAATTCTCTCTTATGCGCGGAGCTACCCCTGCTTGCACAATCATCTACGGTGCCGGACGACACGATTGTCGTTCAGCCTCGGAAGCATGTTGCTTTCGCGACTCCTGTGAACACGAGATGATTGAGGTTTGTGGTGCTTTGCGTTCTGGTATTCCCTTTTCGTGGGACGAGTCTCTGCGTGCTCATTCTGTTAGCTGGCCATGGTATATTCTCTAGCTTTTTGCGATCTGCTTGAGGTCTACTTTGCACCCTTTGTTTGTCAATGGATGAATGGCGTCCGTACAATAATTCAACATCAACATCAATGTCACCAATATCAATATAAGTTTCTCGTCAACAATTTTTCCAGATGATCTCATTTGAGTCTGAATAATATAAGGCATAAACTAAATAGCTGGAAAACTGTAAATTATTGAATTATCACATGAAGTCATCTTTAAAGCATTCATAAGCTTTCATAGCCGCGCGGGTCTTACAAAGACTAAAGACTAAATATTACAAAGACTTGGCAAATGCTCATCTAAACAATTACAAATATGGAGCACGTGGCATTAGTCCGGTCGTTCATGGTGGCATTTCCGAATTGGAAGTTGGTAAGACCAATCAAAGTTCTCAAGTGGAATCGTGCGGTGTATATTTACTCTTTCCGATAGAGTGGAACCTCGCTATAATACTGGGCACTTTTATATCAAAATACCCGCAAATATCGGATTATCTTCAAAGCTTTCCCATTTTCGTACTGGACATTCCGGTATTTTATTAAAATCTTCAAACTTTGACATTTTTTAAATGGAATACCCAACATCTTACCCTAAAAAGTCACCAACACCAGAATAACACTAAGCTTATTTTTGAACCTACTTTTGCTTCGTCCTCGGAGAAGCCAGGGACCGAAGGAGACTTGGTGTTTTTTTGTTCTGGTGTAGATAAGTTTATACAGCATGGACCTACTTCTTGTATCCGGTGAAGAGGGTTGTACAATACTATCTGTGGACACTTGATGTTTGGGTAATTCTGATATAAAGTCAAGTTTACACCCACCAGTCCAAATTTCTGAGTATTCTCTTCACAACTCACATTATATTCTCCAACATGCCTTCCAACACTTGGCCCTACACGGATGATAATGGGCAATCTGAGGATTTTAAGCCGACAATGACGGACGGAGTCATTGAGACTGACTTGCTGATTGTTGGAGCTGGGCCTGCTGGAGCAGCTCTGGCCTGTTTTCTTGGCCATCATGGTGAGTCCATATATCTTCCTTAGGTATTCACTACATACCTATCTGCCCACCTACAGAGCTTTTCAAAGCTTGGAGAATGAAGACGTAGCGAGAACGAAATGGATAATAGTACTAACATTCTTAGGACTTCGAGGAATGGTGATCGCAGCTACTCCTAGTACGGCAGACACTCCTCGTGCCCACATTACCAACATGGCAGCAATGGAATGTCTGCGTGATATAGGGTTGGAAAAAGAGTGTTTACAAGTTGCTGTTAAAGGTGATTCGATGTTACATACGCGATGGTGTCGTACTTTAGCTGGTGAGGAGTACGCAAGAATTTACGCATGGGGAAATGACCCGAATCGCGCTGTAAGTTCAGGAGTAAATTGAAGAAGCTCTGTTAAAAAAAAACTAATACGGGCCGCAGGGTGATTATGATGCCGCAAGTCCATGCAAACATGTCGATATTCCTCAGACCGTTCTCGAGCCGATCTTGATCAACCGGGCATCTCACAGTGGATTTAATTGTCGGTTTGATACCACCTTCTTATCTTTTGAAAAGGATTCGGCCTCAAATACAATCATCAGCAAAGTTCAAGACAATTTAACGAAACAAATCTATCACATTCGGTCTAAATACTTATTCGGATGTGATGGAGCTCGAAGTCAAGTTTTGAGACAATTACAGATCCCACTAATCAAAAAGCCTGGACAAGGAGTAGCTGTAAACGTACTGATCAGAGCGGAATTGGGACATATCATGGAGAATAGAATGGGAAATTTGCATTGTATTATGAGGCCGGATGAAGAAAATCCTGATTATGGATGGACTGGTATTGCCAGAATGGTGAAACCTTGGAATGAGTAGGTTCTTCGCCAAGTTTGAGTAAAAACAATACTGACATTTCAGGTGGTTGTTTTCTCTTCTTCCTTACCCTGGAAAAGATGTCAATCCACCACACGAAGAGTATTTGGAATGTGTTAAAGATATGATCGGAGATAAGTCAATCCACGTTGAAATGCTCGGAGTCTCGAAATGGACAATCAATGAAACGGTGGCGGAATACTACTCCGACGGCAATATGTATGTCTCATCCCCTCCTCATACTCTATTTTGCCCACTAAGATACCCAGATTTTGCCTCGGTGATGCAGTTCACCGTCATCCACCAGTAAACGGCTTAGGATCTAACACTTGCATCCAAGATGCTTTTAATCTTGCCTGGAAAATCGCATACGTCATGAATGGCAAAGCAGATAGCGATCTCCTCAGTTCGTATAGCTTGGAGCGCCAGCCGGTCGGCCAATCCGTCGTCACACGAGCTAATGAAGGGCTTCGAGATCACCTCCCAATATGGGAAGCATTAGGGATGATGGATCCATCTGTCGAAATTCGCCGAAAACATTTTGCAGAACTTCAGGAAGCTACACCAGAGGGAGTGGCGCGTCGAGCACGCCTCCAAGTTGCAATAGAAGGAACGGAGCGTGAATATCATGGCGTAGGTATTGAGATGAATCAACGCTATGAATCTTCTGCCGTTTTTACTTCCGACGAAAAGCCAAGACCAGCTTTGCCAAGGGATCCTGTTCTCCAACATGAGATTACTACTTATCCCGGAAACCGTCTTCCACATGCGTGGGTAAACACCAGAGCTCCAGGGAAACAGTTTTCAACCATTGATCTTGCTGGACATGGAAAATTCTCCCTTTTTACGGGAATTGGAGGAGAGAAATGGAGAACTTCTGCCATGAAAGCAGCAGAAGTTCTTGGGCTTGAGATCAGTGTGCACTCGATTGGCTGGAAGCAAGATTATGAGGACGTATATTTTGATTGGGCACGACGAAGGGAGGTCAACGAGAGTGGATGCGTGTTGGTGAGACCTGATAGATTCGTCGCTTGGAGATCTATGGATATGATAGACGTACCGGACGAGAAGTTATTGCTAGTGCTGAAGACTATTCTGAGTCGCTAGACAGCGGGAAGCTTGAAGGGTGTTTAATAGTCCGGACTGATAGTTCGACACAACAACGAAGGTATTTAAATTGCTGGCTCTATGCGAAACGTTTAAGTTATCTGGAGCTTTGGAATTTCGAATATTAGAATTTAGAAACATTGGAATATTGAAAAGTTAGAATTTGGAAATATTTGAAACTTAAGCTTAAACAGCTAGTCCAAACTATTGGACACCCCAAGTTTTAGTGTTTTTGATGACTGCTCATGTTTACATATTAAACATAAAAGCTCACTCAAACCGTACTCAACAGTATCATATCTTTGAAAAAGAGATCAAATCCTGTTCAAAGTTTATCTTACATGTCGGATATGCAATACGTTCTTGCCGAAGAAGCTGTCTGGTGCGCTTCTATACACGATGTGGGGTTTGTGACTTCACAACCCCGCTATGGGTAACATCCAATTAATTCTGATCAACCAAACCCATAAATATTCTCTACCCCTCAGGTCGATTCATCAATGCCCGAACATAAAAGAGGTTAACGAACTTGTCGATCGATTAGATAAAATGATTGGTATTAATGGAAGCCCAACTCTGATGTTGAGCTTCCTTCACCCCTCCAACGTTCCCCAACATCCTTCAACACCAGAGAAAGTTTACAGCGACTCTTAGAAAAAATGCTCTACGCTCAAGAAAACCGTTTAGTATATCGCTATGATGCAGAAGAACTTTGGATTGATCCATGGGGCCCAAATGCATTTCGTGTTCGCTCAACCAAAGAATCACAATATCCAGATCCTAACGAACTTTGGGCGCTCCAGGAGATCGAAACAACAGCTCCAACAATCAATGTAGAAGAAAAGGAAGCATCAATAACAAATGGTTCAATTCGCGCAACAATAACCTCAAGAGGAAAAGTAATCATCTACAACGGCGATGGAAAGATCTTATTGGAAGAATACGCACGTCACCGCCTGGATGTGACTGACCCAAAATGTTCCGCAATAAACGTCGAAGCCCGCGAGTTTAAACCCAACCCCGGTGGTAGCTCTACCCATCACTTAACAGTGAGGTTTGAATCTCAAGACAAGAATGAGAAGATATTTGGGATGGGTCAATATCAGCAACCTTATCTGGATCTCAAAGGTTTAGATCTCGAACTCGCTCATCGAAATTCTCAGGCTAGTGTACCATTTGCTCTTTCTTCGCGGGGTTATGGGTTTCTATGGAACAATCCTGCTATTGGTCGTGCTGTTTTCGGTAAAAATATCATGTCTTTTGAAGCTTACTCTACATCGTTCCTCGATTATTGGGTCGTGGCAGGTGAGAGTCCTTCTGAAATTGTGCATCGGTATGCTGCGGTAACGGGAACAGTTCCCATGATGCCGGAGTATGGACTCGGATTTTGGCAATGCAAATTGCGGTATCAGACTCAAGAGGAGCTATTGGAAGTAGCCAGAGAGTACAAGAAAAGAGAATTACCCATTGATCTCATCGTGATAGACTTTTTTCATTGGCCCACCCAAGGCGATTGGAGGTTTGATGAGAAATTTTGGCCGGATCCAGATGCAATGATTAAGGAACTCAAAGAATTGAATATCGAACTAATGGTTTCTATCTGGCCAACAGTTGATACGAGGTCCGAAAACTTTGAAGAGATGCTAGAAAGGGGATATTTGGTACGAACTGATAGAGGAATAAGAATCGTGATGGACTTTGAGGGCGATACGATTCATTTTGATGCCACGAATCCTGGAGCCAGAAAGTATATCTGGGAGAAAGCGAAGAAAAACTACTATGACAAAGGGATTAAGGCCTTTTGGTTGGATGAAGCTGGTTAGTACTTTTTATTTTATCAGCCGACACCGGTCGTTTCTGTAGTCTAGAACACAAGATTTAAATAGCTGATTTTGAACCCAGAGCCTGAATATACGGCCTACGACTTTGACAACTATCGCTACCACCGCGGCACCAATCTTTCGATTGGTAACACCTATCCCATCGAATACGCTCGAGCATTCTATGAGGGCATGTCAGCAGCGGGACAGAAAAATGTCGTCAACCTTCTGCGATGTGCATGGGCAGGATCTCAAAGATACGGCGCCTTAGTCTGGAGTGGTGACATTGCTTCATCATGGTCTTCTTTCAGAAACCAACTTACTGCGGGTTTAAACATGGGTATTGCGGGAATTCCATGGTGGACGACGGATATTGGTGGTTTTCACGGTGGTGATCCATCCGATCTGGCTTTTAGGGAGTTATTTGTGAGGTGGTTTCAGTGGGGCACTTTTTGTCCTGTTATGAGGTTACATGGAGACAGAGAGCCGAAACAGCCCCAGGTTGGCGAAGGGGGTGGATCGACTTGTCTTAGTGGTGCACCTAATGAGGTTTGGTCGTATGGGGAAGAGGTGTATGAGATATGCAAGAAATACATGAAGTTGCGAGAGGAAATGAGAGATTATACAAGGGAAATGATGGCCGAGGCTAGCGAGAAGGGAAGTCCTGTTATGCGTACTCTTTTCTACGAGTTCCCAGATGATCCAAGATGTTGGGAAATTGAGGAACAATATATGTTTGGGCCGAAATATTTGGTCTGTCCTGTATTTGAGGCGGGGACAAAACACATGAAGGTTTATCTTCCAGCGGGGCAATCCTGGAAAATAATTGGACATGGAAATGAGGAATCTTGGAATGGAGGTCAAGAGATTGAAGTAGCCTGCTCCATTGAGACTATCCCTGTGTTCATGAAGAATAATTAGGCTGAGGATAATTTTGAATGACGAATTTCATTCTTTGACGGTTTTCCCAGTCTTCTCCCCATGACACAAACTCTATACATCAACCCCCATTGATATTGAATTGTGCGGTTCTACTCGAATTTGATGTAAAAGAAATACATGTATACAGGCCCTGATATGTAGGATTATAAACTGGCTTTTCCACGACTCTCAAATGGCAAGACCAAAACCAGCAGTCCTGCTGCAATGAACAGGGCTCCACTCGTGTAAACAGGAGCGGACGTTTCAAGATTTGCAAACATGGCAATAATTGGCTTTTCCTTGGTTAGTTTATGTTGATACGAGAACATATACACAAATATGCGAGCCGAAAAGGAATGGAGAAGACTTACAGCCATGATCCCAAAGATTCTGTTCGAGGTTGCAGTGAGAGCATTACCAGTACCGCGGTCTTTTGTTGGAAATATTTCCGGCGTGTATGCATACAGAACAGCATACATAACATTGGAACAAAAGTTAAACGCGCAATTCCAGCCCAGTAATGCCGTAGATGTCATAGCCGTGGTGGAAGCGTATAAAAATACTCCCGTCGCTATGGTACTAAGCGCAAGGGTTCCTTTCCTACCCAATCTTGGAACTTCAATGAGATAACCACCAATAAGTGCGCCGGGTATTCCAAGCACAGATATGATTAGAGAGTTCCGATATGTCAGATATGTACTGCCATCTCCAAACTCAGCACCTCTGGTTGCTTGGATGTAAGGGAGAAATGCATTGTAGAGGGGATAGCCAAGACCAATGAATGCCCATACTAGCATAATCAAACTGGTAGAAATGGCCAATTCCTTTGTCGCGAATAAGGCGCGAACGTGTGATAAGTCTATTTGATGGAGTTTTCTTGATAAGCTTGCCGAGGCATTAGTATGATGAAGAGTGCCACATTCGTGAAGACGGGTAACGGTCACTAGTAGAGGGTTGGTATAATTTCAGGGAAGAGCGAAATGAATTAGGGTGTACTTACGATTTGACTGCTTTCCATTCCTCCTAGCGACTTCCTGAACAACCGCAACAGCATCTTCATCCTTTCCTTTTCCCATCAAATATTTCGGGCTCTCAAAGATGGTGAAACAGATGAACCGGATGAAGAACTCAATCATGGAAATTCCTCCCATAACAATAAGAAAATATCTCCAACCCATATTTTGTGATCGAGTGCATGTTGAATCTTCTTGACACGTGAGGTTCCCTAAAAGTGGCCAAGCAATTAAATTCGCGATGACTTGAGCTACCGCCCAGTCGATTGAAAGGATGGTAAGGAGATATTGATGTGAGCCAGGAAGAAATTCGAGAAAGACTGCTGAATCGACAGGAAGATTCCCGCCCACCCCAAAACTCCAAAGTGCAGCAAAGCATCCAATAGTCGCAAAGTTTGGTGAACCGGCAGCGATCAATCCAAAAACGGCTGTGATACCAAGTGTGGCATTAAATGCTAAACGTCGACCAAAGATATCGCAACCAAATCCCCAAAACATGGCACCTGCGAGGAGGCCAATATTCTGAGCCAAGGTGAGTAAGGGTGGTTGCTTGGGGGAGAATTCGTTGGTAATTGATGTGACTTTCTTCATCGTTAGCTTGCAGATCTGATAAAGCGACAAAGCTGGATAAATCTAGTACATACATATGAGTGAGGTGACAATTGGCCACAAATTATCATTTGCCCAGCCGAAGCCTACAACTACGAACAATTGCCATTGATACCATCCCATACCAATATCTTGTATCTGAATAATATCACATGATTAGTATATATTAACTCAGCCAGAACTACCTGACAGCGCAGAGATATTAGATCTTACAGCTTCATTCAAGACACGAGCTTTAGCTTCGTATATTGGATCAATTGTGCCTGGTGGTATTGCTGTCTCAAGACTGAGACTCTCAACTTCTGAGTGAGGAACATAGTTATTATCGATATTTCCACTCTTGAAATCAGGTTCAGCATCGTGCTCAGTTGAGAATGCTGGATCATTGTTATGAATTTCGTTCGTCATCTCAGCTTCTTCGCTGGTCGGTAATCTCTGATATCTCATGAGGATTGCAGAAACCTGAGAAGCAGGTTTAATGAAGGAGGTATGAATCGTTCTTACTTATCGGGAATCCTAGGCTAAATTAGTGTACACCTGACGTTTGTTGTGTGAACCCTTCACTCATGCTGTGGAACGGTGAATTTAGCTCTCTCTCTCTCTCTCTCAGGGTCAAGGATTCTGATAAATGCCTAGATGACGGGGGCGAAATTCGAACTTCTGATATACAAATACAGAAATTTGGAGTCGGTGGCCAATTTGACGTCAGGACAAGGTTTGACTCGATGCTTGTTTAGTGTGAAAACATCAAAGACGGCGTCGGATTTGTCGCCGATCTTCAAGTAGTAATACGAATTTGGACGTTATTTTATATTCAAGCTTGACCTACCTGTCTATATTGCATGCAATATAACAGCAACATAAGCGAAGGTGTCAGGCCACCGGTGGGCTCATGGGTCTGGTGGTGGTCTACATAGCCTAGGAATCGTTGCTCCAATAACAAAGATAACCCTAACCCTCTTACTTATTGCGAACAATAAGAGCCCTTTCATTGGGTAGGATTAATAAGATCTTAAGAGTTTTTAACAATTAGCATCGTGGTGCGGGGTAATCGGTAATCAGTAAATCATAATTGCACCATTCCACCGCCGAATTACATCTTACATCAGGATGTGTAAGATGTAAGACTAGGATCGATATTAGATAAGATATTAATACACAGAAGGAATCGTTTATGTTGTAATTTAGCTTTGTTGAATTCATTAACATGTTAAGGTCATAGGATTTTATCACAATTTGAGATACAGAATTTCTCGACTTCCTACTTTACCACAGACTGGTCCACAGTTACCCGTGGCTTCGTAAACATTCGTTGCGACATTGAAAATCATAATTTTCAGGTGAATGTTGAATTCGCAAGATAAAAATCTTATGGAAGTGTATTTGGAGGCAGCTCTCACCTTGAGCCAAAATGAAGGGGCTTGGTCCGAGCCTCTGCAGACAAATCTCGCACACTACCACAGAGTGAATGCTGGAATCTTCATACAACCATAGGTTTACTACTTTTGCATATTGCGTCCTTACAAAATTGAGGCGACAAGGCAATGATTATCGCGATGACTATACTGCGTGTAGATGGGGAAGTGCATTCTAGCGGATCACCAGCTCTAACACGAATAAATAACATTCAAAGTCTCATGTCCCCAATCTTTTAGCAACCTTTATGGCTGCACCCTCTTATATGATGCGGCTGTTCACTTACCACTTTACAGGGAGGAGACTGGGAGGTGCTTCAATGGACCCTCAAACCTTAACGCATATCGTGCTCACGGGCAACAGGAATATTTAGTCGTTTGCTCTCTGTTCTTCAATCCGTTCAGTATCATCAAAGTATCCCAATTGTTTTCTTCCTACGTCTATTATGTTTTCAAGGGTCCTTCATGCATGTTAGTGCTAGAACCCGTCCAAATATCTATCCGGCCGTTCTAGTGGTTTGCAAATCAACCAGGTCAAAGCTAACATTCCAACCTTATTTTTTCCCCAAAGTACAGAACGACTTCATTCTATTACTTAGTATGATGGCCGTCCCAGATACGTGCTTTTAAATGTCAATGACTTCTGCCCACTTCAAATTCAGGTGAAGTTTTCAGGGAGCAACAAAATTACCGAGGGCAGTGCTCCCAAACTGACATCTTCAACCTCGTTTCGGATCTCTATTCGCTGAGATGGTCATTCTCCGAGAAATCAATTCCTCGGTCATCAGTTCTGACCGGTCCTGTCGGCTGGAGGCTTAAATCATGCCTTGAACCAGTTGGAGATGGATATCTTAGATCAGGTAAATGAATCATTCCCCTTGAAAGGACCAGCACCAAGAAAAATGTAGTGAACAAATTGCTACTATGCCTATCGTCTTAAGAGCATCCATGGCAATAAGACTTTTGAACACAGCGCTAATATGATGTATTGGATGAAAAGGAGAGCACAGTTGAGACACATAACCTGCTGCTTGAACTTCAAGACCACATTGACACTTCAACATTGGACATACCCCAAAAATGGAACTTACCGTTGGTAGCAAAGACAATTGGCGTTTAGTACATACGCACGATAGATAAATTGCCAAGTTCCTAGGTATACCTAAGAACAGTAGCAAATGGAAAATCTTTGAAATGGCTATGAATGTTGTGAAGTTGTGCAAAGATTCTACTGGTCACAAATGATAGGTTTGTTTGAGGGGGGAAATATCCATTCAGAAATTCCATGATCGTTCCCTAGGCACGCTGAACTTCCCAATAGGCTTTGGTTTAGAGTTGGGTATGAATCAAATGGTAAGATCTTTCTTGTGAAGCTGCATATATCCATACACTCTAAAATTGTTTGTACATTCCATCTCGAGTCCTCACTTTGCATCGTACCTCGGAAATTTGTAACTCGGAGCATTTTGGACGCCAATTTCAAAAATCCGTAACTCTCCCATTATAACTCCAATCCCCCCTCTCACCCGAACTTCCCCACCTCAAAGGTTCATTCTTCGGCCCACCAACTTCGCCAGTCTTCGGATTGATTTCCCCTTCGAATTCTGGTTTTGCCCCTCTGCGAATGTCCGGATGTAATTCCTCTCCCTTTCCCGTGGCAGATACCCTAGCATTTACAGCCGCCAATTCTATATCCTCCTTCTCAGCCAAAGTGGTCGCTGGTGATTGATTGATTTGTGGTTTTGCTCGAGACGCTGACTTTGAGGAATTGGTAATGACGTCGGTTTTCGGGGTACTAAATGCACCAGTAGAGGATCGTTGTAGACGTTCATATTCTTCTTGTTCCTTTGGTGGCAGACGTGGCGGAGATGGACCAGTTGTAAATGCTGTTCGACAAGTTGTATGTGAGAAGAAGCGACGGGAAGGAAGGAGAAATCTTGGTGGTAAAAGTCGAGACATTTTATTATATTTTGTTGAGGGAGAATAAAGGATTGTAGATTGAAGAGCGAGCACCTAGTCGAGTATTGAGCAGACTACTCGGTATAATGCTCGTATTGATATCGTACTTTTTCCTTTGGATATATTGGAATTCGAATTGTGTATTTGTTGGAAATTATATTGTATGTATTGACAAGACAGGACAAAATAAGACAAACAAGACAAGATTTGAGTTATTAGTGAGGATTTCGGTCGATCGATGAGGTTGAAATACTTAAGTAGGAGGTACTAGGTATGTTAATGGAAATAAAGTCATGACGAAGTTTAATCATTTGATCCCAACCAATACCAAACTGCAATTGGACAGAGCGATCTTTCACGTGACAAGTACAATTGGCAAGAGATTGCGAGATTTTGCCAAGGCGGTGACTTAATTGGGCGATAACTTTCGGTGCTCGAGCGAGTGAGGGGCGAATGGGCGAATAAACGAATGGGTTTTAATGCTTTTGACTCACTCTTTCTTGGGAGATCAATAAGAATTATATATATACAAGAAAGAAATCCTGCTGTGGAGAGTAAACTTCCTTTTCTCAATCAATTCATTCATACTTCACTCATCTGTTTTCTTCCCCTTCCCCTTCTCTCAATACAATACCCTCTACACCTCTTCACACATCAATCTACAATTCAATATGGAGCATCTAAAGAATACATTTGCACAATGCAAGAAAGAAGGAAGATCCGCTTTGGTAACATATATCACTGCCGGTTTTCCTCAAGCAGATGACACCGTTGATATCCTATTAGGAATGGAGGCTGGTGGTGCCGGTGAGTACTAACTACCCTTTCAATTGACCTTGGGGAAATTAACAAATCTTCCCAGATGTCATTGAATTAGGCATTCCTTTCACAGATCCCACGGCAGATGGACCCACGATTCAAAAGGCAAACA
The DNA here is from genome assembly GCA_025389085.1 of Sclerotinia subarctica. Classification (NCBI taxonomy): domain Eukaryota; kingdom Fungi; phylum Ascomycota; class Leotiomycetes; order Helotiales; family Sclerotiniaceae; genus Sclerotinia; species Sclerotinia subarctica. Next base: position 3,393,603 of record QRFI01000006.1, read on the forward strand.
CCCAAGCTTTGAAAAATGGTGTGACGGTCACTTCAGTTTTACAGATGGTACGAGATGCAAGAAAGAAGGGATTAAGAGCACCAGTTCTTTTCATGGGTTATTACAACCCATTTCTGAGTTATGGAGAGGAAAGGTTATTGAAGGATTGTCGGGAGGCTGGTGTCAATGGATTCATTGTTTGTGATCTTCCACCTGAAGAAGCTGTGAGCTTTAGGAAGTTTTGCACAAGCGGAGGGTGAGTACTCTGGAAAAGTGGCACATGTCATATTTGAATACATTGCTTACAAAATTTTGGTCTAGATTATCCTACGTTCCTCTCATCGCTCCCTCAACCTCCGAATCACGAATGAAGCTTCTTTGTAAGCTTGCGGACTCCTTCATTTATGTTGTTTCAAGAATGGGTGTGACCGGAGCTACAGGAGGCTCAATGGATGCTGGCTTGGAAGGATTATTGAAGAGAGTCAAAGAATATTCAGGAAACGTTCCAGCGGCTGTTGGTTTTGGCGTTAGCACAAGAGACCATTTTTTGCAGGTCGCGAAAATCGCAGATGGCGTTGTCATTGGCAGTCAAATCATCAACACCGTCAATCAAGCTCCTGCCGGAAAGATCGCGAAAAGTGTGGAAGAGTACTGTGCAGCAGTTTGCGGCAGACGAGGTACTCCGAACGAGGGTTTAACTAGGGAAGTTGGCATGGCCGAGGCAATAGATGTTGCTGAAGAACCCAGCGGAGAAAATGTCACTGTTGATGCTGTTATTAGAGATGAAGATAGATCAGGACCTGGTTTAGCAGATCAAATTGAAGCTTTGAACAAGAATGGTTCTCTGGATCCAAAACTCTCGGCTCAAAAGTTTGGCGAATTTGGTGGACAGTATGTTCCAGAGGCACTCATGGACTGCTTGTCAGAACTTGAAGCAGGATTCAATGCCATCAAGGATGACCCAGCATTCTGGGAAGAATACCGAACATATTACCCATGGATGGGACGACCAGGCCAATTACACGAGGCTGAAAGACTCACCGAGTATGCAGGTGGTGCCAGGATCTGGTTGAAGAGAGAGGACCTGAACCACACCGGAAGTCATAAGATTAACAATGCTCTGGGACAAATCCTTCTCGCCCGACGATTAGGGAAAACCGAAATCATCGCAGAGACTGGTGCAGGACAACACGGTGTGGCCACAGCGACGGTATGCGCAAAGTTTGGTATGAAATGTACTATTTATATGGGAGCGGTAAGTTCAAAGAATCTCTTCTACTTGGCTTTTCTCCGCTAATCAATTCTATAGGAAGATGTAAGAAGACAGGCTCTCAATGTTTTCAGAATTAAGCTTCTTGGTGCTTCAGTTGTCGCCGTCGAGGCTGGTTCGCGTACCCTTAGAGATGCTGTCAACGAAGCTATGCGATCCTGGGTGGTCAAGCTTGATACTACTCATTACATCATTGGTTCAGCAATTGGTCCTCATCCATTCCCAACCATCGTTAGAACATTCCAATCCGTTATTGGTAACGAGACTCGAGCTCAAATGCTAGAGAAACGTGGTAAACTCCCTGATGCTGTTGTTGCATGTGTCGGAGGTGGTAGTAATGCGGTTGGCATGTTTTACCCGTTCTCGAAAGATCCAAGTGTCAAATTATTAGGTGTTGAAGCCGGTGGTGATGGTTTAGACACAGATCGTCATTCCGCTACTCTGAGTGGTGGAACAAAGGGTGTTCTACATGGTGTCCGTACATATGTTCTTCAGGACAAACACGGACAAATCTCAGAGACTCATTCCGTATCTGCCGGTTTAGATTATCCAGGTGTTGGACCAGAATTAAGTAATTGGAAAGATAGTGAGCGTGCCAAATTCATCGCGGCAACAGATGCCGAGGCATTCAAAGGATTCAGGTTGATCAGTGAGAAAGAGGGTATCATACCAGCTTTGGAGACTGCGCATGCCGTGTGGGGAGCAGTAGAATTGGCGAAAACCATGAATAAGGATCAAGATGTTGTCATTTGTTTAAGTGGTAGAGGTGATAAGGATGTACAGAGTGTTGCAGAGGAATTACCCAAGTTGGGTCCAACGATTGGATGGGATTTGAGATTTTAGACAAAAGCTGCAGATTGGAGGGATGGGGGGCGTTGCAAGGTTTTGTAAATATTGAGATATTCATGAGCGTGGATAGACGGTTAGACCGAAAAAGTACTCTCATACAACGAATGCAATTGATAATTTGGGCAATCCAACATTTAAATTCCGATTATTTACTAGCCACACTCTCCAGCCTTTGCTTTCCACCCGATGGATACCTCTCGGGACTCCCACTCGGCAACCTCGACTTCTTCCTTGACCTTCTTGGAAACAATTGATCGGCTAACCTTCGACAAGCAGTCTGAGATGTTATGACATACACAATCACGTTCCAAACACCCTGCAACGACAACATCAATGATTCAATGTAGTTCAATGGAAAGTTGATGGCCGATGGATCGGCCATTTGCCAAATTCTGTTGACACTCGCGGGAACCCATGTTATAATCATAGCGATAAAGAAAAGAATAGCCACTCGTGCATACAGCCATGCTTCCGGGTTGGTTTCAGACTGTGCAACTTCTCTGGTCAAACTTCTCATTCTCCGCATTTGATACATTTGAGTGTCTTGTTGTTGTTGATATTGTTGTTGAGGCGTCGCTTGGATGTCAACCGCGTATTGGTCGGAGGGTAAGACATTTTCGGAAACGCCTTGATCGCTAGCATCTTTGACGATTGATCGTTCCTCATAGATTATTTCGATTTCGGTCGTGATTGTGTTTGCGAATGGGGTCTCATTCAAGGGGTTGAGGAAACCATTTAGATGTTCACGCTTAGACCAGATGACTTTGGCTGCCATGAAGTATACGACGAAAGCGAAGAGAATGGTGATCCTTTGAACAGGGCATTAGTGGACTTGATGAAATATGAGAAAAAAAATGGAAGCTCGAGCCGCAAGTACTCACCAGACAATACCATACAAGAAAACCAGGCGCATCCAATCCCATTCTTCGCTGATCCAGCACCAAACAATGGCCGATCCATAGACATGACCTCGTTCTTTCGTTGATACGAATAAGAAGACGAAAGCAGGTATAAAGGAAAGGCCATAGCATGCAAGCAGATACCAAATATCCAACTTTCTCAATTGATGTGTGGTATATCCTCGGAAGAAAACTAGATATACGTTGATGGCCATGAAGAATGCCCAGTAACAATCAACTCCACGGAACATCTGAACCAAGAAGGCTTGGACTTGGCATATTCCGGAAGCATTAAACTTTGATCTTTCCATCAATGACGCCGGGCCAAGGTCAGAGATCATACAAGAGATACTTGAGCCAATATTTCCCCATGATGCGAAGAATATGAGGCGATTAATTGGTTTGTCGAAGGATGCAGAAAAAAAGAATGTTAGAATAATGAACAAGTTACCAACGATGGAAACGGCTGACGTAATTCGCTCTGTGAGATCAAGTGCGGTGAATTGCTCGTAGGTTAGAGACATGATGACCTCCAATTAGGATTTAGATTTGTCGAAGGTATGGCAGAAGAGTCAGGAGACATACCACACCTTCTATAACGTGCTTCTATGGAGATCTTCAGGAGTCAATTTGAAAAAGAATCAAATGTGGAAACGACTAAAAAGCGGCATAACAGAGGTTAAGCTTTTTTTTTTCTTTTGCTGTGGGGATAACGTAAATGACATCTGGTCCAAAATGGCTCCAAAAATGCTCCGATTTGTATGGATAAAGGAATTCTTGATTGACGACTTCATCCTGTTGATTTCGTTTAGAGTCTTTAGACAAGGGGGTCTCGCTCAAAGTGATGTATTTAAGTTTTTTAGACAACCTTAAATAGTACATTACCGGTGAGACACCGATGAGGCCCCGGTGATCACCAATAATAAACACCCTGAAGCACTGCAAATCTTCGGTAAAGTACCGGCGACATGTTTCATTTCCCCGGATAAGAAAGCAAACCACGCGTCAACAAGGTTCTCATGTTGGAATCGATCTCTTTTCATGGTAAGTTGCCCCGGATTCCCATCAAACGACTTTGTTCGGGATGTAACTCTGAGGTCTGTTGGGCTGGAGACATCATGTAGATAGAGTGCATAGACTTATTATATGGATATGGTTCAGTAATGGGCTGCATAGAAGTTTTAATGTGCGGCTAGTTAAATGCTGCATTGGTAAAGAAGAAAAAACCCCCAAAAATTGTTGCTGAACTGAAACGTGCAATTGGAGGATGGTATACTCGAGTAGGTCCTTTTGTTTACTCGGATTCTGGTTCTTACTTCATGAATGGCAGCCTTGAAGGAAGTATTCGCACTTTTGAAGTAATATGATGAAATGCGATGAGACGTAATTGATTGATATTGAATATCGCAATCAGCACCAGTAAGTAGACTTTTTAACATTCCCAGTATATCCTGTAGACCCACCCCTTAACGAGTAGGCGAACTAATAAGGAAGCAAGCCCTGGCTATGTAGGTGGATTAATCCGTACTTAGACTCAAATTACCCATAAGCGACCGATTTCGTTTTTCTCAATGCCATGTGGCAGCTAATCTAATTTAGTATAAGCCCACTAGTACCTGGCTCCTTAGCTTTAAGGTTCGGAATTTCGAGACTTCATATCATGATTCCATCTTAAGCTTTTGATATATATCTAGCATAGCGATTTTTCCAATCCTTAATTATCTGAGCTTTTTAACTTTGTATACTTCCACACTTCGCTTCATCATCCCATCTTTTGATGTATAAATTATACGAAAATAACCCGATTTCGGTCTTTTTGGCTTTTCGCATTGGTAGATGTCGATTTCGCATCACAAATCATTCTTGCGATGTACATACAAACACAAGAACGGACATCCGCACATTTTGAGATAGGATGTAGGTTGCTGAAATGAATCCCATACATTTCTCATATAGTCATTGGACATAGATACCTAGTAATCTCATGATTCGCCTGCATCACAACTTACTCTAAGATGACCGGAATATGCCAACAACAGGACTGCTAAGGTTAACTTACCGGCGCAACTTCATTGAAAGGTGAATATATTAGTTGTATCCACCGTAGGCAGTATATCAATAGGAGCTGATACCATACGGGTCCTGATACCTCCGAAACTTTATTTGCTTATGACGAAGTGCAATATCAAGTTACCACAGTCAGAAAAAGTGACATTCACCTCAAGGAATTTGGGTGGATCTGGTTTTAATCTTATATCCTTTGTTGATGACTTCGTCTGTCTGAGAAATGGACGTTGGGCCCACAGTTTTTACGTGGATGACCTTGAGGATGAGGGAAGCGGTGTCCAATTATGAATCAGTTTTCTCGTTTGATCTCTTCCGAAAATCCTTTCCTCCTCTAGAGCTAATATATGATACAGCTCACAAAGAAGATGGGATTGTATTGACAGCTTCCGTCTCCATAAAACGGAAACTGCTCAAGGTGAATAGGCTTGAAAGTACCGCGGATTCGTGGTTAAAGGGTTTTGCCTACCATTACTTTGTAAGGCCCAACCCACAAATAATGCAAAGTTCTCAGCAGCTGTAAAGCACACCAGTGTCTCTATCGTGTCATCCTCAGTGGTCATGTTCGATCTTCTTTAGTTCTAAGGTACCGGTTTTCTGGATAACCTCCGTTCCAAGGACCCTATTCTCCACTATGGATTGCTAGAGACGTCTTTGAATGCTTTAAAATTCTCCAGCACGCCCTGATAACAATCATATACCACAGTTGTTTTTCGAATTTAAACCAGTCGATCACTTTTCATGCGTCTGGTAAATGAAGCTCTGGCTAACCTTATGATGCATGGCAGTGAAAAAAAGGAGAAAACATTCGTGCAATAGTCTCCTGGAGGTATCCACTAGTGTTCTCGAATCTTTGGAAATTCACGGAGAGGATTTCATGAACCTATATTAGCGCTTCCATCACCAGATACCGCCTTATTTAACCGTTCAGTGACCATTTCAAGGCTTTGCTTTCAATGTTTCATTACCTCACGACTGACTACAAGATTCCCATTCTTGTCGAGTCCTTGGTTTGTGTACTCAACCCGAGACTCGAGCTCAAAATCTGTTTTGAGCTTGAAAAGGTCACTGTCCAGACAACACTTGAACCCAAGCAGGTCACAGTTATAGTCATGGGCTTGTGCAAGCTTTTGCATGGATCAGTAACTTTATATCTACTGCATAATTATCTTTCTGAGTTACCACTTTTTTATGATAGTACATTCTCTCTGCTTTAAATCTGCGGACTCATCGGCTGTCTCTACTGCTCTGTTCAAGTCAGTGGGAATAGCTTTTAGAATTTCTGCTTCTCCTAACGAATTCTGACAATTGCTGCAGTGAAAAGAGCGGGCGATATCAACATATGTATCCCAACTTTGAAATCAGACAATTACTCCCGGCCAAAATCAAATACAATTTTTTTATTTCAACTCACATCATGAACTGACAGGAAACAAGGGAAATGGTAGAATTAAGATGTATGGTCTCAGCTGCAGGTTCGTTATGTAGCTTAGTTCCAGCCTTGCGTGAATATGGGCAATATTACCTCTGAAAACATCCAGAGAGTAGATCAATGTACATAATGAGACATATTTGGATTTGGATTGTCGCAATATTCAGACGACTTGGATGATTCAAGCGGACTGAGAAAATGCGATGATCTGAACGACATACCCCTGTGCTCCTTCCTACACCAAGCATACTGAGATGTCTTCTCAGATCCTCAATTTCCCGTGTCTCCCTGGCTATCTTTCAATGATTAGACATCTTCGACAAATTTAAATTGGTAAGTTTCACACTCACCGAAGAATTTTGAACTGTTAAAAGCCGTCTTATATCGGGCAATCTGCAAGAGAAACGAAATATTGCTTGATGAAAAACGTAATATCTTTCCAACTCTTTTTGTATCTGTCATTATATAAGTATCAATTGACGTTGTTCTATCGAAGAGTGTCGCATACGATCAAAAGTGGAGTCCACGCTCAAAACTCCATGTTTTGAAGGACTCCACGGACTTTATAACCATCTCTAATCTGTTTCGGGACAGATAACTACAACTGTGCCTAAAACCAACATACTAAGCTATCAATTTAATTTGATTCAAGATCCATCGGTTGGAGAAGCGATTAGGGGGCAAAAACTTATCTCGATGTCCTAAGGACACAGAACCGAGATGGATGTAGGAGTCGACAGTTGCGACTAGACTGCGGGAAGTATCTGATAATTAATTCTTCAAAAATTCTTGAGAGCCGTGATGTATTGCATAATGATCAGTAGTCGGAGTCTGCCGCATGGTTTTTGAAGAAACTGGCATGTACTCAATGGACATGCATCTATACATGTCGGTGAATTCCCAAAAACTTTACTTACCCAACTCGTTTTTCCTACAGACATTTCCAAAAGTGGCATTTAAGAAGAAATCGAAATCTGAGCGGACTCTCAGCTGAGGATCTCTTGAAATTGCCTGTAGGATCCATGGTGATCGCGAGATCATAGCAGTTGGCTGGAGAAAATGATCAAAATGACGACGTGGAAGCGGCGGCCAAGGCTATGGAGCAATCCTAAGAATTCTCGCATTAGTACATGCACCTAACTAAACTTACTCCCCGACCGTCAGAAAAACAGACAAGGAATTAAAACAGGACTGGACTATTTTCGATATCGCTCATCACTATGGCCATGCCGAATAAGTCTCTATTGATTCAATATAATGTTGGCTACTGACCAAAAAATAAATTGTCACAGGCAAACACAACATGTCATGAACGAAGAAAAAGATAGCCTTCACAAAATAGTGTGCCCAGGAAAATGAGGATTAAACTTTAAAGAATGCGGAGGGAACCATAACTCTTGCATTGAAAAAGATGAAGCAGGAAAAGAATGAATTGATGCAATGTGAGAAAATCCAAATTTCTTTCAGATACTAACTTGCAATAGATTATTCAAAACTTTATACTGACGATAGTTTTATTAGAAGTCTTTAGCACTTGCGAACTTTACAGAACCAAGAAAAGTTAGGAATGAGTGATACGACAAACATAGATGCGGCACACCTTCGCACTCTTGATTAATCCGGGATTCATAATGGCAACAAACCAAAGTATCCTGCCCCTTCATTGATTGCCATCATATTCGGAATCGGCTTGTTCCCACATCGTCCGTAATTCAAGATCGTGTAAATATCATTCATCTCACTATACTTACATCAAAAACATAATCATGGCGCAAACGGTCAAGGCCAAGGATCCAACCCTGAGTGTGCAAAGCTGGACTCGATGTAGATTTCCTATCGGACTGCTTTTACCAGCAAGAGTACTGAAGGAATATTTTGAAGACGAACCTAGTATCCGGGATGTATCGCTCAGTGGCCTGAATGCATCAGGTTACCAGAGGTCGATGTGTGGTCGAAATATTAGGGATCTTGGAGATGTTCTTTTAATTGCCGGTGATTTTTGAAATCCTTCTTTTCTCTATGTTCTCCTAAATCTTTTTACTTCTGATTATAAGTCAGAATGGGAGGACGATGAATCATTTAAAGTGTTTCTCGAAAATCGGCCTTTTCCGCAGTAATTACTTACAAGTATTTGAGATCCACGACTCACATAGTCCTGGTGTCCTGTTAATTACCTCTGCTACATTTAGTATATCTCGCTTTCACCCCAGCATTTGATTGACGACTTTACCTTTAGCTTCATGTATCCAGCTAGTGAAAAGAATCGTCGACACTTCGAACGCATGGAAGGACTTGAAGTTATCAAAGGTTGGCGAGGCTAGGAAAATCATGTCAACGAGCGTGGTTTCGCGAAGCACAGATAGGATATCATTGCCAATTAGTAGAAAAGAGAGTGGTGCTGCAGGCCTGGCCTGAAACTGACCATCCAGTGCTGCTTGAAACTGTAGATAAAGATGAGCGGATGAGAGAGAATTTGCGAATACTCGTCGAGGTGATTAATCCTTTGAAGATGGAGGAGGTAAAGTGGGAAATAGTAAAACCAAGGGAGGAAGAGATGGAGAAGGATTGGGGGTTTAATGATGTCACCCGTGATTTAACTTTGCACATCGTCATAGATCTGGAGGATGCAGTTTTACCGCCCTAGGCTTCACCGGTATCCGCTTCCTGGAGTGTAGACTGTGCAAAAATAATCTGCAGTCCATGAATATCTGTAGATGCTTTGCTCTACGGATCATTTATTAAAACTATAAGTCTAGTACTCTACTTTCGGATCACCTCTCTTTTGGGCCATTTTTCCCCACCAAAAATAACGAAATTCAATATTTATAATTTTCTTATTTCTGAATATAATTATATAAAATATGAATTATGGATTTATTATTTATATAATAATAGTTTTGAAAAATTTCAAATTTTTTGTAATTTTATTGATTGAGATATTGAAAATTGAAAATTGAAAATTGAATTTTTTATTTAAATAAAATTTACATATAAATTTTAAGATTATTATAACTTGAAATAACTTTTTATTAAAAATGAGTAATAAATCCATTTTATATATTTATATTATAATTGATTAAATAAATCAACTTATTTTAAAGTATAATTTATAGAAATTCTTTTAATCAAAATATTATGTCATGGTGCGACAGGAGGGATTCAGGCAGGGAAACAGGTCTCTCTTTATTGATAAGACATTATTTGAAAGGTTATGAATTCTAGGAGGGGAGAAGTTTTCTGAATATAATTTGTATAAGGGCTAATTCCTTTTAGGCTTAATTCTTATCTTTGGGCGGTATAACCTTCTTTTAGTTATTTTTGGATAGCATTATACTTTAGGATATAATGATTTTATGATAATATTTTTTTCTTTAAGATTAAGCTTTATTGAGATGATTTTGGGGGCCAAGTTTTTCAGAGTATTTATAATGATAGTTCAAGATCAGTTTTTAAGTATTTTTCAGATAATCAATAAGTTTTTTAATAAGTGTATTATATTCAATTTAATGGATAGTATATTTTAAAAAGGGTTTTGTTTTATTTTTATTGTTCCTAATAGAAATCCAGGATTTCTTTTATTTCAAATTGTTTGAATCCCTTGATCTTTATTAGAAGAGGAAAGGGATTGTATTATTCAGGGATAGGATTATTATAAACAGGATATAGCAGATTTGTGTCACGGGGTCACTATACTACAGAGGATAGTGCCACCTAGGAATAGTGTTACAAGGTTTGCCGTCTAGATCACGTGGAAGTGCTCTAGGCTCTCGAAGTAGGTTTATAACTAGGCATCAAGCAGGGACTTTAAAGTAATGATAATAAGATGATGCAATTTGTAACTAATAGTATGGTATACTAAATGATTAATCTTGAGTATGAAGCTCTATATTTAATGAAATCCTATTCCTTATATAGATCTTCGTTTCTTGATCGAATATCGATTTCGACGATCGATCCTGTCGATTATCGACTTCGATCTTTGATATATTATGTGATTTGATACTATATATGCCTAAAGCTTTCTTGTTTGTGTATTCTGATGGTATATGCACCTATAATCCTCAGGTGACCATAATCATATATTAATATAATCAAATCATATCTTATTTGTATATGGCCTTAGCTTATACAAACAAGTCAATTGTTACCTTCGTAACACTATCCTTTCCTTAACTTAGTGCTTATCCCAAACGTTTATAATAGTATGTTCCTATTTCGATTGATTTTAAATGAATATAATATTTCCTTCACTATATCTATTAATCAATCGGTTTCTTTTCGAGATATTACTTGCTTATCTTAATGTATCGAATGTATTGGTATTGAATGTGAACCTTGTGATTGTTGTAATTGTGCTGAATGTTTGTATATTGTTAATATCGATCTTTCCCCTTATTGCACTGGTTATATTTATTCCAAGAAAGGTTATTATCGTACTGATCCTACAATACCTACGACTTATAAGTCCATTGAACAACAGCAAAAACGTTTGTGTCAGCAAGAAGAAGAGGTAATAACCAAGATTCTTCGGCTATACAAACAATAGGAGTTCCTTAGGAATTGTGAAAAGGAGATGATTCGTTATGAGCTCTGTATGCTGGAAGAGCTTGATTTGACTGAGGAAAATGAGAGGTTGGAAAAGGAAAAATTGGAAAAGGAGTGTAAGGATAAGGAACCCATCGATATTGTTGCAAACGTTCCTAATGGTTCTTCTTCTTTCGATTTCTTCGACCCTTTGTTGCCTTCTTTGTCTGATTTTGAGCTCAAGGCTCTATTGGCAGGTGTAGGTACTTTAGATGGAATATCTGTAACTTCTCAGGGTAGCTGAGATTTTTCTTGAGTTCTTATATGTTTTCCGAATATAGATAATCTAATCATTTGATCAAGTACTTAACCTTGTTTCTGATGTATTTATAATCTAGTATTATTTCAACATTATATATAGCATTAGGATTGACTAATTCGATTTCTATTGTTGGCATATCAGGCGCTTTTGGTGATGCTTTCTCAAGGAGTGAGATATAGAATATTGGGTGGATATTTATATTATATAATAACTTAAGTTTATAATTGACTGATCCTATTACCTTGTCGATTTTGAATGATCCTAGTTTCTTATAATCTAGTTTATCACTAGATCGTTTAGTTTGTATATATCTTTGAATAAAATAAACTTTATCTTTCTTTTTAAGAGTAGATCCTATACTTTTTGATTTGTTGTAGTACGACATTATTCTTAAAGCGATGAATTGTAAATCCAAGGAGAGTTGTTCCTAAAGCTCCTTGATTTCTGCAATATTTTTTATAGCTTCGTCCACATTTGTATCTTATAGCAATGGTAATTTGTATACTAATGGGTTGAATCCAAAGTTAGTATATACTAGTGTTATCTTTATGGTTTCTGTCTTTGATATATTATATGTAAATTATGCTAAGGATAATAGCTTAACCCAATTGTCTTGTTTATAATTGATGTAACAGTGGAGATAGGCTTCCATCGTTTGGTTTAATCATTCTATTTAGCCATCTATTTATGGGTGGAAAGTTGTTGAGAGCTTTCTTTTGATTCTAAGCAATACCATAAAAATAAATCAAAACTTCGATATAAATAGTTTATCTTTATCTAAGATGATCTCATTTGATATATTATAAATACTAACTATATTCTATATGAATATATAAGTAAGGTTATCTGCTATCCAAATTTCATAAAACGGTATTATATAAACAAATTTGGTTAATCTATCTATTATTATTAATATAGAATTGTATTCTTTTTGGGTAACTGAATCCTTGGATAATAATAATTTTATTACAAAATCCCAGACAATAGATTTCTATGATTAAGTAGATAGTTTGGGGGTTTTGAACTGACTATAAAATATATACCAAATAACTTTATTCCTTATATAGATATTACAATTCCCAACTATATTTTCAACTATAATTTTCATCTTTGGAAAGTATATTTCTTTCTTTATTCTGATAAAGGTTCTGGTAATACCTTGATACTTATGAGCTGGAAGCTTATATTATTCTATAACATAATTTTTAGTTAAGTTAAAGGGTATATAAAGCTTGCCATAAAAATGGATGAATTCATCTTCAATAATAAATCCTCTTTTTAGATTGTCTGAAATAGTTAGGATTCTTTTGACTATAATGTCTATTGAATATTCTGTCTTTATGATATCTTTGATAATATTATAATTTACTCCTGATATAATAGTGAATTGTGATTTATTGTAAACTAAATTATTATTATCTTGCCTTAATATTGTATGTGATTTATACATTTTGTTTTATAAGTATTCTGGTTTTTGGCTTAAAGTATCTGCTTTAATATTTTTGTTTCCCTTGATATATGAAATTCTGAAGTTATATGTAGTTATAGTTTCTGACCATTGGATCTATTATCTATTTAATTCCTTTGTTATAATGAAGTAAATCAAATTCTTATGATCTGTATACATCTACACTATATATTTGGACCCTTTTAGATATACTCTCCATTCCCTAAAAGCATCTACTATCACTAGCAATTCTTTGTCATAAATCTCGTAATTTAATTCGGTGGATGATAACTTATATAAATAATAAGCGATTAGTTGCTATTTCTTATTCGAGCCAGGTTGGCTTAATATCACTCCTATTGTATAATCTAAGGAGTCTGTTTCCACAATTATTGGTAATTCTGGATCGAACATTTTAAGAATAGATTCTCCTGCGAATACTTCCTTGAGATATTCGAATACTATTTATATTATTTTCATCCATTGGAATTCTCCCTGATTCTTCTTAATAATTTCAATTATTAAAAAGGCTATCTTTAAATAATTCTTGATAAATCATTGATAAAAATTGACGAACCCTAAAAAGAATTATACTTCCTTTATACTAGTTGATGGCTCCTATTCTTTAATTGCTTTTACTTTATCAAAACTTATCTTAAGATTTTCTAAGAATATAATATAGTTTAGAAATTCTGTTTCTATGATATAAAATTCATATTTGCTGGGTTTGCATTGAAGATCTGCTTCCTCCAAAAGTTGTAGAACATTATGAATATCCTGGATATATTATTTTTCTATTTCTGAAAATATTAATATATCATCTAGATAATATATATAATATATATCTAGATATTTTCTTAATATATTGTTGACCAAGTGTATATATATTGTTGATATATTTATCAAACCGAATAGCATTACTTGATATTCATATAATCTGTAGCAAGTTCTGAATACTATCTTCCATTCCTTATCTTCCTTTATTCTGATTAGGTGGAATCTGTTTCGAAAATCAAATTTGGAGAAAATCTTGGCTTTTCCTAATCGATCCCTTAATTCCATAATTAATAGAAGTGGGTACCGATCTTTGATCGTTATATTGTTGAGCTTGCGATAATTTATGCAAAACCTTCTTGTACCATCTTTCTTTGATACAAATAACACAGGGTTAACTGTCTATAAAATAGATTCTCTGATCCATCCCTTTTTTAATATATCACCAATATAATCCCTAAGCGTCCCTAGGTCAGAAACTAACATTGAATAGATTGGGCCAAATAGAGACATTTTGCCTTTCTTCAATATTATCTTGTGATCCTATAGTTTATACTTTAGTAAAATATTATGATCTTTTCTTTCTTCGAATAATTTCTTGTACTTCTGGTATTATACTAGTATTAGCACTTTGTCCTATTTCGTTACAAGGGTGTTTTCAAGCAACTTCTTTTGCTTATTCTTCATTTATATAGGAGGTTCATTTTCCTTTATTATTAATAAAGGACCCTGAATTTGATGTCCTACATCAATAATATTATTCACCTTCAGTTCTTCATTGTGTATGTTCAACCTTATTAACTCTAGTATATCTCATCGATCGCTTTTTTTCAGAAATAATATAGTTTCCGATGACCAATCAATCTAGGGGTTATATACTTTCAATTATGGCATTCCTAGAATGATCTGTTGATTCCCTAATAGAACAATATCGAACTAGATAACCTTTTTGTACTAGATTATATTTATTTGCAAAGAGCAAGTCTCCTATAAAATCCTTCTATTCAATCTGGTTAGTTATCCATCAACTAATTGCAATTGATATAGTACTTGTTTCGTTTAAAGCTATACTCCCAAATACTTTATAGTTCCTGGTGTAATAAAATTTCCTATAACTTCTGAATCAATTATAGCCTGGATTATTTGTCTATTTATCTTTGTGTTACAATAAATTTATCTTATCTATCCTACAATATTTAGTTGTCCTTAATTCAAAACTTTGTTATGATTGATTTGGTCAATTTGATCAATTTGGTCAATTTGGTCAATTTGGTCTATTTCGTATGATGGTGATTTCTTTGACTTTTCTTTTCTGTAGGATCTCTTTGGTTTCCTCTAAGGAAATCAGTTTGTGGCTTCCTTATCTGATAGATGAATTCTGCAGGTTTCATCATAACAAGCTGTTCAATTTATAGCAATGTGCTCAGCTGTCTGTTCTTCCTTTATTTCTGTTCTGAATAAGAATGAGGAGGGAGTTTGTAGATACTCCTACTCTTATAAATCTATTGTGTTTAGATATTTTTTGTTTCTTGGTAATTTGTTTAATAGTTTCTTAAACTCTTTATAATCTATATATTGGATTTCTTTAAGTTTTGCAAAGATTGTTATACACAATTGTAGTGTAAAGGTTATATTAAGCTAGCCTTTACCAAACTTCTTGTGATAACCTCCTCCTGATAGTTTTTTGCTTCGACAATCTCTGACTCGGTATTCTGGTTTGCTATATTCAAAATGAAACTTGTCCTTGTATCTTCGCTCTACCTTTTCTTTAGATAGTTTGTTCCTAAAGATTGTATTCAATTATATTGGATCTTTATAAGGTTATTTGTTCTTTCGAGATCTTCCTTTATTCTTGTAGTATTTGCCACAATCTTGGTTTCCATGAAAATTGGAAGATCGATGTTCTTTCTGATATTTATAAAACATCTCATCAGCTTTAATGGATTCCTCGATTAATTTGTTCAGATCCTCCCAAGTATAATTATAATCTAATTCTAATCTGATTTTAGATTTGAGCCCTTTCCTATAATAACTTATTGTTACATTTTCTTCCTATCCAATAATACCTATATACCTCTTAAATTCTATAGTATATTTGATTGCTGACCCTATTTGTTTAAGGTTATAGATCTTGGACTCAGCATTTTGTAATTCATTGACATTCCCGAATATTCATTGTATTTCCTTTTTAAACCCTTCGAATTTTTCAAAGATAATTTATATTAGATATATTCACTTTTTAGATTTGTTCAAATTAGTAAAGTAATCTTTAAGATAAGATTGGATCTATTTAGTAGCTTCTTCTTTGAGATAAAAGACGGTTTAGACACTTTTGTCGATATTATAATTGAATTTATCCTGGTTGAATTGAAAGTAGATCTCAAATTGGAGCAAGAAGATTTCTAGTTTTTGTTGATTGCCTATAAATCGGTCTGGTAAAGCGACTTTAAGAGTTTCGGTGACAATGATCTTTTTAGGGTCTTCGATACCTCCTATAGAGATATCTCCATCCTTATCGATGCTTTCGGGAATGACCCGGTTATTTATAGCTAGGTTACTAGGCTGTAATATCGTAGAAGACATAGCTATCGTTACTTATATCAAGTCGGTACTTGAGGCAGTAATAATGCTCAAAGTGTTATGAGGTTTGCCATCTAGATCACATAGAAATGCTTTAGGTTCTCGAAGTAGATTTATAACTAGGCATCAAGCAGGGACTTTAAAGTAATGATAATAAAATGATACAATTCGTAACTAATAGTATGGTATACTAAATGATTGATCTTGAGCACGAAGCTCTATACAAAGGAAACCCCTCTTGGTTATATAGATCTTCATGCTTAGCTGTAATCCTTTGGATCTATTGGATCTATTGGATCTATTGGATCTAGAGTTTAATTATCTAGATCCCCTAGATCCTCTAGATCCATCACGTGACCCTAATATGGTGATTGGTCATCCTTACCATCCTTACCATCCTTACCATCCTTACCACACGTGACCTTATGTTGCGATGATTCGTAACAACTTATCTCTTATAAATAAATATAATCCAATATTAAAAAGTTATCTAATTCGATATTATTTTATTAAAGAATTAATAAATCATCTTGGGAATACTATAATTAAAAGTCTATAACCCTAAGATTAATTAATTTAAAAAAATTGTTAGTTTTTTAGGAAAAAGTGATTATAAAGATATACTAAAGCTAATAAAGCTAAATATATATAATAAAAAACTGAAAATAAATAATACTATTGATATAAAACATTTAATTCAAGATTCTTTAATAATAAAGAAGGAAAATGAACTTTTTATACAAATGAAGAATAAACAAAAGAAGTTATTTGAAATTATCTTTATAAAAAAACAGAACGAAACATTAATATTAATATAATATCAAAAATATAAGAAACTATTCGAAAAAAGAAAAGATTATAATACTTTATTAAAACATAAATTATAAAATTATAAAATAATATTAAAAGAAAGCAAAAAACCTTTATTCGAATTAATTTATTTAATATCAATTTTAGGGTTAAAATTATTCATAATATAAAGATATATAAAAGAAAAAATGATAAAATTAATAAAAAGTAAGATTTCTAAAAAAAAAATAATATATATTAGTATTAATCTTTTATTTTAATAGATTCATTAAGGAATTTGTTTGTTTTAAATATTTGTGTATATATTATATATATAATCGATATATAACTTATATTTTAGTTTTTTTATAAATATAAGTGATAACCTTATTTCCAAGAATCGCTGAGAATCAATCAAATATATAACTGATTTAATATATATATATATAAATTATTATTTAAATATTTTTTTATAAATGATATTAATCATTTAAATTTATAAAAACTCAAATTGTATCTACAAAATAATATCGGAAAGTATAGCATCTATTAGTCTCATCTAGATAAGTAAGAAAACTATTGAAAAATTATATGATTTCATTTAAAAAAGGATTTTATAATATATGAGATATATTAACAAATTTATATTTGGATATTAATTGTAATATAATATAAAAGAATATTTTTATATAATATACTAATAATCATGATTATAAGGACAATATCATTTTAATTATATAAGGATAATCCTTAAATTATTTATATATAAAGATATCAAATGATTCGAGATAAAGACAATATTTTGTAATAATCTAAAAACAATATATTATAACAACCTCAATACTACTACCCCAAAAAATATCTTAAATTATTATATTAAAAGTAATATTTTTAATTAAGAATTATATATAATATATATCATATAAACAAGATTATATATATTAATATAATAATATAATAAAGTATTAATTCATTTATAAGGGATAATGATTAAGGTTAAGATTAGAATTGGAATAAAATAATAAATTTGAATCCTAATAGATTATAATATCTTATATCATCTATAATCTAAATCTAAATAATTCAAATAATATAGAAGTTTATTAAAGATATTCTATTATACAAAAAGTATACCCTCCCTAATTTGTTTATAATTTGATTTATTATTAAAGATTATCAATTTTTCAATAGAATAATAAAGAATGAGAATAAATAACAAATATAGAATATATAAGAACTATTTTATTCTAAGAGGAGATTTTATCAAAAAGGTTCTTTATCCTTTTCAAAGATTTGATAAATAATTCAATAAGTGATAAAGGTAATGATTCCCTATACTTCATTTATTGGTTTATTATCGATTTGAAGATATTATAAAGATTAATATATTCTTATATTTTATTATAAGAAAAGGGTAATATAAAAGGTAATCCTTTTATATTAAGGTTCTTTCATTTAAATAAAAAATCTTAATGAGATTTATAATTAATTTGTTTCCTTTATATATAAAATATAGATATTGAATATTTATATTGATTTAATATAAATATAAACTTCAAAACTCTTTTTTCAAAAAGCTTCTTATTAAAATATATAATTATATAATATATAAGCTTTACTTTAATAAAAGCTTTTTTTACTAAAAAAAAATAAAAAGAAAATTATAGAATATACTGATATTGATTTAATCATTTCTAAAAGATCCTTATTTGAATATTTACAAATCTAAAACTATATTCAAAAAAGAATTCAACATCCAAAAATAAGATTAGTTTATAAATTAAATATATTTTCCAATTAATCTTAAATAGTTTTAATTATTAGCTAATATAATATAAATAAGATTAAAGATTTATTTTGATTTCTTTATAACGTAACTTATAGTGAACCGGGTCATATAGGGAACCGGGTCACAAAATTCAATTCTCTCTATATGATCTTGTTCTACGAGCTACATATTCATCCAATTCCAACTCTAAATCACTTGAACTACTCTCTGGCTCTTCTTCTTCAGTCTCCTCTTCTAATTCTTCAATTGGACGTTTATATAATCGCCCTTGTGGCTTTTTCTCCTTCGGTTTTTCCTCTGCCTCATATATTATTTTCAGTACTTCCTTACTACTAAAGACAAATTGACCTTGTAATTTGATTCTTTTGTCTTTAGTTCTCTTCTTTCGAGTCTCAATTACTTCCTGAACATCAGCGAGCTGTTTCCGAAGTAGGGCTATCTCAGCATTTTGAGATTCTACAAGCCTAGTCATTCTCTTGGCATATCGACGAGTTGGTGATGCAAGAGAATCATTATCTGCTAAAGCTTTATTAAAGGTTTGATTTGCTTGCCTTAGCTCTGTCCCATCTGGAGGAGAGCTCCTAAGTATAGATAAGTCTAGATCTTGATTGGACATTCTCATTTGTGGAGTAGAAGGTTGCTGGAAGGAGTTAAATGGTAATGAATCAAGTACTTTTCGTAGGGCAAAAGGTACTAAACCAGCTCCTCTCCAACCAGCTTTAATATTAGAAGAATTCAGTGCTTTTTTTCTAATATTTTGAAAGAGTTCTACCTATTCAGCTCTTTGAATTCGTTTTACACTAGCTCGAGAATATCGATCGATCTCTAAAGCATGATATCGTTTCATTGGCCCATACACCGCAATATCAAGTGGTTGAAGCAAATGGGAGTAATAAGGAGGTAATATAAGTAAATCAATTTCCTTCTCTATACAGAAAGCAATAAAGCTGCCTGTAATATGATTTGAATAGCCATCCATGATCAAAAGTCGAGGTTGGTCACCTGACACTTTCTTGGATTCTGGTTCGAAAACCCTTTTTAGCCATTTTAATCCATGATTATTTGAGGTCCATCCATTCGTACTTGTAGAAAACTGCCAGCTTTGAGGTATGTCCTTTGGAATCCATGCAGAATTCGTATTCTGAGCCTTGAAAATGATCATAGGTGATAGAGTCTTTCCAGCTGTATTGACACATTCAAATGCAGTTATCCATTCTTGCTTGTCAGCTGTAACTTTCCAATTCGATTTCTGAGTAGAATCGACTATAATACATGTACTTTGAGTACTTCCAACTCCAAATCCGATTTCGTCTATATTATATATATTATCTAATTTATACTTTCGTTTAATGAGATATGTACGAAACGCATCAAACCAAGCCTGAATATTCTCCGGAGTTGCCTCTTTAGCCCGATTAGACTTTAATTGATATGAATAATATATTTTAAGTTCTGGATGTTGTTTTTGGAATCTATAGATCCATTTGTGGCCTATAGATGGAATTTCTGTCGAGATAGAAATTCGAGATAACACAACCTGAACGTATCGAAGACGAATTTCGTTGGTTATTTCCTTCACCAATATAGATATAACAAGGAATCTAGTGATGGTAAGTCGTGAAATCCATCGTACAAGAGTATTTTCTTCTACGTTTGAAAGAATTTGAGCCATTTCGTAGGATTGAGTACATGATTTCCTTCCAGTGACCCTAGTTATGAGAATTGACTTAGGAACTTCAAAATACTCTGCAGCCTTTCTAATTGATTTAAAGTCCTTCAATTGAAGTGTAATAATAGCATTCTGTATCTTCTCTTCAATTTGAGAAGGCATAAAAGGTGATTCGGTATACATAGCAAAATTTGTTGGGGTTTGAAGTCAGTGATGGGCTAAATGTGACCTGGTTCCCCATATGACCCGGTTCACCATAAGTTACGTTATATAAAAAGGATATTATTTATATAATACTAATACAAAATCAAATTATCTTATATTATTTTATTGTTATATTTAATAATATCTATAATGAATTATTCTTTAAATCTAAGATTAATATTAACAAATATAAGAATATAGGATATCTTTATTATAATATTATTAATTTGAAGGAAGTATTCTTTATAGAAACCAAAACAATTATAAATTATTATAATTTCCAAAAAATAGGAAATCATAAATTAATCTATATTATTGATTGTTCTAAAAGAAATAAGGATTAATTGAAATAAATTAATTGTTTTTTTTATATTGATATTGATATAAAAGGATTTTAAGTTATTAGTTATAATTTAAATATTATTAATATAAATAATAATATATTTATTAATTATAAAAAGAATTTTGTAAATAAAATTGATTATTTAAAAGAAATATTTATAATAATAAATATATAATATAAAATTATAAATTTCAAAAGTATATTTAGTATATTAAAAGTAATTAAATATAATAAAACAAAAATATTATAAAGTTTTATATATTTTAGGAATAATATGAAACTTTAGAATAGTATTATTTTCCTTTGATATATATAGATATTCTAAGATTTATATTGAAAAGGATCCAATATTAATGATATTGATAATATATTTAAGTGTAATTAATTAATAGTATTTTTTGATATCTATATAAAAGATATATTTATATATTAAGGAATTGTTAAATATATAATTATATTCTTTAAGATATTAGGATTTCGAAATAATTATTATATTAAGGTTTTTATTAATAATTTTCAATAAAAATCTATTTGATTATAAAAAATCTTTTATAAATCTTAAATTTAGATTAGATTTATAAATATTAAATAAGAATAAAATCGAAATCTTTTCGAATAATAAATTCTTTTTTATTTGAAATTTTTTCTTGATCTAATAATTCTATTCTTTATAAAATAATATCTAGTTTTTTTTTAGGAATATAAAATTTCGATTATTATTGATTTTTTATATTATAGAAATATCATCGAAAATATATATTTTTCTTAAAATAAGATTATATTTGAAAAATATAAAAAAGATTTAGAATATAATACAAAATAAATTTAATATTTAATATTAGTTTATATTTAATATTTTGAGATATAATTATATTTATATTTTTGAAGATATTATTATTAAATTGATAATTAATTTCAAAAAAAAAATAATAGATATATAAAATGAAATAAAATATTGTTTAAATAGATCTAAAACTTTATAAAACAAATCCAAATAAAACTTTATAAATTGATAAACCAAAGATATAGATTATATTGTATAATCTTTCTAGTTCAAATTAATAAAAAAAATTGTGATGAATATTTATAAAATAGCTGAAATCATCTTTAAAACAAATCTTACAAATATCCTTTCTAATTTTAAGATTTGTCTGAATGTTTTTTTCTATCATTCATTTTTCTTTTTTCTATATTTTTCTTAATTTTTTGAGTTTGCAAATTGAAGATATTTTTCAATTTAAATTTTAAGTTGGAATTTTAGATCTTCCAATTTTTTTTGTTTTTTAAAAATATCAATAATACTTTCTAATATTTGTAAAACAAAAGATTAAAAAGATATATTAGATTTTAAGAGTTTATATTTTTTTATAAATTGCTTTATTTGTTTATAGATTAAAATAATTGATTTTTATAAAAACAATTTCTTATATTAAAAAAAGAATATATTATCAATTCTGATCTAATTTGAAAAGATAGATAAAATAACCTTCTTATCTATATTTAAAGCGATTAAGATATTATTAGATAAGATAATAATTACCTTAAACTAAATAAGATCTAATTTATTGAATAAATAATTTCAATAAATTATAATTATAAATAAACAATGTTTATTTTCTTAAAATCGATTATAATATTTAATATATTCTTTTTGTAAATATAAATCTTAATCAAATATTCAACCTTAAATATCTTAGATTCTATTAAAATATTATATTTTTTCAAGATTTAAAAAAAGGAAGAATAAATATATCCTTCAATTTCAAAAAGGAATATATTATTTATAAAATACTTTTTGAATAATGATAAATATAAGCAAATATAATTTGATTTGATAATAATTTGATAAATCTTATTTATTAGGTTTTATATATATAGATAATATAATATAAAGATTATTTCAAGAAATTCTCTAAAAGAATTGTATTATAAAATAGCAAAAACAAAACTTTTATTATCAATAAATATTATTCAAATAAATATAATTGAACAAAATATAATTTTTGTATATTAATAAATTAGAATTATTTATAATATAAAGATATATAGAAAAAAAAATAATAAAACTAATAAGAAATAAGATTCTTAAAAAAATATAATATATATTAATATTAATCTTTTACTTTGATAAATTTATCAAGGAATTTTTTTGTTTTAAATATTTATATATATATTATATATAATTTATACTTTAATTTTTTGTAAAATTAAGATAATAATCTTATTTCTGAGATTTGTTGAGAATTAATTAAATATATAATTAATTGAATATATATATATATAAATTATTATCTGAATATCTTTTTATAAATAATATTAATTATTTAAATTTATAAAAACTCAAATTATATTTATAAAATAAGATCAGAAAATATAATATTTATTAGTTTTATTTAAATAAATAAAGAAATTATTAAATAAATTATATAATATATAAGATATATTAATAAATCTTATATTTGAATATTAATTATAATATAATATAAAAAAATATTTTTATATAATATATCAATAATCATAATTATAAATATAATATTATTTTAATTATATAAGAATATCCTCAAATTATTTATATATAAAAATATTAAATAACTCAAAATATAAATGATATTTTGTAGCAATTCAAAAACAATATATTATAACGATCTTAGTATTATTACCCCAAAGGGATACCTTGAATTATTATATCGAAAATAGTACCTTAAATCAAGATTTATATATGATATATATTATATAAACAAGATTATATATACTTATATAGTGATATAATGAAACATCAATTTAAGGGTTAGGGTTATTTATAATATAAAGATATATAGAAGAGATAATGATAAAATTGATGAAAAACAAGATTCCTAGAAAAGTATAGTATATATTAGTATTAATCTTTTGCCTTAATAGATTTATTAGGGAATTTGTTTGTTTTAAATATTATATATTTGTTATATATTTAATTGATATATAATTTATACCTTGGTTTTTCTCGAAAAATGAGGTGGTAATCTTATCTTCAAGAATTATTGAGAGCCAATTAATATATAACTAAATTAATGAATATATATATGAATTATTATTTGAATGTCTTCTTACAGGTGATACTAATCGTTTGAACTTATAAGAACTCAAATTATATCTACAAGATAATATCAGAAAGTATATCTTCCATTAGTTTCATCTAGATGAATAAGGAAAATATCAAAGAATTATATAATTTTCGCTTAAAGAAGAAATTTATAAAATATAAGATATATAAGCAAATCTTATATTTGGATATTAGTTATAATATAATATAGAAGGATGTTTTTATATAATATATCAATAATTATGATTATAAAGGTAATACTATTTTAATTATATGAGGATAATTTATAAACTATTTATATATAAGGGTATCAGATAATTTGAAATAAAGACAATACTTTATAATAATCTGGAGATAATATATTATAATGATCTTAATATTATTATTCTGGAGGGATACCTTGAACTATTATGCTAGGAGCGGTATCTTTTATCAAAATATATATATAATATATATTATATAAATGAGATTATATATATTATTATAATAATATAATAGAATATTAATTCATTTATAAGGGTTAGGGTTAGGGTTATTCGTAATGTGAAGATACACGGAAGAGATAATGGTAAAATTGATGAGAAGCAAGATTCCTAGAAAAGTATGGTATACACCGGTACTAATCTTTTGCCTTAATGGGCTCATCAGGGAATTTGTTTGCTTTAAATACTTGTGTGCACGTTACGTGTACAGATGATATATGACTCGGAACTCGGCTTTTCATAAAGGTGAGGCAGTAGTCTCATCTCCGAGAATCACTGAGAGCCAACCAGACGTGCAATCGAATTAATGTGTATATGTATGAATTATTATCTGAATGTCTTTTTACAGGTGACGCTAATCGTTTGAGCCTATGAAAACTCAAATTGTACCTATGAGGTAGTATCGGAAAGAGTATCTTCCGTTAGTCTCACCTAGGTGAGCAAGGAAACAATCAAAATTAATTGTATTATTTCGCTTAAAGAAGGAATTTACAAAATATGAGATATATAAGCGAGTTTTATGTTTAGGTGCTAGTTGCAATCGTGATTTGGAAGGGTGTTTTCATGTGATGTACTAATAATCACGATCACAAGGGCAATACCATTTTAGTTATATGAGGGTAACCCATAAACTACTTATGTGTAGGGGTGTCAGGTGATTCGAAATAAAGACGGTACTTCGTAACGACCCAAAGGTGGTATATCGTAGCGACCTCAATATTATTACCCTAGAGGGATACCTTGAATTACTATGTATGAGGCGGTACCTTTTATCAAGACGTATATATAACATATATCATATGAGCAAGATCACATGCACCATCGTAACAGTACGATAAAGCATCAATTCATCCACAAGGGATAACGATTAAGGTTAGGGTTAGGATTGGGATGGGGTAATAAGCTTGAATCCCAATAGGTTGTAGCATCTCGTACCGTCCATAACCTAAGCCTAGGTAATTCTAATGATATGGAAGTTCGTCAGAGATACTTTATCATATAGGAAGTATTATCTCCCCAATCCGTTTACAATTAGATCTGCTATTAGAGATCGCCAACTTTTCAACAGGACAACAGAGGGTAAGATTATACAACGAATACAAAATGTATAAGAACTGCTTTATTCCAGGAGGAGATTTTGTCGAAAAGATTCTCCGTCTTCTTTAAGAATTTGATGAATGGATTAGTGAGTAATGGAGGTAATGATTCTCCACACTTCATTTATTGATTCATCATTGATTTGAAGACATTATGTAAATCAGTATATTCCCATATTTCATTATAGGAAAAGGGTAATATAAAGAATAGGCCTCTTGTACTAGAGTCCTTTCGTTTAGACAAGGATTTTTAGCGGGATTTATAGTTAATCTGTTTCTTCTATATATGAAATATGGATACCGGGTATCCACATCGGTCTAATGCAGACATAAACTCCGAAACTTTTTTTTCGAAAAGTTTCTTAATGGAGCTTATAATTATGTAGCGTGTGAGCTCTGCCTTAATAAAAGCTTTTTTCACCGATAGAGGGTAAGCAGAAGACTATGGAATATACTGATATTGATTCAATCGTTTCTGGTAAACCCTTGTTTGAATACCTACGGATCCAAAATCATACTCAAAGAAGAATTCTACATCCAAAAATGAGGCCGGTTGACAAGTTGAATGAATTTTCCAATCAATCTTAAACAATTTCAACTGAAGGCTAATACGATCTAAGCAAGATTGAAGATCTGATTTGGTTCCTTTGAACACGAGGAGGATGTCATCTATATATCGTTGGTACAAGATCAAGTCATCTTTGTTACGACAGGTAACATTATAACATGTGACAAGTGTCATATAACAAGAGTTGGAGCCTTTGGAGCTTAGGATCCAAAAGGATCCAATGGAGCCTTTGGAGCTTAGGATCCAAAGGATCCAAGGGAGTATGAAGACCTATATAATCAAGATGGATTTCCTTTGTATAAAGCTTCATGCTCAAGATCAATTATTTAGTATACTCTATTATTAGTTACAAATAATATATTTATTATTGTCATTACTTAAGTCCCTATTTGATGCTTAGTTATAAACCTACCTCGAGAACCTAGAACACTTCTATGTGATCTAGATGGCTACCCTTGTAACACTTTAAGCATCATTATTGCTTCAAGTACCGACTCGACTAGTAACGACAATATATCTTCCAAAACATCATAACCTAACAACCCTACTACAGCCAATCAAGGTACTCTCGGAGGTACCGATAAGGATAAAGACATTGCTATGGGAGATATTGAAGACCCCAAGGAAATCATTATTATCAAAACTCTTAAAGTTGCTTTATTAAACCGATTCATAGGTAATTGATAAGAATTAGAAACCTTCTTGCTTCAATTTGAGATTTATTTCCAATTTAATCAAGACAAGTTCAATTATAATGTTGATAGAAATGTTTAGGCCACCTCCTATCTTAAAGAAGAAGCTATTAAATGGATCTAATTATATTTCAAGGATTACTTCATTAACTTGAATAAGCCAAAAAAGCGATTATACCCAACTCAAATCATTTTTGGGAAATTCGAAGGGTTTAAGAAAGAAATATAACGAGTATTCAGGAATGTCAATAAATTATATAATACTGAGTCCAAGATCTATGGCTTTAAGCAAACAGGATCAACAGTTAAGTATATTATAGAATTCAGGAGATATATAGGTACTATTGGATGGGAAGAGAATATAACAATGAGCCATTACCAAAAAGGGCTCAAACCTGAAGTTAGGCTAGAACTAGATTGCAATTATATTTGGGAGGATCTAAACGAATTGATCGAGGAATCTATTAAAGCGGATGAGATACTTTACAAGTATCAAAAGGAACATTGTTCTTTCAACTTTCATGGAAACCGAGATCATGGTAAATATCACAAAAATGAAGGAAGACCTCAAGAGAACAGATAACCCTATAGAGACCTAATACAATTGGATATAATCTTTAGAAACAAACTATTTAAGGAAAAGGTAAAACAAAGATGCAAAAACAAGCTTTGTTTCAAATGTGACAAGCCAGATCATAGAGCCAGAGATTGTCGAAGCAAAAAGCTATTAGAAGGAGGTTATCATAAGAAGTTTGGTAAGGGCCAATTTAATGCGACCTTCACATCTCAATTATATATAATAACCTTTATAGAACCTGAAGAG
Organism: Sclerotinia subarctica; assembly: GCA_025389085.1. Lineage (NCBI taxonomy): Eukaryota > Fungi > Ascomycota > Leotiomycetes > Helotiales > Sclerotiniaceae > Sclerotinia > Sclerotinia subarctica. The sequence goes on from QRFI01000006.1 coordinate 3,421,281, forward strand.
ATCCAGTATATAGGCTACAAGGAATTCAAGAAATTGTTAGACGAATTACCAAAGGATAAAGAAGGCCTTAATACAATAGATCTATGGGAACAAGAGTATCTACAAACTCCCTCCCCATCTTTGCTTAGAACAGAAACGAAGGAAGAACAGACAGCTGAGTATACTGTTATGAACTGGATGACCTGCTACAATGAATCTTGTAAGATTTATTTATCAGATAAGGAAGCTACAGGGTGGTTTTCACAAAGAAAAGCAAGGAGATCCTGCAAGAAGGAAAAGTCAGCTAAGATTTATGGAAAAGGCCAAGGCCAATTGAATATTGCAGGACAGGCAGGACAAATCTATTGCAATACGAAAATAAATAGACAAGCAGTCCAGACTATAATTGATTCAGGAGCCACGGGAAATTTTATTGTATTAGGAACTATGAAATATTTGGGAGTACAGCTCCAAGCGAAACAAGCACCATATCAATTATAGCTAGTTAATGGACAATTAGCCAGATTAGACGAAAAGATTTCGTAGGAGACTTGTCTTTTACAAATGAGTATGATCTAGTATAAAGAGATTATCTAGTTCGATATTGTTTCATTAGGGAATCAACAAATCATTCTGGGAATGCCATGGTTGAAAATATATAATCCCCAGATTGATTGGTTATCGGAAACCATATCATTTCCGAAGAAGAGCGATCAACGAGATATACTAGAATTAGCAAGACTGAACATATATAGTAAAGAATTGAAGGCGAATAGCATCATTGATGTAGGATACCAAATCCAGGGTTCTTTATTAACAATGAAGGAAGATGAACCTCCTATACAAATGAAGAATAAGCAGAAGAAGTTACTTGAAAACACCTTTGTAATGAAATAGGAAGAGATGCCAATACTGGTATAGTACCAAAAGTACAAGAAATTATTTGAAGAAAGAAAAGGTTATGAAGCTTTACCAGAACATAAGCTATAGAATCACGAGATAGTATTGGAGGAAGGCAAGATGCCTCCATTTAGCCCAATCTATCCAATATCAATCTCTAACCTAAGGACACTTAAGGATTATATTGGTGATATATTAAAAAAGGGATGAATTAGAGAATCCATTTTACAGGCAATTAGCCCTATATTATTTGTACCAAAGAAAGATAGTACAAGAAGATTTTGCGTAGACTATCGCAAACTCAACGATATGACAATCAAAGATCAGTACCCATTTCCATTAACTACGGAATTGAGGGATCGATTAGGAAAAGCCAAGGTTTTCTCCAAGTTTGATCTACGAAACAGATTCCACCTAATCAGAATAAAGGAAGGTAAGGAATGGAAGATAGTATTCAGAACTCGCTATAGATTATACAAGTATCAAGTAATGCCATTTGGTTTGACAAACGCACCAGCAACATATATACACTTGGTCAACAATATATTAAGGAAATACCTAGATATATACTATATATATTATCTAAATAATATATTGGTATTTTCAGAAACAAAAAAACAACACATCCAGGATATTCATAATGTTCTACAATTTTTGGAGGAAGCAGATCTTCAATGCAAATCCAGCAAATACGAATTTCATATTATAGAAATAGAATTCCTAGGTTACACCATATTCTCAGAAGGCCTCAAGATGAGCTCCGACAAGATAAAAACAGTCAAAGAATGGGAGTCATCAATTAGTGTAAAGGAAGTATAGTTCTTTTTAGGGTTCGCCAATTTTTATTGATGATTTATCAAGAATTATTCGAAAATAATCTTTCTAATAATTAAAATCACTAAGAAGAATCAGGGAGAGTTCTAATAGATAGAAATAGCACAAACAGTATTTGAATACCTCAAGGAAGTATTTACAGGAGAACCAATTCTCAAAACTTTCGATCCAGAACTATCAATAATTGTGGAGACAGACTCCTCAGACTACACAATAAACATAATACTTAGTCAATCAGGTTTAAATAAGAAATAGCAATCAGTCGTTTACTATTCATACAAATTATCGCCAGCTGAACTAAACTACAAAATATACAACAAGAAATTACTAGCGATAATAGATACTTTTAGGGAATGGAGAGTATATTTGAAAGAATCGAAATATATGGTGTAGATATATACAGATTATAAGAACTTGGTTTACTTTATTATAACAAAGAAATTAAACAGATGATAGATCCAATGATCGGAAATTATGGCTATATATAACTTCAGAATTTCATATATCAAAGGAAACGAAAATACTAGGGCAGATACTCTAAGCTGAAAACCAGAATACTTATAAAACAAAACATACGAATCATATACAATATTAAGGCAAGATAGTGATGATTTAGTTCATAATAAACCACAACTCACCGCCATATCAGGAGTAAATTATAATATTATTAAAGATATCATAAAAACGGAATATATAATAAATACTATAGTTAAAAGAATCCTAACTATTTTAGACAACCTAGAAAAAGGGTTCATTATTCAAGATGGGTTCATCCACTTTTATAATAAGCTTTATATATCCTCTAATCTAGTTAAGGATTATATTACAGAACAATACAAGTTACCAGCTCATAGACATCAAGATATTGCAAGAACCTTTGTCAGAATAAGGAGAGAAGTTTACTTTCCAAAGATAAAAATTATAGTTGAGAATATAGTTAGGAATTACAACATTTGTATAAGGAATAAAGCTGCTTGGCATGCTTTTTATAGTCAGTTCAAGATCCCTGAATTACCTATTCAATCTTGAAAATCCATTACTTGGAATTTTGTAATAAAACTATTATTATCCAAGGACCCGGTTATCCAGAAGGAATATGACTCTATATTAGTGGTAACAGATAGATTAACCAAGTTCGCTCACATAATATCATTCTGTGAAATTTGGACAGCAGATAATCTTGCTTATATATTCATAAGGAATATAGTCAGCATTCATAATGTACCAGATAAGATTATCTTAGATAAGAACAAATTATTTATATCAAAGTTTTGGTTTATTTTTATAATATTACTTGGAATCAAAAGAAAGCTTTCAATAACTTTCCATTTATAAACAAATAGCCAAACAGAACGACTAAACCAAACAATGGAAGCCTATCTCTGCTGCTATATCAATTATAAACAAGATAATTGGATTAAATTATTACCCTTAATGCAATTTGTATATAATATATCAGAGACAGAAACCACAAAAGTAACGCTGGTATATACTAATTTTGGGTTCAATTTATTGATATACAAATCATCATTGCTGCAAGATATGAATATAGACAAAGCCATAAAAGATATCACAGAAATCAAGGAGCTTCAAGAACAACTCTCCTTGGATTTACAGTTCATCATTTTAAGAACAATATTGTATTACAACGAATCAAGAAGTATAAGACCTATTCTTAAAGAGAAGGATAAAGTTTATTTTATTCGAAGAAATATATAAACAAAACAACCAAGCGATAAATTAGACTATAAGAAACTAGGACCATTCAAAATCGATAAGGTAGTAGGACCAGTCAATTACAAATTGAAACTATCACACATAATAAATATCCACCCAATATTTCATATCTCACTCCTCGAGAAAGCACCACCCGGAGCACCGAAAACATCAGACCCAGAAATCGATCCAATCAACTCAAAGGGAGAATATTATATCGAAGAAATACTAGATTGCAAATACGTTAACAGGAAAGTCAAATATTTAATCAAATAGTAAGATTACCTACATTCAGAAAATATTTGGGAATCTAAGAAGAATCTTGGTACTCCTGATCTGTTGAAGGAATTTTATCAATATTATCCAGACCTTCCCAAAAGGGATCTGAAGGACTCAAAAAAGAAGAAGGGTCAAAGTCGTTCAATACATTCGAACTAGCCTCAGCAAATGCCAACGAACCAACATTTGCTTGCTCCTTCTCCTTTTCTATACATTCATTTTCCAACCTTTCCTTTTCTTCTAAAGCATCCAGTTCATCCAAGGACTTAAGACCCCGACAAAGCATTTCATAATCATGCTCGCACAACTTTTATTGTTGTAATTCAAGAGCCTAAATGCGAGCAAGACTAGCCATTGCAGCTTCGAAAGCTGTATCCCGCTCAAACTGAAGATGTTCCTTTTTCAAATGAAGGTTCTCAAGGTTGTTTATTGAAATCTGAACAATATTACAACAGGAATCATAATGAATATATTCACTACAATACTAGGAATGATCGTTCAAAACAATATAACGATGTCCGTAACAAGAACAGTTGGAACAAGGTATATTATCAGATTCATAAACCTTGATCGTTTCAGAAAGAAGAATATATTATCGATACTTAGAAACTTTACTTGAAGATAATATAATGGAAACAATTAAAGAATATATAAACAAAAAATGAATAATTAAATATATTTAGGACAAGTATTAATCTAAGAAAGGGATAGTATTACGATAAGTAATATTATAATATATAACAAGTGTTATATAACAAAAATTGGAGCTTTTGGAGCTTAGGATCCAAAAGGATCCAATGGAGCCTTTGGAGCTTAGGATCCAAAGAATCCAAGAGAGTATGAAGACCTATATAATCAAGATGGATTTCCTTTATATAGAGCTTTATACTCAAGATCAATTATTTAGTATACTCTACTATTAGTTATGAATAGTATATTCATTATTGTCATTACTTAAGTCCCTGTTTGACGCCTAGTTATAAACCTACCTCGAGAGCCTAGAACACTTCCACGTGATCTAGACGGCTACCCTCGTAACAATCTTGCACCTTTTCATTGTTACATTTGACGATTTCCATGATGAACTATTCTTTTAGTCCAAGGCTAACGTTGGCAAATGCAGAGACGCACAAAGTTCCTATTGTAACACTGTTAGTTTGGAGGAAGTATTCTTCGTGGAAACCAAAATAGTTACAGGTTATTATGACTTCCAAAAGGTAGGGAATCATAGATTGATCTATTCCATTAATCGTTCCGCGAGAAGCAAGGATTGGTTGAAGTAAGTCAATCGTTTCCTTCGTATTGATATTGGTATAAAAGGATTCTAGGTCACTAGTTACAATCCAGATATTGTCAGTACAGACAATGGTGTGCTTATTGATTGTGGACAAGACTTCTCGAGTAGAATCAACCACCCAAGGAAAATGTTCACGATGATAGGCACATAATACGAAATCGCAAACTTCGGAAGCACATTTGGTATACCAGAAGTGATTAGGTACGATAGAACGAAGACACCATAAAGTTTTATATATCTTGGAAATGGTATGAAACTCTAGGATGGCATCGTCTTCCTTTGACGCACGCAGATATTCTGAGATTTGGACTGAAAAGGATCCAGTCTCTACGATTTCGGTGATACATTTAAACACAGCCGGTTGATAATATTCCTTGATATCTAAGTGAAAGATACATTCGTATATTGAGGGATCGTCAAGTATATGATTACATTCTTCAAGATACCAGGATTTCGAAATGGCTGCCACACCCAGATTCTTGTTAATGATCTTCAGTAAGAGTCTGTTCGATTATAAGAAATTGTTAATAAATCTTAAGTCTGGATTAGACTTATAAATATCAGATGAGGGTAGGGCCGAAGTTCTTTCGAACAATAAGTCCTTTCCTATTTGAAGCCCTTTCTCGATCCAATAATTCTATTCTTTTTGGGGTGGCATCCAGTTTTTTTTAGGGATATAGAATTTCGATTATTGTCGATCTTCAGTGTTATAGAAGTATCATCGAAGACGTACACTTCTCTCAAAGTGAGGCCACACTTGAAAGATACAAAGGGGATTCGGAGCATGATACAAAATGAATTTAGTATTTAATACTAATTTATATTTGATATCTTGAGGTATAATTATATCTGGATCTTTGAAGATATTATTATTGAATTGATGACTAATTTCAAACAGGGCAATAGGTATATAAGATGAAACAAAATGTTGTCTAAATAAATCCAAGACTCCACAAAACAAATCCGAATGAAACTCCAAAAATTGATAAGTCAGAGGTATAGATTGTATTGTACGATCCTTCTGGTTCAGGCTGGTAAAAGGGACCGCGATGGATATTCATTCAATGACAAAGGCCACCTTCAGAACAAACCCTACAAATACCCTTTCTAGCTTTGAGACTTACCTAAACATTTCTTCCCACCGTTCCCTTTTCCTTTTCCCATGTTTTTCTTGACCTTTTGAGTCTGCGAGTTGAAGGTACCTTTCGGCTTGGGCTTCGGCTTGGAATTTTGGGTCTTCCAACCTTTTCCGTTTCCTAGAAATATCAGTGATGCTTTCCAATGTCTGTGAGACAGGAGGTTGAGAAGGCATACCAGGTTTTGAGACTTTATACTCTCTCATGAGTTGCTCTACTTGTTTATGGATTAGAGCAACTACAGTGTTGGTTTTGGATGGAGCATCTTATATTTCCATATCCTCATCCGTTTTTCGTTTCAGCAAAAGAGACTTAAATTTCTTCAACATCTCTTGTTACACGACATCATACACCAAGGCAATTAATCTTTAAGGAAACAACTTCTTATATTGAAGAAAGAACACACTATCAATTCTAATCCAGTCTGGAAGGGTGGACAGAACAACCTTCCTATTCACACCTAAAGCGACTGAGGCATCATTAGATAGGGTGATGGTTACCTCGGACCAAATGAGGTCCAGCTCTGCCGAATAGGTGGTCTCGGTGAACTACAATTGGAGATAGACAACCTTTGCTTTCTTGAGATCGATCACAGCATTTAACATTTCCTTTTTGTAAATGCAAATCTTGATCAAATATTCTACCTCAAACGTCTTAGATTCTGCCGAAACACTGTACTCTTTCGAGATTTGGAAGGAGAGAGGGTGGATATATCCTTCGATTTCAGGAGGGAATGTGTCGTCTATAAGATGCTTCTCGAATAAGGACAGGTATAAGCAGGCATGGTTTGACTTGATAACAGCTCGATAGACCCTGTTCACTAGGTCCTGTATATATGGGCGGTACAGAGCGGGGACCATTTCGAAAAGTTCTCCGAAAGAGTTACATTGCAAGACAGCAGAGACAAGGCCTTTATTGTCGGCAGGCACTATTCGGACAGATATAATTGAACGAGGCATATTTTTCGTGTATCAGTAGATTAGGGTTATTCGTAATATGAAGATATACGGAAGAGATAATGATAAAACTAATAAGAAGCAAGATTCCTAGAAAAGTATAGTATACGCCAGTACTAATCTTTTGCCTTAACAAATTCATCAAGGAATTTGTTTGCTTTAAATACTTATATACATATTATACGTATAGATGGCATATAACTCGGAACTCAGCTTTTCACAAAGGTGAGGCGGTAGCCTCATCTCTGAGAATCACCAAGAGCCAATCAGACATGCAACCGAATTAATGCGCATATATATGAATTACCATCTGAATATCTTCTTACAGGTGACACTAATCGCTTAAGCCTATGAAAACTCAAATTGTACCTACGAGATGGTATCGGAAAGAGTATCTTCCATTAGTCCCATCCAGGTGAGCAAGGAAACAATTAAAATTAATTGTACCATTTCGCCTAAAAAAAGAATTTACAAAATACGAGATATATAAGCGAGTCTTACATTTGGGTGCTAATTGCAATCGTGACTTAAAAGGGTATTTTCATATAATATACCAATAATCACGATCATAAAAGCAATGCCATTTTAGTCATATGAGAGTAACCTATAAACTACTTATATATAGGGGTGTCAGGTGATTCGAGATAAAGACAATACTTTGTAGCAACCCAGAGACAATATGTCGTAGCGACCTCAATATTATTACCCCAAAGGGATACCTTAAACTACTACACACGAGGCGGTACCTTTTATCAAGACGCACACATGACACATATCACATGAGCAAGATCACGTGCACCATTGTAACAGTACGATAGAGCACCAATTCATCCACGAGGGATAGCGGTTAGGGTTAGGGTTAGGGTTAGGGTTAGGGTTAGGGTTAGGGTTAGGGTTAGGGTTAGGGTTAGGGTTAGG